>CM051234.1:640072573-640412178 GCA_027917425.1 Gastrophryne carolinensis
GGCTTCTTGAATTGAGGCAACTTACCATCCTTGGTAACAGCATCCAATTTCTCGCCAAAAAGGCGTAAACCTAGGAAAGGAAGCGCTGTAAGCGCTCTCTTAGAGTTAACGCCCGCCGTCCACTGGCGCAGCCATATAGACCGACGAATAGCCACCAGCAATACCGCTGTCCTGCTACTCGTCGCCAGAGCATCATCCTGAGCAGTCAGGACAAAAGAAACAAACGACTCACACTGCTTGAGAGAACTAAACATATCACAAGCGGGATCAAGATCTGCGAGCAGATCCCTAATAATGGATCTAACTGCCAGCAGAAGAAGCGCCGAAGCACAAATTGGCAGAAGTGTCGACCCGGCACTGATAAAACCATGGCGAGCCAATTGCTCAACCCGACGATCCTCACCATCCTTAATGGTAGTGGTGCCAGAAAGGTGCAACGCAGCCGAGCCAGTCAACCCTAACACCGGGGTATCGACGTAGGGGGGCACTGACCAAAGCTTCACCAAGTCCTCCGGAAAGGGATAAAGCTTATCCCAATTAGGAGTTCCAGCCAGGCGCGCGGGTTGTTCCCATTCTATAAGGACAACCCTCTCAAAGTGCTGTTGCCTGGGAAACACCAAACGCAGCTGGGGTACGTCAAACAACTCACCCTTTGGCAGAGGGACCACCGCAGGTGGATCCAAGGCCAAAACTTTAAACATCTGAGCCAAAATGGAAGGAGTGTCAAGAGACACCCCCACAGCCTGATCACCAGCAGTGTCAAACAATAGCTGGTCTGCAGGCTCGTCCGACTCCTCAAGGAATTCCCCCTCCTCATCAGGGGGACAATCGGAATAATCCAAAAACTCAGGTACCTCACCCTCCGAAGCAGGTACTGCCGGAGCAAGGTGCTTCCGCTTTGCCGTAGCCTTCTGAGCCACTGAAGCGGAGACAATTTTCTCGAGGTTGGCCAACCGCGCATGCACCTCGGAATGCGAATCCCCATTTTTGACAATGTCACACGGGGTCCGGACTAGGTTGGGGGGGATAGGAGATGACGGAAATTGCGAGGAGCCAGAAGCCGGAGCAATGGACTGGAGTGCAATGTTCTGCTTCGCACATGGAACGCATAAAATGACATCATCGCCTGGGAGTGGAACCCCACAGCCCCCACACAGCCTGGATAGCCCCGAGGAGCCATTTCCGGTAACGTTAGAAGCCTCTATATGGTGAATTTGTGGTATTCGCAACAACCCAGGGTTTTACGCATTAAGCAACCCGGGATGCCCCTTTGTAATTAAAGTCCCGGAAGTGGGAGGATTTTTTTTTTTTTTTTTAAACCTAGGAAAATCCCAATTTAGAGACTAAGACTAGCCAGGTATAACAGACCGGGAGAGCCACTGCAGTGAGGGAATCCCAGAATCTGTGGGGGAAAAGAGACCACAGTCAGTCCCCCAGCCAGAATGCACCACAATCATACATAACCAATAAGGCAAACATATATGGCTAGCTTAAACATCTTGAATAAATATACGTGACACATGCAATTTCAATGCAAAGCCAAAGAGTGCATCAAATAAAAATCAGAGTACATACCTGTATGAATACATGCCTATATATATATATATATATATATATATATATACATATATACACATACACACATATATATATATATGCACATACAAACATATATACATACATATAAACACACTATCAGAATGGTAATGTGAATTGTCGCAACAAACTGGAGCACATATCCCACAGCCATGTGATATATTAAGTCAACATACCAGAAGGAGACATAAAAACATCCCAATAAGTAGAAATGCCCCAGGAGAGAAAACGCTACACATAGCAGGAACACAGCATAAGGACGGCCCCACGTGCGCAATGGTGGGGCGTTTACCTGTAAAGTTTCAGCCGCACAGGAGACGTCCTCTTCCCCTACCGGCTGCAACGTACAGGTCTCTAATGAGACCAGGGAAGTGAAGGGCGGGCCCGGAGATAGCGCGCCCCGGCCACGCCCCCTTAAACACAGAGGGAGGCCGCAGAGAGCGCGGCCCCCCCCCCTAGTGACGCGGCTCGTCCAATGGCGAGACCGCAACAGAAAAAAGAGGGAAATACAAACATGCAATAGATAAAACAGGCCCCAGCAGCCCCAGCCACGCGCTGAACACTGAAACCTGCCAAGGCCTTTCACAGAGCATAAGCAAAGCACCTCATGCCAACCCCCCCCCCCCTTTAGCGAAGGGAGAAGGACCGAGCAGGAGAAGGTGACCTAAAGGGAACATCGGGACAGGGGCATCCCAAATCCGGATCACCATGCCGGATAGCCGCATTGCCCCACGCATGGGGTCGAGCGGAGGAGATAAGCTCCTAGGCACCTAAAGTGCCATCTACCATTGCCCAGCCCGCAGCCTAGGCTGGGAGGCTTCCGTTTTAACTAGGCATAAACAATACAATAGAACTGGGCAGAAATAGACCAAAAGGGGATGCCGGGTTTTACCCCGGCTGCCTGCAAGCAGGAGACTTCATTCTTCTGTCTTGTCGCTTCATGCAGAGAGAAAAAACTGGTGATTGAGTGGGAGGTCCCAGGTATATATAGGCCGGAAGGGGCTCGTTTTCAAGACTTCTCCCTGCACGTCGCCACCTGCTGGTGGAGTAACCCGATCGTAAGTATTAAAGGGGAAGCGGGGTGTGTGGCACACTGAGAATAATACAATTCTGTGAAATACTCACCTGTAGAATTGGTATTATAAGTATACAGTACGTCCTTCTCCAGATAGAGTACTTACACTTGGGTTATCCTCTGCCAGATGGCGCTGCACTGTAGAGACATGTAAAACAGGCTCCTCCCGGCCCCTCAAATACCCGGGGACCTCCCACAAATCCCCAGCATTGAAAAGCAGTAACGAGAAGCCGGGAGAATTTAACCACCAAAAACTGGTAACTATAACAATGATAACAATCACCATACAGGGGATCCAGAATAATGCAAAAACCAGGGTGGGGTGGAGCAGGACGTACTGTATACTTATAATACCAATTCTACAGGTGAGTATTTCACAGAATTGTATTATTCTCAGTATACAGTACGTCCTGCTCCAGATAGAGTACTTACACTTGGGACATCCAAAAGCAGTGTCCATAAAGTAGGGTGGGATCCCCAACAAAAAAGGCAACAGCAGACAGTTTTAACCACTGCTGCCTGCAAAACCTTGCGGTCAAAAACAGCATCAGCTGAGGCCCTAACATCAACCTTGTAAAACTTTGAAAAGGTATGAACAGAGGACCAAGTAGCGGCCTTGCAAACTTGTTCAACAGAAGCCTGGTGCTGGAAGGCCCAAGAGGCACCAATAGCACGAGTAGAATGAGCAGTAAGGTGGAAGGGAGGACTCTTCCCCTTAGCAGAATAGGCCTGAATCACAGCCTGACGAATCCACTTGCTAATAGTAGACTTAGCAGGAGCCAAACCCTTCCTGGGCCCAGAAGGGACCACAAAAAGAGCATCAGTCTTCCTGAAGGACGCAGTGACTACCAGGTAATACTTCAGACACCTGACCACATCCAAGGAATGAAAAACCCTTTCCTTAGCGTTGCTAGGATTAGGGCACAATGAAGGAAGAACAATATCTTGATTCAAATGAAAAGCAGACACCACCTTAGGCAGAAAGTCTGGCTTAAAGCGGAACACCACCTTGTCCTGGTGTCTCTCATAGTATGGGGGCTGAATAGACAGAGCCGCCAACTCAGACACACGCCTGACCGAAGTAATGGCCACCAGAAAGACAACCTTGAGGGTAAGCACAGCCAGAGCAGCATCCTGTATAGGTTCAAAGGGAGCACCCTGCAAGGCAGACAAAACCAAGTTCAAATCCCAAACCGGGACCATAGGTTTACGTGGGGGACGCACATGAGTAACCTCCTGGAAGAAGGTCTTAACCAAAGAATAATGGGCTAAAGACTTCTGAAAGAAAACAGACAGGGCAGAAACTTGATCCTTCAGAGTACTGAGTTGGAGACCCGACTCCAACCCATGCTGTAAAAACTCCAGAACCCTGGGGACTGAGAACACCCAACAGGGAAGAGACCTAGACTCAAACCAGTCAATGTAGGTACGCCATACCCTATAATAGATGGCAGAAGAAGTTTTCTTCCTAGCCTTCACCATGGTCTCAACCACCGAGGCAGACAAGCCTTTCTCCATCAAGATGGAGGTTTCAGCAGCCAGGCCGTCAAAGCCAGAGTTTGTAAATTGGGATGGCGTAAGGGGCCCTGAGTGAGCAGATCTGGCACCTCTGGCAGAACGTACTGGTTTACTGCCATTTGTACCACGTCTGCGAACCACACTCTTCTTGGCCACTTGGGGGCCACCAGAATCACTGGCACCCCTTCCAGAGCAATCTTGCACAGGACCCTTCCCAGTAGGGGGAAGGGAGGAAAGACATACAGGAGTCGAAATTCCTGCCATGACATTGACAGAGCATACGTGGCCAAGGCCAGAGGATCCTGAGACAGGGAGACAAAGGCAGGGAGCTTGTGATTGTGACGGGATGCAAACAGATCCACATCCGGTAGACCCCAACGGTGACACAGGGACTGGAATACCCTGTTGCAGAGGGACCACTCTCCCTGACGAGAGGTCCCCCTGCTCAGAGAGTCTGCCAGTAGATTCTCTGCCCCCGGGATGTACACAGCCGAAATGCATTAAACATTGGCCTCCGCCCATGTTAGAATCCGCGACACCTCCTGGAGGGCCCCCCTGCAACGGGTCCCTCCCTGATGGTTGATGTAGGCAACCGCCGTCCTGTCGTCTGAGCGCACCTGCACAGACAGACCCCTCAGGTGATTGGTCAACTGCTCCAGTACCAACCTGATCGCCCGTAGTTCCTCCTGAGGGCCCCACCTCCCCAGGAACCGCAGGGACTTCCATAATCCCCCCCAACCTGACAGACTGGCATCCGTGGTGACCGTCTGCCAGGAGGGGGCCAGAAAGGACCTGCCCCCCAGCAAGTTCCGGGGGTCCAGCCACCACGCAAGGGACCGCCTGACCGAGGGGGGAAGCACACAGACCCCGTTCAAGGACGTTGGGTCCTTGTCCCATACTGACAGAAGGTGAAGTTGTAGAGGCCTCAAGTGGTACAGAGCATAGGGCACTGCCTCGAAGCATGCCACCATCAGGCCCACCAACTGCATTCCCTGCCTGAGGGATGGCTGGGGACACGACAGCAGGAACCTCACCTGCGCAGTTAGAGCTTCCACCTTCTGTTGAGGAAGGTATATCTTTGACTGAACCGTATCCAGAATCATTCCCAAGAACGGAGTCACCGAGGAAGGGGACAGAGAGGACTTGGGGTGATTGATCACCCAGCCGAAGGACTCCAGGGTGGACACCACCAGCTGAGTGTCCAACTCCGCCTGCTGTAGAGACCGAGAGGTGATGAGTATATCGCCCAGGTAGGGCAGCGCGCGTATGCCCCCTGAGCTCAGCAGAGACATCACCCCAGCCAGCACCTTGGTGAACACTCTGGGAGCCGAAGTGAGGCCAAATGACAAGGCCACAAATTGGTAATGCTGATCTTTCAACGCGAATCTGAGAAACCTTTGGTGTCCCGAGAACACAGGGATGTGGAGGTAAGCGTCTTTGAGGTCTACAGACGTCATGAAATTCCCTGGGCGCAGGGAGCTGATGGCCCAGCGCAGAGTTTCCATGTGAAAGCGCCTGTTCTTGACAAATTTGTTGAGGATCTTTAAATCCAGAATGGGCCTGACTGACCCATCTTTTTTGGGAACTGTGAAAAGGTTGGAATAGAAGCCCTTGCCTCTTTCTCTTAAGGGGACCCTGCAAATGACCCCCAGACCCAGAAGGCCTTGCACGGCCTGCAGCAAAACCTGAGCTGAGACAGAGTCCTGGGGGATCCGGGACCTGATGAATCTTGGGGGGCGGGGCCGCACAGCAAACTCTATCTTGTAACCAGAGGACACTACCTCCTGAATCCATCTGTCTGAGACGTGGTGCCTCCAGACGTGGGCAAAGAGCTGTAGACACCCCCCCACCCTGACGGGCAAGGGCGCCCCATCATGCCTGAGAGGGCTTAGGGGAAGATTTGGGCTTAGACCCCCAGGAGGAGCCAGGACATCGTCTTCTGCTCCTGTGCCAGGAATCTGCACAAGCCCCCTGCGAAGGACCCCCCTTTTCCCTGCTTATCCCCGCGGTAGGTTAGTGAAAGGGGGCCCTGGCCCCGAAAGGGCCGAGACTGCCGCCTGCACTGGGGTAACTTACCTCCTTTAGCAAAGAGGTCTAGGCGGCCCCCGAACAGTCATTGCCCCTTAAATAGAAGCCCAGTAAGGGCCTTCTTAGCAGCATTTTCAGCAGCCCACTGGCGCCGCCAAACCGCGCGGCGTATAGCTACCACCAAGGCGGAATATCTGGCACACATCCTAATGGAATCGTCCGAGGCAGATAGGATAAAATTTATAAACACATCACAGTTAGACAGCTTTAAACGTATCAGAAGGCAATTCATCAGGGCCTTCAAGTACACTTCTGATCAGGGACCTGAGCGCCACAGATGTAATGTCCGAGGCGCAAACCGGGCGCAGCACCGCCCCCACAAATGCAAAGGCATGGCATGCCAATTGATCAATGTGCTGGTCCTCAGAATCCCGCAGCGTAGTAGTGTATGGGGAGTGCATAATAGAGGTGCTAGACAGCCCTAGAATAAGAGCATCGACCTCGGGGGGCGATGACCAGCACTTGACCATATCAGCAGGAAAGGGAAACTTTCTGTCCCAACACTTAGGTATATCGGGAAGTCTACTGGGATGTTCCCACTCCTTAAACACAAGGTTATTGAAATGGGTTTGCTCAGGAAATTCTAAACAAGCCTTAGCAGTATAAAAAAGCTCACCCCTTTGCCTGGGAGCCGCAACAGGGGGAGAGATGGACAAAACCTCAAAAATCTGAGCCAGCAGCCTGTCAGTATCATCCGGGGTCCAGGGGTCAGAGCCAGAATCGTCATAACCCCTGGGTCTCTCACCAGATGACCCTGAGTCAGAAAAATACAATTCTGTGAATTGGTATTATATGCATACAGCACGTCCTGCTCCAGATGTAGTAATTACATGTGGGTAATCCTCCGCCTGAGGCGCTGTTCACTGCAGACATGTAGAAAACAGGCTCCTCCCGGCCCTACATATACCGAGGGACCTCCCACAAATCCCCAGCATTGAAAAGCAGTGAAAGGTGAAGCCAGGAGAAACCAACCACCCAAAAACTGGCAATAATAACGATAACAATCACCAAACAGGGGATACAGAACAACGTGAAACCAGGGTGGGTTGGAGCAGGACGTGCTGTTTGCATATAATACCAATTCTACAGGTGAGTATTTCACAGAATTGTATTATTCTAAGCATACAGCACGTCCTGCTCCAGATGTAGTAATTACATGTGGGACATCCAATAGCAGTGTCCGTAAAGTAGGGTGGGATCCCCAACAGAAAAGGCAACAGCAAGCAGTTTAAACTACTGCCGCCTGCAAAACCTTGCGGCCAAACACAGCATCAGCTGAGGCCCTAACATCAACCTTGTAAAACTTAGTAAAGGTACGAACGGAAGACCAAGTAGCGGCCTTGCAAACTTGTTCCACAGAGGCCTGGTGCTGAAAAGCCCAAGAAGCCCCAACAGCTCGAGTAGAATGAGCAGTAAGACGGAAGGGGGGAGACTTAGTAGAATAGGTGTGAACCACAGCCTGACTAATCCATTTACTGATGGTAGACTTGGCGGGAGCCAAACCCTTCCAAGGCCTGTGAGGCACAACGAAGACTTCCTGAAAACCTTAGTGATAACTTGGTAATACTTGACGCACCTAACCACATCCAAGGAATGCAAAATCCTCTCCTTAGGGTTACTAGGATTAGGGCACAGAGAAGGAAGAACAATATCTTGATTCAAATGAAAAGCAGACACCACTTTAGGTAGAAAGTCTGGCTTGAAGCGGAACACCACCTTATCTTGGTGTCTCTCATAGTAGGGAGGCTGAATAGATAAGGCAGCCAACTCAGACACACGCCTACTAAGAAGACAACCTTGAGCGCGAGAACAGCGAGAGCAGCCTCCTGAATAGGCTCAAAAGGAGCACCCTGCAGGGCCGATAAAACCAAGTTTAAATCCCAAACAGGTACCATAGGCTTTCGAGAGGGACGCACATGAGTGACCCCCTGAAAGAAGGTCTTGATAAGGGGATGCTGGGCAAAGGTCTTCTGAAAGAAGATAGACAGGGCCGAAACCTGGCCCTTCAGAGTACTAAGCTTAAGACCTAAGTCTAGACCATGTTGTAAAAACTCCAGCACCCTAGAGACTAAAAATTCCCGGCAGGGAAGAGACCTGGACTCACACCAGTCAATGTAAGAACGCCGGACTCTATAATAGATAGCAGAAGAAGTATTTTTCCTGGCTTGCACCATAGTAGCCACTACAGATGCAGACAAACCCTTTTCCATCAGGATGGAGGTTTTAACAGCCAAGCCGTCAAAGCCAGAGTTAGTAAATTGGGATGGAGTAGAGACCCCTGAGTTAGAAGATCTGGCAACCTTGGCAGATCGTACTGATCTACTGCCATTTGAACCACGTCTGCGAACCACACTCTTCTTGGCCACCTTGGGGCCACCAGAATCGCGGGTACCCCTTCCAGAGCAATCTTGCGCAGAACTCTGCCCAGAAGGGGAATTGGTGGAAACACATACAGGAGCCGAAACTCCCTCCAAGACATGGACAGGGCATCCGTGGCCAGAGCCAGAGGATCCTGAGACAGGAATACAAAGCTCGGGAGCTTGTGATTGTGACGGGACGCAAACAGATCCACATCTGGCACACCCCAACGGTGACACAGGGACTGAAATACCCTGTTGCAGAGGGACCATTCTCCCTGACGGGACGACCCCCTGCTCAGAGCATCTGCCAGCAGATCCCCCGGAATGTAGACAGCCGAGATGCATTGGACATTGGCCTCCGCCCATGTTAGAATCAGAGAAACTTCCTGGAGAGCCCCCTTGCTCCGGGTCCCTCCCTGATGGTTGATGTAGGCAACCGCCGTTCTGTTGTCTGAGCGTACCTGAACCGCCAGACCCCTCAGGTGATGGGTCAATTGTTCCAGCACCAATCTGACCGCCCTGAGTTCCAAGACATTGATAGGTAGATGGGCCTCCTGAGGGCCCCACCTCCCCTGGAAGTGCAGGGACTTCCAGAATCCCCCCCAACCCGACAGACTGGCATCCGTTGTGACCGTCTCCCAGGAGGGAGCCAGGAAGGATCTGCCCCTTGTCAAGTTCCTGTGGCCCAGCCACCACGCAAGGGATTGTCTGACCGAGGGGGGAACCACCCATATCCCGTCCAAGGACGCTGGGTTCTTGTTCCAAACCGACAGAAGGTGAAGTTGCAGGATTCTCAAATGAAACTGGGCAAAGGGCACCGCCTCGAAGCTTGCCACCATCGAGCCCACCAACTGCATTCCCTGCCGGATGGAGGGATGAGGGCTCGAAAGCAGGGACATTGCCTGCGTTGTCAGAGCCTCCACCTTCTGCTGAGGAAGGAATATCCTTGACTGAAGTGTATCCAGAATCATCCCCAGGAACAGGGTCACTGAGGAGGGGGACAAAGAGGACTTGGGGTAATTGATCACCCAGCCGAATGACTCCAGGGTGGACACTACTAACCTAGTGTCCAGCTCTGCCTGCCGCAGAGACCGAGAGGTGATGAGTATATCGTCCAGGTAGGGCAACACGCGTATGCCCTTTAGTCTTAACAGGGACATCACCCATGCCAGCACCTTGGTGAACACCCTGGGAGCCAACGTAAGGCCGAATGGCAGGGCCACAAACTGGCAATGCTGATCCAGCAGCGCAAATCTAATAAACCTTTGGTGTCTTGGAAACACCGGAACGTGCAGGTAAGCATCCTTGATGTCCACAGATGTCATGAAGTCCCCTGGGCGCAGCAAGGCGATAGCCGAGCGCAAAGTTTCCATACGAAAGTGCTTTTTTCTGACAAATCTGTTGAGGATTTTTAAATCCAGAATGGGTCTGACTGACCTGTCCTTTTTAGGTACTGTGAAAAGGTTGGAATAGAACCCCCTGCCCCTGTCTCTTACGGGGACCTTGCAAATGACCCCTAGATCCAGAAGGTCCTGCACAGCCAGCATCAAGACCCGAGCTGAGGCAGGGTCCTGAGGAATCCGGGACCCAACGAACCTGGTAGGGGGCCGTACAGCAAATTCTATCTTGTAACCGGAGGACACTACCTCCTGAATCCACAGGTCTGAGACGTGGCGACTCCAGACATGTTTGAAGTGCTGTAGACGTCCCCCCACCCTGACGGGCCAGGGCGCCCCTTCATGCTTGAGGGGTCTTGGGAGGGGCCTTGGGCTTGGGCCCCCAGGAGGAACCGGGACGGTGTCCTTTATTCTTGATCCAGGGATCTGCGCGAGACCCAGCGAAGGACACTCCTCTGCTTTGCTTAGCCCCACGGTAGGGGGTCGATAGGGAGCTTGGGCCACGAAAGGGCCGAATCTGACGCTTGCGCTGGGGTAACTTGCCACCCTTGGCAAAGATATCTAACCTTTCTCCAAACAAGCGCAATCCCTTAAATGGAAGCCCCGTAGGGGCCTTCTTGGTGGCGTTATCAGCGGCCCACTGGCGCAACCAGACCGCTCGGCGTATGGCTACCACCAGAGCAGAAGATCTAGCACTCAACTTAATAGCATCGTCCGATGCAGATAGGATATAGTTCACAAAAGTTTCACAGGTGGCCAGAGCATTGGCAGCATCAGAGGGCAAGTCATCCGCCCCTTCAAAAGCAGTCTTAACCACGGTCCTGAGAGCCACCGCCATGATGGCTAAGGCGCACACTGGGAGGAGTGACGCTCCCCCAAATGCAAAGGCATGACATGCCATTTGGTCAACACGCCGATCCTCCGAATCCCGCAGCGTAGTAGTGTCGGGGGAGTGCATAATAGAGGTGTTGGACAGACTTAGAATTGGGGCATCAACCTCTGGTGGCGATGTCCAACACTTGACAGCAGGAAAGGGATATTTCTTATCCACACTTTTAGGAACCCCATGAAGTTTGCTGGGGTGTTCCCATTCTTTCAGCACGAGGCTATTAAAATGGGTTTGTTCGGGAAATTCCAACCGCGCCCTAGCAGTGTGAAACAGATCACCCCTTTGCCGGGGAGACGCGGCAGGGGGAGAGAGGGACAATACGTCAAAGATCTGGGTCAACAGTCTATCAATGTTGTCCGAGGACCAATGATCAGAATCAGAATCTTCCTGTCCCCTGGACTCGTCGTCGTATGAACCTGAGTCAGAGAACAGTTCCCCTTTGTCTGAGGGGGGATGTGCATAAGAAAGAAGTAAATCATCAGATTCTATAGGAAATATAGTAGATTCAGTATTCAAATGTCGCCTCTTGGCAGTGGCCTTGCGCACCAAGGAGCCAGCAATTAAGTTTTCCACACTAGCCAGCCTAGTGGCCAAATCAGAATGAGAATCCCCACTGGTATTGGGGATTAGGCTCAGACTTGGGGGAGTAGGTGAAGCGAGGCAAGGTGCGGGCCCAGCCTCGGAAGAGGTGGGAAGACCGGCTCGCGCCTGCTGTGCACAAGGGACGCAGACCCGTGCATTGTCACCGCTGCTTGGTAAGACCCCACAAGCTACACACAGACGGGCTTGTCCCAAGGGAACCCCGTTCACAATATCCTGAGATGCCCCCATATGGTAATTATTATGTGCAATATGCCAGTAGGGATTGACGCTATAAAGCAACCCTGGATGCCCCAATGACCCACTGGGAGGTGGGAGTGATTTTTTTTTTTAAAAGTGTGGACCGGGCGCTACACTGGGCCAGGAGAAGCCACTGAAGTTCACGGTCTGAAAGACACAAGGGGAACAGGGATGTCAGAGCCAAGCGAGGAGAAGCAAAAGCTAAGGAAAGGTCGCCTGTGAGGGCACTTACAGAACAGCGAGGGGAGGACAGACTTCACCACGCTACATGTGAGAAGGAAATGGCGCCAGCGAACCTCGAAGGGCGTGCCAGAGCTGAAGATGACGTGGAACGCGCCACATCAGACCATGCCCCACCCCCCCCCCCCCCCCCCGGAGAGCGCGAAGCTCAGAGCGCGTAGCCAATCAGAAAAAAGTAGTCCGGAGAGCGCGAAGCTCGGAGCGCGTAGCCAATCAGAAAAAAGTAGTTAGAAACTGAACCCCGACCGAGTGAATCACCTCAGGGACTAAACATGACAGGATAGATTACAGAAATAAAACCGTAGCATCCGCAATCAGAGTAAAAATAATAAAATAATAAAAAAATACATTAAGGGCGCTGCGGCTAGAGTTAAGATCAATGTGAAATGCGGCTCTGACACCCGGTAACCGTCAAGGGCTATAAGCTTACAAGTGTAGTAGGGCAAGGTTAATCCGTCGTACACACAACCCCCACCTCTTTTCCCCCCAATAGCGGGGGGAACTAGGAAGGAAGGTGACCCAATACTCGGGGTTCACCGCTACACGGGGTGTGGGGCGCTGATGCGGGAGGGGCATCCTCTGAAGGCTCACCATTAGCCTTAACCGCCTACCCTATGGTGGGGGATTGCGGTGGAGCCTAGCTCCGTAAGCACACAAGGTGCTGCCTACCTTCACCCGACCAACGCAGCCCAGGCTGGGAGGCATGTTCTTCATAAAGAGGACGGGTGGAAATAGTCCCGCAGGGCCTCGGGCTGTA
Source organism: Gastrophryne carolinensis (assembly GCA_027917425.1). Classification (NCBI taxonomy): domain Eukaryota; kingdom Metazoa; phylum Chordata; class Amphibia; order Anura; family Microhylidae; genus Gastrophryne; species Gastrophryne carolinensis. The sequence continues at coordinate 640,085,334 of CM051234.1, forward strand.
AAGCCCCCGCTCGCCTGCAAGAGCGTGATACTTCATGTCTTCGCAGTGAGCACTGCAGAGAAATCTGAGGATTTGTGGAAGGTCCCTCGGTATATGTAGGGCCGGGAGGAGCCTGTTTTCTACATGTCTACAGTGAACAGCGCCTCAGGCGGAGGATTACCCACATGTAATTACTACATCTGGAGCAGGACGTGCTGTATGCTTAGAATACAGCTCCCCTTCGTCCGAGGGGGTATAGCCATATGGATGCAACAACTCGTCAGACTCCACAGGGAAAAGAGTGGCATCAAGGGTTGCGTGATGCTTTTTAGCAGTGGCCTTACGCGCTAAGGTATTAGCAATCAATTTTTCAACACTGGCCAGTTTAGCAGACACATCAGGATGAGAATCCCCGCTTGTATTGGGGGTGAGACTCAAGCTTGGGGGAGTAGGTGAAGTGAGACGAGGTGCAGGCCCAGCCACCGGAGGGGCGGGTTGCAACATTAGCACCTGCTGTGCGCAAGGAACACAGACCCGTGCATTGTCACCGCTGATAGGAGAGACCCCACAAGCTACACACAGCCGGGCTTGTCCCGCAGGAACCGATGCCTCCATATGGTGATTAATAAGCACAATAGGCCAGTAGGGATTGACGCTGTAAGCTACCCTGGATGCCCCAATGACCCGCAGGGAAGTGGGAGTAATTAAACTAGGCCCAACTGATGATTACACCGGGCCGGGAGAAGCCACTGGATTCACCCGTCTGAAAGACACAATGAGAAAAAGGGGGCGTCATAACCGTGCACCGTAAGCAATGAGCATAAAGGTCGCCCGCGAGGGCACTTACAGACCGCGGAAGGGGGGACCGTTACACACGCACGCGCGCAACTGCACAAAATGGCGGCGAGCGAACCTCGAAGGGCGGGTCAGAGCGGGGCCGTGACGTGGAGCGCGCCAGGGCAGGTCCCCGCCCCCTCGAAGGGCGCGAAGCCCATAGACAGCAGCAGCGTCTGAGGCAACGCCGCCGTCCGGCGCGGACATCCAATATGAGGGAAAAGACGCGCACGGCGGCGGCCATGTAATAGTAAAACACATCAAGTCATACACGTAATCACTACACGCACTGACCCACACCCCCCCCCCCCCCTTCTTTCTGGCTACGGGGAGAATGAGGGAGGATGGCAGCCCTTTGTACAGGACCCACCGCTACACGGGGCATGTGGCAATAATGCGGGAGGGGCATCCCATAAGGCTCACCATCAGCCTGTACCGCCTACCCTTTGGTGGGGGACTGCGGTGGAGCAGCGCTCCATAAGCACACACGGTGCCGCCTACCTTCACCCGACCAACGCAGCCCAGGCTGGGAGGCACATCACACGAAGGACGGGTGGGAATAGTCCAACAGGGCCGCAGGCTTAATAGCCCCGCTCACCTGTGAGAGAGTGATATTTCATGTCTTCGCAGTAAGCACTGCAGAGAAATCTGGGGATTTGTGGGAGGTCCCCGGGTATTTGAGGGGCCGGGAGGAGCCTGTTTTACATGTCTCTGCAGTGCAGCGCCATCTGGCGGAGGATAACCCAAGTGTAATTACTCTATCTGGAGCAGGACGTACTGTATACTGAGAATAACAATTTTTCAAGATTGGCCAATCTGGCACACACCTCAGATTGTGACTCCCCACCCATGACCACATCACATGGGGTACGTATCAAGCGAGGGGGAGAAGGAGAAGAGACTGGCGGAGCAGAACCAGACGCCTGAGATCCGGACTGCCGCGTAATAGACCGCTGTGCACAGGGTACACAAAGAAATACATCATCCCCCGAAAGGGATACCCCACACCCCAAACACAGCCTGGATTGCCCCGAGGGGGGCACAAGCCCAGTATCTGGGGAAGCCTCCACATGGTGATTTTTTTTTTTTTAAATTAGGCACAATGCCCAGAGGGAATTACGCAATAAATGCGACACCGGATGCCCCTTTAAGTCCCACGTGGGAGGAATTTACAGACCCCTAAATTTAACCAGGGACCCTAGGACCGGGAGAGCCGCCCTTTAATAGAAACAATGGTCCACCTGGAACACACAAACAGACACAGCAATCAGACCTCAGTGACAAATGTCCAAAAGGTGTTAATACACAAGCATTGCCAACAACCCCAAGGAGGGGCATGGAAGTATATGCATACATATATAAAAGAAAACTAATGGGGCCACAGGCCACTCACCGACCAAGGCCAGACCGTCCACACGCACACCGAAGGGGAGGAAAAGGCGCATAAGCAGAGGAAGGAGGGCGGGCCGGCGCGGTTCGCGCGTCCGGTCCCTTCCCCGTCGCTCCCGGCCAGAAGCCGGGACCCGAACAGCTGCCCCAGCAGCACGGGGGCGGGCCGTAGGCGATCGCCCGTCCCCGTCCCCCGCGTCTGAGGGGAAGCAGCTCCCCTGCCGCCATGGCAGACAACAGAGGCCAGGCCGGGCCCGGGGAACTGCCGGCGCCGGTTAAGTACAGCGCAATGACAGTGATCAAACACGCATCACACATACAGTAAAGGATCTCAAACATGACAATCTTCAAGGGACAGGCCCCCCCCCTCAAAGGGTATCCGGGAGAGGGGGAAAACACGCTAGAGTGAAAGGGCCAAGGGACGGGGCATCCCAAACCGGGGTCACCAACCCGGGTAACCGCCTACTCCTTGTTATGGGGTCCCATGGAGGAGCGTAGCTCCTAAGCACCAAAGGTGCCATCTACCGTTGCCCGGACCAGCAGCCTAGGCTGGGAGGCAAGTAAAATCAAGTAAGGGGATCCGGGCAGAAATAGATCAGATAGAGGGTCGGGAGTCACCTCGGCCACCTTGCAAGGAGACATCCATCTTCTGACTTGCTCGCCGTCTGCAGAGATGAAAGACTGGGGATTGAGTGGGAGGTCCCAGGTATTTATGGACCGGGAGGGACTTAATTTTTTTATTGACATCTCTGTAAGTTCACCATCTACAGGTCAGTATACCCACATATAATGAATGTCTTGAAGCGGGGTGTGTGACATACTTAGAATTAAAGCTACTGTTTTTTCCCAGTAGGGTGGGGGTTGCTCTATAGCCTGCCCCTCCCCAGTGCGCTGAATTCTAACTATCCACCCCCCGCCCAGATCTTCACCTCTCACCAGATGACTGTAAATGGACCTCTAAAAGAAGTAGTTGAGTACCCTTGCTTTAGTGGCTAATAAAGGTGAATTAAACCCTCAGTAAGTCACTTATCTCCGCGCGGATTCTTTCCTTTTGCTTGTACTGAAATTAGAGCACAATGCTATTAATACATTACTGTGAACAAGATGGCGCTGGGGAGATTAGACAACGCCTTATGATGTCCGGCCCCCAGGCACTACTAACATTCTTAAGAATATGATCTGTAGCTGCGAGAACCAATCATTGAGCCAGTAATTAGATTTTCTCCTTATATGATGGTTGTCAGCAGGTGATGTGTGCTATGTTTTTTACTTTAGTATAAAATAAAGTGTCGCTGGGAGGAGCGGGCAGAGAGCGCTTTCCCGTGTAGCTTGGAACACGCTGTCTGTCCTTCGTTACGCGTATATTTCACCCCCTTAGATTATTTTGGAAGACCGAACGACACCAGGGAATCTCTGAACCATGCAAAGGAGAGAGGGGTCTGCACACGGTCCTTATCAACTAGGCGAACTCGGGTAGCCGAGGTAAGTACAGCAACACTGTTCAGGGAACCCCGAGGTAGAAAACAGGGAAGGTCAAAGGTCATGCCAATGGTCAAACCAAGGGATAAGATAGCTTCACGGCACCAGGGATGAGACGGGTTCGTGGTTGTGATACAGGCCAAGGTCTGTACAGGTGGCGGTCAGGATAGTCAGACTAGCAAGGTCGGAAACGGTTATGAATACAGGAACTCAGGAATAGCACATCCAGCTAAACGCTATCACATGCAGTGACACACTGGGGGTAGGCAACCTTTATAGGGCTAAACTGAACGGGATTGGACAAGGGGAATGTACATGGCTGGTGCTATTCCAATCTTTGGGATGATTGCCCAGTTTAAACCTTAAGGGCGTTTCGCCATGTAAACCCTGAGGGCTCATTGGCCTTTAATTCAGCACACAGCTTGGCCACCGGAGGGCAGAGCACAATCAGTGAGACGAGTGATGCGGCGGGGAAGGGAGGAGGAGGACGCACTCGGCCCAGCCCGAGCCGGCGTCTGACGTGAATGCGGCCACCGGGCAGGAATAGTCCCGAACGAACGGCAGGTAAGCGCGTTGTGACAACGGTCTTGGCCACCTGAAGTCAGCTAAGAGCCAGGAACAAACAAGGCACAATCTAAGCAGATGTCCAGTTTGTAAAGTATAAAAAATAAAAACTTACCCTGCCATCAAATTCAGCGTCGATCGGGAAAGCTGTCTGAGCTCCGCCGGCCGGGGTCGCACATACAGCAGGGAACAGAATGCTTATTCCTGCAACGCCGGCACATGTGCAGTAAAGCCAAACCGCAGGCGCAAGAGGAAGGGGGGCGGGGGTGATTGCGAGGTAGCTGCGCTTGCACGTGCATTAGCAATGGGCTGAGGAGGGAGCGCTACCCCCTGCTCTGTATTGATTACTGCGCAAGATTTCATCTGCAGCCGGGCGCTGCACAAACATGGCCGCACACGCTGCTTTCATCATTCTTTCCAAACGTAAACATTATTATTTTTAATTTACTAAAGAAAAAGCTTGTTTTATCCTTTACAGGGCATGAGTGTTGATGGGGGAGGTTTATTAGGGCTGCCCTCATCAAAAAACATTCTCACTTTTGGCCTGCTTTAAGGTGAACAACCAATCCACAGGGCCTGGAGTTTACAGATAGACCTGCCCTTCACTGGAGTGCAAAGGACAGGCAGGGTTGCAAACGCTATCAGGGTTAGGGGTGTGAATTGGCAAGAATCTGGCAATACGATATGTATGATGATTCCATATATCCCAATTCTGTCCCAAAGACGATATATTGCAATTTTTAATTAAATCTTATTTTAAATTAAAAAGAAAATATGACAAAGGGGGCCCCTTCCTGTGGGGGACCCTATTTTTGGGGGAATTTTAAGGGTTAAGAATGCTTAAAAATCCCCCCCAAAAATGGCATGCTCTTACCCAGCATAACCAGCCTTGCACCAGCTATGGGGGCTTGTAGAACAGGGCGCAGGGACCAGCTTTGGTGGCCCCTGGCCCTACAGGCTACAAGCCGGCATAGCCTATGGCCACGGGCTCTTCAGCCCCCCCAATCCCCCCTAGGCTTTGGGGAGGCAGGTAATGGGGTTAATGACTTTTCAGACCCAGAGCCTTGTGAACTGGTATAGGGGTCTCATAGATCTCTTACCAGTTCACAAAGGGTAAACAGTAATTAAAAAGTCCACAGAGAAAAAATAAAAAAATGACAAACGCCGTGATCACTGGAGGGGGGAGGCAGGAGATAAGAAGATCTCCTGCCTCTCTCCTCCTCTCGGCAGCGATCATAGCATCTGACAGCTGACCTGCAGGGAACCGGGATGACGCCCGCAGGGGTGACATGAAAGACAGTGAAAGAAAAGTTTAAAAAAAACCCTTCGGGGGCGGGGCTAGTCGTGAAGATGGGGGCACCCATCGGTAAGGCAGGGGGAGAGGGCTGGTTCAGCTCCCTCCTAAAAATACCATTTTGTGAATACTCACCTTGTAAAATGGGTATTATAAGTATGTCACACACCCCGCTTCAAGATATTCATAACCTGTGGGTATACTGACCTGAAGAGGGCGATCTGTAGAGATGGCAAACCAAAACAACTATATATATTTATATAGTATGACTCCGCGGGATCCAGCAAAAATATAAATTCAAGCAAGTCCTTTTTCTCATAAACTTCAAGTATTAACTTCCCCAGGTGTGCTCAAAAACACATACGTTGAATGAGGATTTAATTATAAAGGAAGCCATTGCAGTGGAATCCCTTTGAATGAGATATGCCTTATTGAAAGAAATGTTCTGGTACGTGCAGTGATTGTCTGGTGGCTGGGATACACGTATGTGTTTTTGAGCACACCTGGTGAAGTTAATACTTGAAGTTTATGAGAAAAAGGACTTGCTTGAATTTATATTTTTGCTGGATCCCGCGGAGTCATAATATATAAATATATATAGTTGTTTTGGTTTGCCAATTGTGAAACTGCCCTGACACAGTTTTTGGACTCCTGCGCTTGGACTTTTTTATTTGTTATATTTATTCCTTAGGAACATAATCTGGAGATATAAACTGTTTGTTTTAAAGTGATAGCGCAGCTTTTATTGGTTTTTGGTATTTGGGCATATCTCCAGCCCAGATTCTATATACCAGCAATCTACGATCTGCAGAGATGATTGGAGGAAAGTAAGCCCCTCCCGGTCCATAAATACCTGGGACCTCCCACTCACTCCCCAGTATAAAGAAAGCAGTAAGGTAAGGGACCAGGAAGAGCCAAACATAAGTCATAACAACGCAAAGTTCACAAAATGAAGGATCCAGAATAAAAAAGGGGCGGGTTGAAGCGGGGTGTGTGACATACTTATAATACCCATTTTACAAGGTGAGTATTCACAAAATGGTATTATTCTAAGTATGTCACACACCCCGCTTCAAGATATTCATAACCTGTGGGACATCCAAAAGCAGTGTCCATAAGGGGTGGGGATCCAAAACAAGGTATAAAGCACAACTTAAACTACCGCAGCCTGCAGAACTTTGCGGCCAAAAACAGCATCCGCTGAGGCCCGAACATCAACCTTGTAAAACTTTGAAAAAGTGTGAACAGAAGACCAGGTAGCGGCCTTGCAAACTTGCTCAACAGAGGCCTGGTGCTGAAAAGCCCAAGAAGCCCCAACCGCATGAGTAGAATGAGCTGTAACACGAAAGGGAGGGTCTCTCCCCTTAGCAGAATAGGCCCCGACAATGGCCTGACGAATCCACCTGCTGATGGTAGACGCTGATGGACCCTTCTTGGGCCCAAATGGCACCACGAAAAATGCATCAGTCTTGCGAAAGGCAGACGTTACCACCAAATAATACTTCACAACCAGAACCACATCCAAAGAATGCAGGGCCCTCTCCTTGTCATTGCTGGGATTGGGACACAGAGAGGGCAGAACAATATCCTGATTCAAATGAAAGGACGAAACCACCTTAGGAAGGAAGTCCGTCTTAAAACGCAAAACCACTTTGTCCTGATGTCTTTCAAAAAAATGGGGCTTGAATAGACAGAGCCGCCAACTCAGAAACATGTCTAACGGAAGTGATAGCTACCAAAAAGGCTACCTTCTGCGTAAGGGAAGACAAAGGAATATCATGCAAAGGCTCAAAGGGGGGACCCTGAAGTGCAGAAAGAACCAAGTTCAAATCCCAAACTGGAATCAGAGGCTTCCTAGGAGGCCGCACATGTGTAACCCCCTGGAAAAAGGTCTTAACCAAAGGATGAAGAGCAAAAGGCTTTTGGAAAAACACCGCCAGGGCAGACACCTGCCCCTTCAGAGTACTGAGTTGGAGCCCTAGGTCCAGACCATGTTGCAAAAACTCCAAAATTCTAGAAATAGAGAATTCCCTACAAGGGAAGGCCCTGGTTTCACACCAGTCAATATAAGACCTCCAAGTCCTATAGTACACAGACGATGAGGACCTTTTCCTAGCACTAATAAGAGTCCGAATCACAGCATCCGAAAGACCTTCCTCCTTTAAGATGGAGGTTTCAGCAGCCACGCCGTCAAAGCCAGCGTTGGTAAATTCGGGTAATGAAGATGACCCTGTGTGAGTAGATCTGGCAGCAGGGGCAGAACGAACTGATCTTCTGCCAACCTTACCACGTCTGCGAACCAAACCTGTCTTGGCCACCTTGGAGCCACCAGGATTGCTGGTGCTCTCTCCAGAGCAAGCTTGCGCACTACTCTGGCCACCATTGGAAACGAAGGGAACAGGTACAGAAACCCCAGATCCCTCCAGTTCAGAGACATGGCATCTGTCGCAAGGGCCAGAGGATCCTTCGCCAGAGACACAAATGACGGAAGTTTGTGATTGTGACGGGAGGCAAAGAGGTCCACCACCGGTGACCCCCACCTGCGACAAATTGAGTGAAAAACCTTGGGATTGAGAGACCACTCCCCTTTGCGGGCTGACAGCCTGCTTAGAGAGTCCGCCTCCGCATTCTCCACTCCCGGGATGTAAACTGCCGAGATACACGGGACATGGCTCTCCGCCAAGTCCAGAATCAGAGACACTTCCTTGAGGGCATTCCTGCTGCAGGTGCCTCCCTGGTGATTGATGTAGGCCACCGCCGTCCGATTGTCCGACCGGACCTGGACCGGCAAACCTCGCAGTTGATGAGTTAAGTGACAAAGAACCATCCTGATGGCCCTCAATTCCAGAACATTGATAGGCTTGTGGGCTTCCAGAGGACCCCACAAACCCTGAAATTGCAGATCCTTCCAGAAGCCCCCCCATCCCGAGAGGCTGGCATCCGTGGTGACTATCTCCCACTGGGGAGTCCGAAAGGATCTGCCCCTCAGCAGGTTGGTTGAGTTCAGCCACCAATGAAGCGAGCGGCGAACCCGGGGGGACATCTGAAAGAATTGATCCAGCGACTGAGGAGACCTGTTCCAGACCGACAACAGATGGAGCTGTAGTGTCCTTGTGTGAAACTGAGCAAAGGGAACTGCCTCGAACCATCAGACCCACCAGTCTCATCCCTAGCCGGATGGACGGTCGAGGAATGGACATAAGCGACCGAACCAACTCCTGAATCAGAAGAATCTTGGACTGAGGAAGGAACACTCTGGCCTGATCTGTATCCAGAGACATCCCCAGAAAGGATATTAACCTGGACGGGTGAAGGGAGGACTTGGGGTAGTTGATCACCCAGCCGAATCTCTCCAGAGTGGATAGAACCGTCCTGGTGTCCAATTCCGCTTGGCTGAATGACAATGCCAATATGAGGAGATCGTCCAGATATGGCACTATGCGAATTCCTTGAGCTCTGAGAAGAGCCATTACCCCAGCAAGTACCTTGGTGAAAACCCTTGGAGCTGTGGTGAGACCGAAGGTAAGAGCTACAAATTGGAAGTGCTGATCCTCCAGAGCGAACCTTAGGAACCTCTGATGCGCGGGAAAAATGGGAACATGGAGGTAAGCGTCCTGGATATCTATGGACGTCATGAAGTCCCCCTGACGAAGAGAGTGGATAGCGGAACGCAATGTTTCCATGCGAAATTTTCGCAGCTTGATGAATTTGTTGAGAATCTTTAGGTCCAGGATGGGCCGCACGGAGCCATCCTTTTTGGGAACCGTGAACAGATTTGAGTAAAAACCCCGACCCCTTTCTAATGGGGGTACTGGACAAATGACCGCCATTTCTAGAAGGCTCGATACCGCCGCCCGGAGCTGCAATACAGCCTGTACGTCCGGGGACACCCGAGACGTGAGGAAACGCGGGGGCGGGGCGGGACTCGAACTCCAGCATGTAACCGGAAGACACCACTTCCCTGATCCATCTGTCCGAGACCTCCCGAATCCAGACTTGGGAGAAGTGTCGCAGCCGCCCCCCCACCCGCGCGGGTGAGGGCGCCCCCTCATTGTTGAGCGGGCTTGGGCGCGGGCTTGGGTTTTGAACCCCAACTGTATCCTGAACGGGCACGACCTCTGCCCCTGTTCCAGGAGTCTCCTCTTGTAGAAGGGAAGGCAAAACCTCTTCCCGCTCTAGCTCCCCGAAAGGAAGGGGTGAAGGAAGCCGCCCCTCGAAAGGGGCGACGTTGCTTCCTACGTTGAGGTAATTTTCCACCTTTAGCTACTGAGTCCAATTTTTCTCCAAAAAGCCTTAAACCAACAAAGGGAAGAGACGTCAGAGACTTTTTAGACCCAAAATCGGCCGCCCACTGGCGCAACCAAATTGAACGCCTAATGGTAACCATAAGAGCAGAGGCCCTGCTGTTCATCATCAATGAATCATCCAGAGCAGTTAAAATGAAGGAAAGAAAAGACTCACAACGTTTCAGTCCAAGAAATTCATTGCTGTCCGGTTCCAAGCCGGATGAGGACAGTGAATCCCTGATCACCTTTCTAGCAGCCACCACCAACAGTGATGAGGCACAAACTGGACGTATAGCTGCCCCAATACTGGCAAAACCATGACAAGCCATCTGGTCAATGCGTTTATCCTCACCATCCTTGAGGGAGGAACAATCAGGGTTATTCAAAACGGCAGAGTTGGATAACCCCAAAATTGGGGTGTCCACTTCGGGGGGGGACCCCTATCAGAATCAGCGCCAACAATTTGTTGATCCTCGGAATAATCCGAATCCTCAAACACCTCCCCTTACTCTGGAGGAGAATAATCTGACCAATACAGACCATCCGTATCATCATATTCATAATGAGAAACCGTGGACAAATGTTTTCTCTTAGCCGGCGCCTTCTTAGCTACCGTAGAGGAAATACATTTTTCAATACTGGCCAATCTGGCACATACATCAGGTTGCGACTGCCCCCCCATGGTAACATCGCATGGAGCACGGGTTAAAATGGGAGGGGGAGAGGATGAAGCCGGCGGTGCTGACCCAGAGGCCTGGGGTCCTGACTGCCGCGTAATAGTGTGTTGTGCACAGGATATACATGAAAAGAAGTCATCCCCAGTTAGGGATACCCCACACCCCAAACACTTCCGAGACTGTCCCGAGGGGAGCCCGGAGTCCTGGGATGCCTCCATAAGGTGAACTTAATGAGTCGCTATGACAGAGGGAATTACGCTATGAAGCAACCCGGGATGCCCTTATAGTGTCCTTTTTAAATGGGAGGAATTTTGTAGGAAAGAACCCAGTGAAAGTACCCAGGGACTTAGGACCAGGAGAAACCCCCTTATAACTATTCCCTGAAGAATTCACCTAAAACACAGATAAAAAATAATTAGAAACCAATAGCTATATTTGGATACTAATAAAAATGACAAAAGGCCCACAGGGCCACTCACAGAACCTCCGGACCAGACCAGGGCCCAGCAGCATGCAGCCCAGATGCGTGAGGTAACTATTATTCAGCGCAGCAGTGAGAGAGAGAGAAGAGGGGCGTGGCCTGCGCGGATCGCGTGCTTTACCGGCCACGCCCCCCTAGAGATAGGCAGATAGGAGCCAAAGCTCCTCAGCGGTGCCCGGGCAAGATAGGGGGCGGGCCGCGGCGACGCGCCGCAAGTCCGGCTCCGCCCCCAATGACACAGAGCGTGAGGGGAGAAAGCTCCCCTCCGCTGACCTATAATCCGCAGGAGACGCGGGGACCCTCACAGAACACCTGAGACCGGCAGCGGCCCTCTGCCTGCAAGCCGCTGCCCGGCTAGATAGAGACAGGGCGCGGGCCGCGGCCTCTGCAAGAGGCCCGGTCCCGCCCCTGACAGAAGAGCGTGAGGGGAGAGCCCCTCCCCTCCGCCTTCTGAGGTAAAACGTAGCACTGCGGCGGCAATGTTGCAAGTAAAAGTTACATTAAAACAGACACACATAGAACAAATAGCAGTGTAACCAAATTAAAGAGGGATTACTCCTATACGTTCCACAGAATCTAAGAAAGGAGCCTAACTATGAGGGAGGAGGTAAATGAGGGAAATTTTTGAGGTATAGCATAAACACAAAAAGGACCTGTGGTTAATTTTTAAATTTTTAAATTTTTGAGGTAAAATTTTTAAGGACAGGGCATCCCAAACCGGGGTCACCAACCCGGCATAACCACCTACCCTCTAAATAGGGTCTCGCGGCGGAGCCTAGCTCCTAAGCACTTGTGTGCTAAAATACCATCACCCGGACCGCAGTCAAAACTGAGGAGGCATGTGAATATTAAATATATTAAATAGGGATAATAAGTCCGAGTGGGAATAAAATAATATAGGCCGGGGGTAGACCCGGCTACCTTGGAAAACCCCCTTGCAAGGAGGAGAGATCATCTTCTGCTTGCTCGCCGTCCTGCAGAGATGAAGACTGGGGAGTGAGTGGGAGGTCCCAGGTATTTATGGACCGGGAGGGGCTTACTTTCCTCCAATCATCTCTGCAGATCGCCCTCTTCAGGTCAGTATACCCACAGGTTATGAATATCTTGAAGCGGGGTGTGTGACATACTTAGAATAACTGAAGAGCCCCAGGGGGGAAGAGGAGAGCAGGCCGGATTGAACGAGCAGTCAGGTGAGTGTTTTTTCTCACTGTAGCGGGCGGAGTCAGAATCGATTCTGATATCGACTAATGAAATATCGCGATGATCGATTTTTTCTGACACCCCTAATCAAGGTCATGCCCCAAGTCAGAAGCTCTGTGTTACGAAGAGGTCCTCTGTGGAACACAAATGCACAATAACGATAACTTCTGCGTCCTAGGTCCTCCGTGTAAAACAAGCGCCTGTGCATTCTGCCATATGTGCACCCTGAGAATGGTAACAGATTCCTGACAGTGTGAGGATGAAGGACTGAGCAGATATAGTCAGAACATAAGTTTGGAGCTCGGTCTATGCGTGGATGAAGGTGTGAAAAGAGCTTGTGACCGCTGCAATTATGTTAGTGTGTGATATATATATATATATACATACAAATTCCCTCTCCATTAAAGATAGCTTCCTATTTGTTTGCATTGTATGCTTTAGTGGCTAATAAAGGTGAAATAATACCATTTTGTGAATACTCACCAGTAAAATGGATATTATTGGTGTGTCACACACACCCCGCTTCCTGTAGTAATAACGTTCGGGTAAACCATCACCAGATGCCATTGCAGAGAGAGAGATCTTGAAAACTGGCCCCTCCCAGTCTAAATATACCTGGGACCTCCCACTTAATCCCCAGTGTAATTGAAAAGCAGTAAGACAAGGTACCAGGAAATTAACTCTTAACAAAATTATAGCTTCACCAAATAGAGAAAACCAGGATACCAAAAAGGGCGGGTGAAGCGGGGTGTGTGTGACACACCAATAATATCCATTTTACTGGTGAGTATTCACAAAATGGTATTATTCTTTGTGTGTCACACACACCCCGCTTCCTGTAGTAATAACGTTCGGGACATCCAAAAGCAGTGTCCCTAAAGGGTGGGTATCCAGCAGGAAAATGAAGCATAACTCAAACCACTACAGTTTGCAGAACTTTGAGTCCAAACACAGCATCCGCTGAGGCTCGCACATCAAGCTTATAAAACTTCGAAAAGGTATGAACCGAAGACCAAGTAGCCGCCTTACAAACTTGTTCAACAGAAGCCTGGTGCTGAAAAGCCCAGGACGCACCAATAGCGCGAGTAGAATGAGCAGTGATACGAAAAGGCGGAACTTTCCCCTTAGCCGAATAGGCACCAATAACGGCTTGACGAATCCATTTACTAATAGAAGATTTAGCCGGAGCCAAACCCTTCCTAGGCCCGCAAGGCACAACGAAAAAAGCATCAGTCTTACGAAAAGAAGACGTAGCACGCAAATAGTAATCAACACAGCGAACAACGTCCAAACAGTGCAAAACCCTCTCCTTGTCATTCTTAGGGTTAGGACACAAGGAGGGAAGAACAATGTCCTGATTCAGATGAAAGGCAGAAACAACCTTAGGAAGAAAGTCTGATTTGAACCGAAAAAACCACTTTATCTTGATGTCTCTCAAGGTAGGGCGCCTGAATAGACAAGGCCGCCAACTCAGAGACACGCCGAACAGAAGTGATAGCCACTAGAAAGACAACCTTCTGAGTCAAAGTGGAAAGAGCAATATCCGACAAAGGCTCAAAAGGAGGAGCCTGAAGAGCAGACAGAACCAGATTCAGGTCCCAAACAGGGAGCAAAGACTTCCTGGGAGGCCGCAAATGCGTAACCCCCTGGAAAAAAGTCTTGACCAAAGGATGAAGCGCAAAAGCCTTCTGAAAGAAAATAGACAAGGCAGAAACCTGCCCCTTCAGGGTACTAAGCTGTAGATCAGCATCCAGTCCAGATTGAAGAAAATCCAAAACTCTGGAAACAGAAAAGACTCTGCAGGGCAAAGACCTAGCTTCGCACCAATCGATGTAAGAACGCCAGGTTCTATAATAGATAGCAGAAGAAGACCTCTTCCGAGCACAAATAAGAGTCTTAAAACCTGAATCAGAAAGACCTTCCTCCTTCAAGATGGAGGTTTCAGCAGCCAAGCCGTCAAAGCCAGCGTTGGTAAATTGGGGTAACGCAGCCGACCCTGAGTGAGAAGATCCGGCCGCAGAGGAAGTTCGAACTGGTCTACCGCCATCTGAACGATGTTCGCGAACCACATCCTTCTTGGCCACCTTGGAGTCACGAGAATAGCGGAGACCCCTTCCAGAATCAACTTTTTTAACACTCTTCCTAGCAAGGGAATCGGAGGGAACAGATACAGGAACCCCCGTTCCCCCCAGCTCAGACACATGGCGTCCACCGCCAGAGCCAGGGGGTCCTGAGACATTGACACAAAGGTCGGAAGTTTGTAATTGTGACGAGAAGCAAACAGGTCCACCTCCGGTGTTCCCCACCGGCGACACAGAGCCTGAAAAACCTGAGGATGGAGAGACCATTCCCCCAGACGGGAGGAACATCTGCTTAGAAGGTCCGCTTCCGTGTTTTCCACCCCCGGAATGTAAACTGCCGACAGGCAAGGAACATGGGCCTCCGCCCAGGTCAGAACCAGGAAAACCTCTCTGAGAGCACCCAGACTGCGAGTCCCTCCCTGATGATTGATGTAGGCAACCGCCGTCCGGTTGTCCGAACGAACCTGAATCGGAAGGCCCCGGACATGCTGAGTCAGAAGAGAAAGAACCAGACGGATAGCTCCAGAACATTGATGGGCAAGTAAGCCTCTCGAGGACCCCACTGCCCCTGGAACTGAAGATCCTTCCAGAAACCCCCCCAACTCGAAAGGCTGGCGTCCGTGGTGACAGTCTCCCAGAGAGGAGTCAGGAAGGACCTGCCCTTCAGGAGATTGTTCGAAACCAGCCACCATTGAAGGGACTGCCGGACCCTGGAGGACAACTGGAAGGGCTGGTCCAATGAACGTGGACAACGATCCCAAGACACCAACAGATGAAGCTGAAGCGTCCGAGTGTGAAACTGAGCAAAGGGAACTGCCTCGAAGGAGGCTACCATCAATCCCACCAGCCTCATCCCCAGACGGATGGACGGTCAAGGATTGGAAAGAAGAAGTCGAGCCAAATTCTGAATCAAAAGTATCTTCGACTGAGGTAGAAAAACACTGTGCTGACAAGAGTCCAGTGTCATCCCCAGGAAGGACACCACCCTGGCCGGAGCTAGGGAGGACTTAGGATAGTTGATCACCCAACCGAAGCTTTCCAGCGTAGAAACCACTTTGCTGGTGTCCTTCTCCGCTTGGTTGAAGGAAGGAGCCATGATGAGAAGGTCGTCCAGATAAGGCAAAATTCGAATGCCTTGAGTTCTGAGAATGGCCATCACCCCCGCCAGTACCTTGGTGAATACCCTTGGCGCCGAGGTGAGACCAAACGGAAGAGCCACGAATTGAAGATGCCGATCCTCCACCACAAACCGCAGAAAGCGCTGATGGACCGGGCAGATGGGAACATGCAGATAAGCATCCTTTATGTCTATGGACGTCATGAAGTCCCCCTGCCGAAGAGAAGTGATGGCCGAGCGCAGAGTTTCCATGCGAAACTTCTGTGGGCGAATGAACCTGTTGAGGAACTTCAGATCCAGGATAGGACGCACTGATCCGTCCCTTTTGGGTACCGTGAAGAGATTGGAATAGAAGCCGAGACCCAACTCCGAAGGTGGCACCGGATAGATGACCGCCAATTCCAGAAGATTCCTTACCGACACTCGGAGCTCTTGGGCGGCCAAAGGATCGGTAGGTATTCGGGACCTGAAAAACCTTGAGGGAGGACGGGACTGGAACTCCAGCTTGTAACCGGACGACACCACCTCCCGAATCCATCTGTCCGGGACCGCCTGGACCCAAACCTGGGAGAAGTGTCGCAACCGTCCCCCAACCCGCACGGGTGAAGGCGCCCCCTCACTGCTGAGCAGGCTTGGGCGTGGACTTAGGCTTAGAGCCCCACGAATGACCGGAACGGCCGCGACCTCGCCCCCGGTTCCAGCTCGTGCCCCTGGTAGCGGGAAGGGAGGCCCCTCTGCCCACCCTGGCTCCCCGAAAGGAAGGATTGAAAGAAGAGATTCCTCAAAATGGATGTCGCGGCTTCTTGCGCTGAGGCAACTTACCTCCCTTGGTGACTGAATCCAACTTGTCACCAAACAGACGCAAACCCAGAAAAGGTAGGGCTGTAAGCGATCTTTTAGCACCAACATCCGCCGTCCATTTATATATATATATAAATTCATAAGCATAAGTCCCCTTGTGGATAAATGAACACATGTGAAACAACCATATCGTTCAATAAGAGACAATCCTTTAACAACTACCAACAGCCCGCAAAGAAAACCGGTACAGCGGGACCTAATGAAAAGATTTTACCTCACAGGCAGTACCTCACAGCGCAGCCAGCACGGAGAAGGGCGGGACAGAGAACGCGTGCGAAGCGCTCTGACCCCGCTCCCTCCCCAATCACCTCACAGCACGGGCCGCGACCGAGCGCGGCCCCGCCCCCAAAACAGATCACCTCAGGACAGCAAATGGCGGCAGCGCCACCACACAAAACCTCCAGACCCGATCTGAGCACTCTTAGTGAATCACCTCACACACGCACCTAAGTAATAAAAGCGCAGGTAAATCAACACACACGCGCACGCACACACACACACACACACATAGCAGCGCGCACTCAAATTACCTCATGAAATAAAAAATGGCCAACGCTTGCTAAAGCCCCTCGCCCCCCCCCCCCCAACGCACCTCCCCCCCCCCCCAACGCACCTCCCCACAATAAAGGGAGAGGCCATAAGAAGGAAAGGGAAGAGATATGGGGGCAACGGGATGGGGCATCCCAAATCCGGCTCACCAACCGGATAGCCACTCTGCCCCAATAATGGGGACTAGTGGAGGAGATAAGCTTCTAGGCACCGCCAGGTGCTGGCTACCATTACCCAGTCAGCATCCAAGGCTGGGAGGCTTCCAAAATTTATAAGATAATAATAAAAAATTAACTGGGTAGAAATAGACCATGGGGGGGCGGGGTGTTACCCCGGCTACCTGCAAGCAGGAGACCTCATTCTTCTGTCTTGACGCATCTTGTAGAAGGAGAACACTGGGGATTAAGTGGGAGGTCCCAGGTATATATAGACTGGGAGGGGCCAGTTTTCAAGATCTCTCTCTCTGCAATGGCATCTGGCGATGGTTTACCCGAACGTTATTACTACAGGAAGCGGGGTGTGTGTGACACACAAAGAATAAACCCTCAGTAAGCCACTGATCTCTGCGCTGATTCTTTCCTTTGCTTGTACTGAATTAAAGCAATAAAGTTAATGAAGCACGATACTATTAACATATTACTGTGAACAAGATGGCGCTGAGGGGCTGGACACACCTTATTATGTCCAGCCCCCTAGGCGTCCCTAACATTCCTAAGAATATCAGTTTTGGCTGTGATGACCAATCATTGAGCCAGTAATTCGATTTTTCCTTATATGATGATGTACAATAGATTTTTACTTCGATATAAAAATACAGTGCCACTGGGTGGAGGGCAGAAAGCGTTTTCCCATGTAGCATCGAGCACATACTGTTATGTCTCTGTCCTTCGTTACGTGTATATCTTCACTCCCTTATTATTATTGGACCGAAGACCGAACAAAACCAGAGAAATCTCTCTGAACCGTGCAGAGCAAGAGGCGTCTGCCCACGGTTTCCTTATCAAGTGAAGGTTCGAGAGGAGATGGACAAGAGGATGACAAAAATACAATTCTGTGAAACTCACCTGTAGAATTGTATAACCAGTCCAGGTCGTCCCAGTGATGACATGTGGGTATTCCCCAGTGGTTAAAAAGCAGTAAAGAGGAGACAGGCCATGAGGCCAAGAAACCACGTTACTTCGCATAGCTTCAGCATGTACCCTCTCCAACAAAAAACTTAAGGACAACAAGTCCAAGAATAAAAATGGTAATCACCATAACAGGCAAACAAGAGATAATGAACAAGGGCGGAGTGGGATGACCTGGACTGGATATACTAAAAAACAATTCTACAGGTCAGTTTCACAGAATTGTATTGTTCCCTATATCCAGTCCAGGTCGTCCCAGTGATGACATGTGGGACATCCAAAAGCAGTGTTCATTCGGGCGGGATCCTCAGTGCGGAACAGCATGTAGTTCATTTCACTACCGCCTGAAGCACCTTTCGGCCAAAAATAGCATCAGCTGAGGCCCTGACATCCACCTTGTAAAACTTTGTAAAAGTATGAACCGAAGACCAAGTGGCGGCCCAACTTCCTCAATTAGGGTGAAAGGGAGAAACGACCTTAGGCAAAAAATCAGGTTTAAAGCGAAAAACCACCTTATCTTTATGCCGCTCAAAGTAGGGAGGCTTCATACAAAGGGAGGCCAGCTCTGACACGCGACGCACTGAGTTGATCGCTACCAAAAAGACCACATTGAGAGTCAAAATAAGACAATGCAGCATCATACAATGGCTCGAAGGGAGGACCCTGAAGAGCAGAAAGTACCAAATTCAAGTCCCACACCAGTATTACTTACGCAGTGGTCGGACATGGGTGACTCCCTGGAAAAAAGTCTTGATCAACCTATGATTGGCAATGGATCTCTGGAAGAAGATGGCTAAGGCCGAGACCTGGCCCTTGAGGGTGCTCAGCTGGAGACCCAAGTCTAAGCCGTGTTGTAAAATCTCCAGGATTCTAGAAATAGAGAATGTGCAGCAAGGGAGACTCTTGGACTCGCGCCAAGCAATGTAGGCGTGCCAAACTCTGTAGTATATCATGGAAGAAGACTTCTTCCGTGCCTGTATCATGGTATGCACAACCGTGGCCGACAACCCCTTTTCCATCAGGAGTGAGGTTTCAATAGCCAGGCCGTCAAAGCCAAGGTCTGTTAATTAGGGTGCCGCAGCGACCCCTGAGTGAAAAGCCCCGGGTCGTCGGGCATGATGTAGCGATTTACTGACATCTGAACTATGTCCGCAAACCAACTCCTTCTCGGCCAGCGAGGAGCCACCAGGATGGTTGGTACCCCGTCCAGAGAATTGCCAAAGCGTCTGTGGCAATGGCCAGAGGATCTCTTGAGAGAGAGACAAACCTTGGGAGCTTGTGATTGTGTCTGGACGCAAACAGGTCCACGTCCGGCTGACCCCAGCGGAGACACAGAGCATGAAAGGTCTTGTTGCTGAGGGACCATTCCCCCAGGCGGGAGGCGCTCCTGCTCAAGGAGTCTGCCTTCCTGGTTTTCTACCCCGGGGATGTAAACCGCTGAGGTGCAGGGAACATTCTCCTCTGCCCAAGTCAGAATCTGGGTCACCTCCTTGAGGGCTCGCTTGCTCCGAGTCCCGCCCTGGTGATTGATGTAGGCGACAGCCGTCTGATTGTCCGAGCAAACCTGGATCGCACGACCCCAACTGGATCGCTCTTTGCTCCAAGAGATTTATGGGTAAGCGGTTGTCCCGCGGACCCCACTGACACTGGATCTTCTGTGTCTGCCAAACGCCTCCCCAGCCGGTCAGACTGGCATCCGTGGTAACTATCTCCCAACGGGGAGTCAGAAAGGACTTGCCCACCAATAAGTTCCTGGAGTCCAGCCACCACAAGAGGGACTGCCTGGCCAGGGGAGACAGCGAAAATTCCTGTTCCAGCGACTCCTGCATCAGGTCCCAGCTGGTCAACAGATTCAACTGAAGAGGTCTCATGTGAAATTGGGCGAAGGGCACTGCCCCAAAGCATGACACCATTAGGCCCACCAGTCTCATCCCCAGACGGATCGATGGCCGCTGACAAGACAGCAAGGCCCGCACCTGCGTCTGGAGGCCCAAAACATTCTGCTGAGGCAGAAAGACCTTGACCTGAGAGGTGTCTATTGTCATGCCCAGGAAGGACCTCACTGTTGAGGGAGTGATAGACGACTTTGGGTAATAGACTACCCAGCCACAGGCCTCGAGAGTGGACAACACCGTCCGGGTATCGCTCTCGGCCTGCTGAAAAGACTGAGACGCAATCAGTTAGTCGTCCAGATAGCAGCACACGAATGCCCTGGTTCCTCAGGATAGCCACGATGCCCGCCAGCACCTTGGTGAAGACGCGGGCGCTGAGGAAATCCCAAATGGCAGGCCACAAACTGGTAATGCTCGTCCTCCAGAGCAAACCTCAGGAACTTCTGATGTCTCAGGAAAAATCGGGATGTGCAGATAAACATCCCTGATGTCCACCGTGGTCATGAATTCGCCGGGCCGAAGCGAGCTCACCGCCGACCGTAAGGTTTCCGTGCAAAAATGACTGACAAACCTGTTGAGACTCTTCAGGTCCAGGATAGGTCTTAACGTTCCGTCCTTCTTGGGAACCATGAACAGATTGTAATAAAACACTTGACCTTGCTCCTGACGAGGTACAGGACAAATCACACCTAACCGCAGGAAGTGTTGCACGGCCATTCTCAAGCCCTGTGCCTTCAATGGGTTTTGGAATATCCGAGACTGAAGAAATTTTGTGGGCGGCCTGACTGCCAGCTCTATTTTGTAACCGGAGGACACCACCTCCTGAATCCACCAATCCGAGACGTGCCGTCTCCAGATATGAGCAAATAGCAGAAGCTGTCCCCCGACCCGGATGGGTAAAGGGCACCTCCTCATGCCTGAGGGGACTTGGCAGGGGGCTTGGACTTGGCTCCCCAGGTGGGACTGGGTCGGCCGCGGGACCTAACTCTACCCCAGGTATCTCTGCGGCCACCTGAAAATGAAGAGCCTCTTCCTCCTCAAAAGGAGCGATAGGCAGATGAGCTCCGAAAGGGCCGAGCAGGCTACCGTCTCTGAGGAAGTCTACCATCCTTGACCAGAGGGTGCAGACGCTCCCCGAACAACCTGTGCCCCACGAAGGGGATACTCGTAAGCGACTTTTTGGCCGCGGCATCAGCCGACCATTGCCACAACCAGAGCGAGCGGCGAAGTGCAACAAGCAGGGCCGAAATCCTGGCACCAAGCCGGACACCATCGTCCATGGCAGAGACAGCAAAGGCAATGAAATCCATGCAAGCCTTGAGGTCTTTATACTCCTCCGCCCGCTTGCGAGTCTTAGCGCTATCCACAAGGCGTCTCACCTTCTTTCTGATGGCCAGGGAGGCAATATCCGCGGCACACACATGGCGAAACAAGGCACCAGCAAAGGTGAAGGCATGACAGACCAGCTGATCCATGCGCTTGTCAGCTGGATCAAGTAAGGAAGCGGTATCAGGTGACGGCATAATAGTAGTGTTGGACAAACCCGACACAGGGGAATCCACCTCGGGAGGACAAGATCATAGCCGGACCAGCTCCTCAGGGAAGGGATACCACCTATCCAGGCCCTCAGGCACCGACGGTAGCTTGTTAGGCCTTTCCCATTCCTTGAAAATCATATTAGAAAAATGGGCCTGTTCTGGAAAGCCTCGCCTCTGTCTTTCAGGCCTAAACAAATCACCTTGCTTCCTCATGGCAGCTCTGGGAGGAACAATGTGTAAAGTCTCAAAAACAGAAGAAAGTAACTTCTCCGTATAATCAGGGAGCCACATGTCCTCATCTGAGGAAGAACCAGACAAACTGTCATCGCCAGCAGAATAATCCACAGTGGAACGAGAATCATCTGGCAACTCACCTTCCTCCACAGAGCCCAGATCATCAAAAAGATCATCATTATCCGAGTAAACGGGCTCGATGTGCCGACTCTTACTCGTGGCCTTCTTAGGCGCCGTTCGTGAGATCTGTCTCTCCAGACTGGCCACCCTATGCGCCAAATCAACATGGGAGCCCCTGCTGGCTTCCCCCTCACTGGGGGCTGAGTGCAGCAGCGGAGGCTCAGGAGAGGCCACAGGCAGTGAAGGGCTAGGGGCAGGAACGCCCGCCCGGTCATGGTCCAAAATGACGCTCCTGGCGCAAGTGGTACAAACAGTGCTGAATCCGCCCAGAGGACTTGCACTGCACAAGGGGCAGAGCTTCACCCGCCCAGATGGGGCCCCCAGCTAACTATCCCCAGATGCCTCCATTATGGTGATTAGAAAAATTGGCTAAAGCAGGTTACAAGGCACTAACGGCCTAAACCTATATGATCCCTCTTAATAATAGGGGAGGGGGGGACTGGAAGGAACCCACTGGGCCCACCTAAACAAGACAAAAGAGAGGCCCATCAGTATTCCAAAAGTGTATGCAGAAAAACACAATAAAATCATTATTAAGAGGGACTCAACACCGACAGAGGCATGGAGCAGCAGCGGAGGGGCGCCAGGCACGAGGAACAGCAGCAGAAGCAAAATGGAGCTGTCCGTACAGCGATAACGCAAAAAGCGTCAGCATGCGGTCCCGCCCCCCCTGTCGGCGCGAAGAATGCCCGCCCAGCAGGGAGGCCAGGATGCGGCGAGGGACATAAAAAATAATGGCCGCCGCAGCACACCTCACACAGTCCGTGCGGAGTAGCCAGAACCGCGAGAGAGGTAAGCACAATGTCAAAAAGCACACAGCACAACAGTAAAGTCGCAAAGCACAATGCACACAAAAAATACAATTCTGTGATTACTCACCTTGTAAAATTGGTATTATAAGTATGCAGCACGTCCTGCTCCAGATAGTATTCATAACAGCTGGGATATAGTCCACAAGAGGGCGCTTTACTGCAGAGATGGCAAAAAATAGGCCCCTCCCGGTCCATATATACCCGGGACCTCCCACTAATGTAAGGGAACCAGGAGAAGCCAATAACAAATTTAACCATGTTAACAAGGAACAAATCACCATAAAGAGGATCCAAGAATAAGTAATCAGGGTGGGATGGAGCAGGACGTGCTGCATACTTATAATACCAATTCTACAAGGTGAGTAATCACAGAATTGTATTATTCTCAGTATGCAGCATGTCCTGCTCCAGATAGTATTCATAACAGCTGGGACATCCAATAGCAGTGTCCATAAACAGGTGGGGATCCCAAAAAACCAACAACGCGCAGTTCAAACCACTGCCGCCTGCAGAACCTTACGGCCAAAAAGCAGCATCAGCTGAGGCCCTAACATCAACCTTGTAAAACTTTGAAAAGGTATGAACAGAAGACCAAGTAGCGGCCTTGCAAACTTGTTTAACAGAAGCCTGGTGCTGAAAAGCCCAAGAGGCACCAATAGCACGAGTGGAATGAGCAGTAAGGCGGAAGGGAGGATTCTTCCCCTTAGACGAGTAGGCCTGAATCACAGCCGGACGAATCCACTTGCTGATAGTAGACTTGGAAGGAGCCAAACCCTTCCTAGGACCAGAAGGGACCACAAAAAGAGCATCAGTCTTCCTGAAAGGCGCAGTAGCCACCAGATAGTATTTCAGACACCTAACCACAAAGGCAGACACTACCTTAGGCAGAAAGTCAGGTTTGAAACGAAAAACCACCTTGTCCTGGTGTCTCTCATAGTAGGGGGGCTGAACGGACTGCGTCGCCAACTCAGACACACGCCTGACAGAAGTGATAGCCACCAGAAACACAACCTTGAGCGTAAGAATGGCCAAGGCAGCATCCTGCACAGGTTCTAAGGGAGCACCCTGCAAGGCTGACAGGACCAAGTTCAGATCCCAAACAGGCACCATAGGCTTACGTGGGGGACGCACATGAGTGACCCCCTAGAAAAAAGTCCGGATTAGAGGGTGCTGAGCAAAGGACTTCTGGAAGAAAATAGCCAGGGCAGAAACTTGACCCTTCAAAGTACTGAGTTGGAGCCCCATCTCCAACCCATGCTGCAGGAACTCCAGAATCCTGGGAATAGAGAGTCCGCCAGTCGATTTTCCACCCGCGGGATGTACACAGCTGAAATGCAGGGGACATTGGCCTCCGCCCAAGTCAGGATCAGAGACGCTTCCTGGAGGGCCCCCTTGCTCCGGTTTCCTCCCTGATGATTGATGTAGGCAACTGCCGTCTGGTTGTCCGAGCGCACCTAAACAGGCAGGCCCCCGAAGAGGAGTAGTCAAGCGAGCCAGAACTAACCTGATCGCCCGCAGCTCCAAGACATTGATAGGTGTGTGGGCCTCCTGAGGGCCCCACCTCCCCTGGAACCGCAGGGACTTCCAGAAACCCCCCCACCCCAACCTGACAGACTGGCATCCGTGGTGACCGTCTCCCGGGAAGGGGCAAGAAAGGCTCTGCTCCCCAACAGGTTCCTTGAGTCCATCCACCACAAGAGCGACCTCCTGACCAGGGGGGAGAGCACACAGATCCTGTCCAGGGACGCTGGGTCCATGTCCCATACTGACAATAGGTAAAGTTGCAGAGGCCTCAAGTGGAACTGAGCATAAGGGACCGCTTCGAAGCACGCCACCATCAGGCCCACCAGCTGCATCCCCTGCCTGATGGAGGGATGGGGACAAGCTAGGAGGGACTGAGCCTGTGCAATCAGACTGTCCACCTTCTGCTGAGGAAGGAAGATCCTTGCCTGAACTGTATCCAGATTCATTCCTAGGAATGGAGTTACCAAGGAAGGGGACAGTGAAGACTTGGGGTGGTTGATCACCCATCCAAATGACTGCAGAGTGGACACCACCAGCTGTATCCAACTCTGTCTGATGTAGCGACTGGGAGGTGATGAGGATGTTTCCATGCAAAAGCGCCTGCCCCTGACAGACTTGTTGAGGATCTTTAAGTCCAGGATGGGCCTGACAGAACCATCCTTTTTGGGTACTGTGAATAGGTTGGAATAAAAGCCCTTGTCTTTTTTTCTTAAAGGGACCTGGCAGATGACCGCCAGCTCCAGGAGGCCTTGCACTGCTTGCACTAGCTCCTGAGCTGACACAGGGTCCTGAGGAATCCGGGATCTGATGAATCTTGAAGGGGGATCGGCAGCAAACTCCAACTTGTAACCGGAGGATACTACCTCCTGACGTCCCTGTCCTCTGCCTCTACCCCAGAAATCTCTCCGGGCCCCAGGGAAAGAAACCCCCCTTCCCTGTCTTGCACCACGGAAAGGGGAGGAGAAGGAACCCTGACCCCGAAAGGGCCGAGATTGCCGCCTGCGCTGGGGTAACCTACCTCCCTTAGCAAAAAGGTCCAGGCGGTCCCCAAACAGGCGCAGTCCTTAAAAGGGAAACCCAGTGAGGGACTTCTTGGCAGCGTTGTCAGAAGCCCACTGGCGCAGCCAAACCGAGCGGCGTATAGCCACCACGAGGGCAGACGTTCTGGCACACATTCTGATGGTGTCATCCAATGCTGATAGGACAAAATTTACAAAAACATCACAACTGGAGAGTGCATTAAACACCTCACAAGGCAAATCATCAGGGGCACTATCAAGCATATTTCTGATAAGGGTTCTAGTGGCCACAGCAGTAATGGCAGAGGCACAGACCGGGCGCAGCGCCGGCCCCACACATGCAAAGGCGTGGGATGCCAGCTGATAAATACACTGGACCAACATTTAATCACCTCAGCAGGAAAGGGATACTTCCTTTCCCAACTTTTTGGAACCCTGGGAAGTTTACTGGAGTGCTCCCATTCCTTGAGCACAAGGTTATGGAAATGTGCCTGTTCTGGAAATTCCAGACGTGATTTTGCTGTATGGAAAAGCTCCCCTCTTTGCCTGGGAGCCTCAACAGGGAGAGAGATAGACAGAACCTCAAAAATCTGGGTCAATAAACTGTCAGTGTCATCCGGGGCCCAGGGGTCAGAGCCAGAATCGTCATGACCCCTTTGTCTCTCTTCAGATGATCCTGAATCAGAAAAGAGCTCCCCTTCATCAGACGGGGTATAGCCACACAGATTCCAAAACTTCTATAGGGAAAACAGTAACATTAGGCGTCAAGTGCCGCTTCTTAGCAGGGGCCTTACGCGCTAATGACTTCGCAATAATCTGTTCAACAGTAGCCAGTCTAGAAGACACATCAGGCTGAGAATCCCTACTAGTATGCAACTCAGTAGGAGTGAGGTTTAAGCTTAGGGGAGTAGGCGAAGTGAAATGAGTTGCAGCCACTGGCAGGCCAGATTGCAATGCAAGCACCTGCTCAGCACAGGGTACACAGACCCGCGCCTTGTCAGCGTCAGCATGAGGCTGCCCACACGCTACACACAGCCGGTCTTGTCCCGAAGGGACCCCGGTCACATTATCCTGGGATGCCTCCATATGGTGATTATAGCGGCGCTATACGCCGATAGGGAATAACGCTATATAGCAACCCTGGATGTCCCAATAACCCGCTAGGGAAGTGGGAGTATAATTTTTACAAGACCTATAAGTAATAAATTAAAACAGGGCCGGGAGAAGCCAGGAAGGGTTCGTCCCACCTGAAAGACATAAGCAGACAAGACCTTAAGTACATCGTAACCAAAGTGAAGGAAATAAAGCCGCCCGCGAGGGCACTTACGGACCGCGGTAGGTAGGAGTCCGTCGCGCATAGGCCAACCAAGCAGGAAAGATGGCGTCGGTATACCTCGAGGGGCGGGCCAGTAACAGCGATGACGCGGAACGTGCCAAAGACGCCCCCCCCCCCCCCCCCCCGAAGAGCGCGAAGCGAGAACGACAAGCAGCCAATAATGCGCCTGAGGCAATGCCGCTGCCAAGCCCGGAGCCAAGTCAGCGCGCGGCGGCAAATTTAAAAAGCAGTAAAGACAAGTCAGCGCGGCGGCTGACACAAGAATAAAGGCATGTGAAAAGACAGTGTAAAAAA
The DNA here is from genome assembly GCA_027917425.1 of Gastrophryne carolinensis. Lineage (NCBI taxonomy): Eukaryota > Metazoa > Chordata > Amphibia > Anura > Microhylidae > Gastrophryne > Gastrophryne carolinensis. The sequence goes on from CM051234.1 coordinate 640,112,081, forward strand.
ACACAGAATGCATAACATACCTATCTATACACATACACCCCCCCCCCCCCTCTTTTCCCCCGAAGACTACAAGGAGGATGAGGGAGGATGGCGGCCACTTAAATAGGGCCCACCGATAGGTAGGGGCAAGGGGAATAGTGCGGGAGGGGTATCCCATAGAGGCTCACCATAAGCCTGAACCGCCTACCCTTTGGTGGGGGATTGCAGTGGAGCAGCGCTCCTAAGCACCTAACAGTGGTGCTGCCTACCCTCACCCGACCAGCGCAGCCAAGGCTGGGAGGCATATTACTAGTGGAACGGGTGGGAATAGTCCTACAGTGCCGCAGGCTAATAGACCCGCTCACCTGCGAGTAGAGAGCCAATTTCTCGTCCTTCGCAGCCAGACTGCAGAGAAATTCTGGGGATTTGTGAGAGGTCCCCGGGTATTTGAGGGGACGGGAGGAGTCTATTTTCGATGTCTCTGCAGTCCAGCGCCATCTGGCGGAGTATATCCCACTTGTAAGTATTATATTTGGAGCAGGACGTACTGTATACTAAGAATATATAAGTCTCTTCCTTCTCCTATATATCCTTATATATGTCATTATACAAAGGCAGTCTACAAAAATAGTCCCCAGCCACTGACCTGCACCCTCACCTAACTCTGCTCCCCGTCCACTAACCTGCCCTCCACACCTAACCCTCCCTCCACAGCCACTGGCCTGCACCCCCACACCTAACCCTCCCTCCCCAGCCAATGGCCTGCACCCCACACCTAACCCTCCCTAACCCTCCCTCCCCAGCCATTGACCGGCACTGCACACATACCCTACTGATTCCAGCCACTGACCTGCATCCTCCGCTCCCTGTCCACTAACCTGCACTCCACACCTAACCCCCCCTCCCCAGCCATTGACCTGCACCCTCGCCTAACTCCGCTCCCCGTCCACTAACCTGCACTCCACACCTAACACCCTCCCTCCCCAGCCACTGACCTGCACCACGCAACTAACCCTCCCTAGCCATTAATCGGCACCGCTCACCTACCCTACTGATTCCAGTCACTGACCTGCATCCTCAACTAAACTCCCTCCCCAGCTACTGACCTGAACCCTCAACTAACCCTTGTCCCCAGCCGCTGACCTACACCCCTCATCTAACAACCCCTCCCCAGCACCTAACCTCACCTAACCGCCCTCTCCAGCCACTGACCTGCGCCCCCACCTAACCCTTCTCCACAACTGCGGTCCTGCACCACTCACCTACCCTTCTGCCTAGCCCCCTCCCCAGCCACTGACCTGCCCCCCTCCCCAGCCACTGATCTGCACCCCTCAACTAACCCCCTTCCCAGCCATTGACCTGTACCCCCCCCAACCCGCCTCCCCAGTCACTGACCGGCACCGCTCATCTACCCTACTGATTCCAGCCACTGACCTGTACCTTAAACCCTTTGTCCCCAGCCCACACCCACACATTGATTCCAGCCGCTGACCCAATGTCTCCAGCCGCTGACCTACACCCCTTACCGAACCCCCCTCCCTAGCTGCTGACCTGCACCATCACCTAAACCTTCTCCCAAGCCCATGTCCTGCAACCTCACCTAACCCTCCTCCCTCACTACTGACCTAACCTTTCTCCCCAGTCACTTGCCTGCCTCCCTTACTTGGGGAAGCAGGGTTCTTTATTGCTGGTGTTCAGCTTGAACCTTCAATCCACAGCAGCCCCTAGTAATTAGTCATTGAGTACCCCTGCTGTAGAGCATACAGGACACTGCTTTATAATAGACAGAATCATCTTGGAGCAAGATTCTCTTAACTTAAGATATGTCCAATTCGACTTACCTGTCGGGACTCTGCGCATCAAGTGAAACAGGAAGGTCGTTCTTTACAATTTCTTCTTTAAACTTGTACTGCAAGGAGACCTGTCCTGTAGCTCCAGGCTCCGCCTTGAATATATATATAGAAATCACATCAGTCAACATACATATAATGATATATAAAGATAAATGATAATGTTTATTAGACAGACAGAAGCCTTTCACACAGCTAACCACTCATTTTTAGCGCAGTGGTTTTCAAACTTTTTACACCAAGTACCCCCTATCAACAAGAAGTTCTAGCCGAGCAACCCCAAGAAGGACACCAATGTTACCAAATACATGGGCTCAAAAGAAGGGTTCATGAAACCTTGAGAGAACCAGGTTAAGGTCCCATTGCGGTACCGGAGCCCTGAAGGGGGGCCTGACATGAGCCGCCCCCTTCATAAAGGTCTTTACCAGTGAGCACTTCACTAGGGGCCTTTGAAAGAGCACTGACAAAGCTGAGATTTGCCCTTTCACTGTGCCGGGCGAGAGGCCCGGCCGGCTTGCAGAAAATGCCCTCGAGAAGGAACGGGTTGGGTGCCGGTTCAGCTCACACCAGAGAAAATTCGCCCCGCAAGTTTGATAGTAGACCTTGACTTTGGTGCGCTGATCAGAGTCCTGATCACCGCATCCGAGAGCCTATTATAGCGAAGGACTATGGTCTCAACAACCATGCCGTCAAAGCGAGAGCCCGTAAATTCGGGTGGCATTGAGGACCTTAAGACAGCAGGTCTGGTAGATTCAGAAGCTGAAACGGAAGCTCTGCTGCTATCAATATCATCTCGGTGTACCACGTACTGCGCGCCCAGTTGGGAGCAACTAGAATGGTTGGTACCTGCTCCTGCTGTAGTGGAAATGACACTCAGAATGACTTAGAAACAAAGGTCTTCAGGAAATGCAATGTTTATTCAGTCAAACAGGGACCTGCTACTTCAATTGCCACTGGCCAAATTACAGGCTCTTTTGCTTGCTTAAATACAGTTTTAGACAAAAGAGCTTAAATGACCATTCTGATTGATGTCTGGACACGTCAGACGTCCATTTGATATTTCAAATATATACAGATTCACATATATGGAAGGTATAGTTCAGACATGAAGAAAATCTGTTTCTCATTAAGCAGACATGACATTCTTGGTAATGGTTAAACCTATGAGGAGGGAGGGGTGAGAACCCTTCCACACACTGAGAATGTGAGAGATGTCATACAGATGGCTAGAACTAAATAATTAATACTAAATATATTTCATTTTCAACCTCACTGTCTGATCTTCACCACCTAGGGCAGAAGTGGAAGAGGTAGAAAGGCATAACTGTTGCCATGGGATTACCACGGCTTCGACCGCCAGAGCCTGTGGATCGCATGTTCTTGCTACAAAGTGGGGTACTTTTTGTTGAGTCTTCGTGCAAAGAAGTTGATTACTACTTCTGACAGATCCTGTGGAAGACGGACTGACACAGTTCCTATTCGCCAGGCTGGACTTCCTCTCTGCCTGGATGTTGTTTACCCTGGGATGGGGAGCGCCGACAACGATGGGACATTCCGTTCTGCCCATTCAAGGATCTGATGAACTTCCGCAATGGCCGCTCTGCCGCCGATGTCACCGTGGTGTTTGATGTCCGCAAACGCCGACTTGCAATGGATGGAGGTCATAAATGATAAAAATACAACTCTGTGAAGTACTCACCTATAGAGTTGATATTATATGCATACAGCACGTCCTGCTCCAGGATAGTAATAACGTGGGTAATCCTCCGCCTCAGGCACCGTGCACTGCAGACATGTAGAAAACAAGCTCCTCCCGGCCCTACATATACTGAAGGACCTCCCACAAATCCTCAGCATTGAAAAGCAGTGAGAAGAGAAGCCGGGAGGAACAACCACCCAGAAAAACTACAGGGGATCCAGAACAAGTGAACCAGGGTGGGGTGGAGCAGGACGTGCTGTATGCATATAATATCAACTCTACAGGTGAGTACTTCACAGAGTCGTATTATTCTAAGCATACAGCACGTCCTGCTCCAGGATAGTAATAACATGTGGGACATCCAATAGCAGTGTCCATAAACAGGGTGGAATCCCCAGGAAAAAACAAGGCACAGCGGACAGTAAAGGCGCTGTCACCTGCAAAACTTGCAACAGGCATGACATGAGCAAAGGCTCTAACGTCAGTCTCATAACCAGACCAGAAGGTATGAACAGAGACAAGCCATAAGTCTAGCGACTTAATCGACAGAAAAAACCCTGGTGCTGAAGGGCCAGTGGTACCCAGGCACCAATAGAACGGAATAAACAGAAAAAGGGGAGAATCTTTCCCATAAAGAGAAATATAGGTCAGTGCAATGACCCAACCAGCCCACAGGCCAGGAAGCCTCGTGGCAAAAACTTGTAACACCCCCTAAGGGAAATATAACAGGTCACCCGACCGAGGCGGGAATACTGACCCCTAATTATCACGAAGCCAAGGCTTCACTCAGGATCAGGGAACATCCAGAAGGACTAATCCAAGGGCGCAACGGCGCTGTAAGGAGATATCAGGCGCATACATAAAGAGGCGCCCATAGACACCAAGAGCATCAGTCCCCCTAAGGGCCATGAAAAACGTCATGGGGAAAAGTGCAACACCTGTAGAGGGTATGTAGCCCCTCATATAAGTATTAAGAATAAAGTCCATAGTTAGACCAAAGGACTAAAATGCTGATCCTACAGACCACTTGGACCGGAGGCCCGTCGTAAGAAGGAACACCCCAAAGGTATGGGGTACCTGTAGCCATATACATCTGTGTATATATATATATATATATATATATATACACACACACACACACCGAGCCAAGGTTAAGTAACCAGATCCACCTTCCTAGGCACACGTCTGACGGAGTCAGGAGGCCCCAGAGGAGCGACCTGGACTACCAGGCAGCTCAGACAGCGTCCAGCAAAGTCCCCAGGAAAATCCACAGGGTAAAGATGAAAATTGATCCCCACAGGGCCATGGGACTACTTGGGAGATGCAGCTAAGCAATCCCCAAAGGAATTCCCCACGAGGGCGACAGAACCAAACTTCTGCAGGAAAGGCCAGGACAGAACCTGCACTTTCAGAGTCCCCAGATGGGGAGCCAACCCCAACTTACGCTGTAATGACTTTAAAGGCCCTGGGAACCAAGAACGTTTAACAGGGAAGAGACCAAGGCACATGCCAATCAATATGGTTTACCACAAAAAAAACCCATAGACGGAGGAAGTGGAAGCTGGGGAGCTTGCTCCCCGCCCCCCCCTCATACTAAGTCATCCAGAAGATAAGGCCCGTCACCAAGGGGTGAATGAATCAATCCCCAGACAGGAACCTGATATTGGGAAAAGGGAAGGGATCTGACAAGGGTAGAACCGCACTCCTGAGAGAGCAAACAGGTCAGCAGACTTCAGCAGAGGCATCTGCGAAGCACAGCTCACAAGGCAACCCAGGCCATCCATCTCACGGGACTCTCTATCAGGCCAACCGTGCGCAGAACCCACAAGTAGGGTGATGAAGAGAAGGCATATAAATAACAAGTCTATGCCTAAAATACTCAGCCCCTCAGACCCGAGTCAAAATATTCTGGGACAGCAAAAAAACAAGGGCAGAGCTCATGTGGCAGGAGGGAGACCCAACAGAGCCATGCTAGGCTCCCCGGGCGGCACCAGGATAGCATAACCTGCCGCTAAGAGCATACATTGAAGCAAAAACCGCTGAGAAAGCAGGGGAAGTAGACCCCCGCCCAAGGCAGGATCAGGGACCCTCCAGAGGGAGCATCCCGCCTCAATCTTTAGACCAGTAGTAAAACAGGCCATTGTCATTCAACAGACCAGGAGTCCCCCAATAAACCGACCGATCCTAAAGGGGGAGAATTCCAGCCATATAGAGTCAACGGAGGGCACACCCTTTCAACAAAACCAGCAGGTAAGAAGGACCCTCTAGGGTACCCTACCTAGAAACCACGGGGATTGTGAAAGAAATTCCCCTCCCCCGCCAAACCTGCGAGACTTGGTACCCAGGGTGAACTTTTCACTGGAAGATGCTAGTAGGGAAGGGGGGGGGGGGGGGGGGGGCCCTGACGAGGCCCTTAAATATGAGAAGCTCAAGAGGAACCACCTTACCAAGGGGGCATGAGCACAGACCAAGCACCAGGGTGCTGGAACATATGTAAGCCCGATAACCTACTGTGCCGAAGAGCCCAAGGGCTCGGTATATAAGTGACATCATCTAGATGGGCCACCAACGGGCCCACCAGCTGCCATCCCGCCTGGTGAAGGTAAGGCGCCAGTAAAGGGGGGCAGAGCCCCCGTAAGCAAGAGTCCCCTTATTGCCAGAGAAGAAGGCTTCAAGGCTGAACCGAATCCCAGGAATGGGGGATAGCGGATAAGGGACCACGAGGGATTGAGGTGACTGAGCAACCATCCAGTGGCTACCAGGGGACACCGCCGGCCGACCAATCCACTCGGTAGGTCCTAACGCAGACGCCCCCCCCCAGGCGTGTCAGAGACATCACCCCCATTCGCGCCATGGCGAGTAGCCTGGGAACGAGAGAGAGAGAAGAGAGGCCCCAAATAATGCCTCAATCCGCAGGGTTGGTCCTGCAACACTATCTAGAATGGTCTTGGTGTCCAGCAGACACAAGGGAAACTAAGAAGATCTTGTACTTCACAACAGGCCGAAAGCCTCCCCTGCACAGGGGCCCGTGACCCTTATATATATAGGGACTACCTGTGAGGGTAGAATTGCCAAGCCTGCCATAGGCCAACGTGGCCCCCTCCATAGGGTAGTCGGTCAAGCCGATGGTGAGCCTCTAGTGGATGCCCCTCCCGCAATCTTGCCTCCGCCTCCCCCAAAGAGCGCGAAGCTCTAACCAACGGCAAAAACGTAGAACAGTTGGGAATAAGGCATACTACTAAAATGCTGACACGCTGAAATGATGCTGCCGACTAGGCAGATCGTTAATGAAAACAACGGCTCGCACTGTATATCAAGGCGCGACACTGACCCCAAAAATAAAAAACCAAGGTCTAAAAGTGAAGTTAGCACTAGGGCTGCCACACATACCCCCCCTTCTTTTCCCCCGAGTTACGGGAGGAAGCGAGGGGGAAGCGGACGGTGTCCATGGACTAAGTCTGTGAGGGGCACGGGCAAGATTGCGGGAGGGGCATCCACTAGAGGCTCACCATCGGCCTGACCGACTACCCTATGGAGGGGGATTGCGGTGGAGCATGGCTCCGTTCAGCACACCAGGTGCTGCCTACCTTCACCCGACCCGCGCAGCCCAGGCTGGGAGGCATATTCCTTCTGAAGAGGACGGGTGGAAATAGTCCCACAGGACCTTGGGCCGTAAGACCCGCTCGCCTGCGAGAGCGTGATACTTCATGTCTTTGCAGTTCCAGCACTGCAGAGAAATCTGGGGATTTGTGGGAGGTCCTTCGGTATATGTAGGGCCGGGAGGAGCTTGTTTTCTACATGTCTGCAGTGCACGGCGCCTGAGGCGGAGGATTACCCACATGTTATTACTATCCTGGAGCAGGACGTGCTGTATGCTTAGAATAAACTGCCAACCCCTGCATGAGGAATGCAGAACCACCTCCTTGACGTTGCAAGAAAGGAGAAAACAATATCTCATATAATTGAACATACAACACCAACAGATGTAGAGAATCCAGCTTCAGGCGGAACTCCACCTTATCTCGGTGTAACTAAGGAAGGAGAGCTAGGTAGACCTAAACCGCCGCTAACACACGCCGGACCAAGGCAACAGTCACCAGAAGGACAACCTAGAGGCTAAGGACAGCCAGACAGCGTCCTGAATAGGACCAAGGGACAATCCTGCAAGCAGACGGGATGAATTCAACCTCAATCCCAACAGGGACCCTCGGAGTACATGGAGGACGCACATGAGCACCCCCTGAAGGAAGTCTAAACCAGGAAGACAGAGCCAGAGACAGTGAAGGCGAGGTGGACAGGGCAGAGCTCGACCCTTCAGAAAACTGAGCTGGAGAACCAACTCCAATTCAAGCCGAAAGCCACAGAGGAACCTGGGAACCGAAAACGTTCAACAATAAGAGAACTAGACTCCAATAATGTGGGTATGCCATACCCAACCACAATAGAAGAAGACGAGGAAGAGACTCACTCCTAGCCTTCCCATAGTCACCAACACCGAGACAGCTAAACTTGTCTCAACAAGATGTACGTTTCAGCAGACAGATCGACTAGGCCAGGGACCATGAATTATAGTGACGTAAGGGGGGGCCCTGAGTGATCAACTGGCACTCCTGGCAAGATGCAGAACTACAGACCGCAGTACCATGTCTGCAACCACAAGAAACTAGGTCAACTGGGGCCACCAGAATCACTGGTCCCCTTACCAGAGTAAACTTCAGCAAAACCCTGCCTAGCAGAGGAAATGGAGAAGGACATACAGGACCGACGTCCTGTCACGACAGTACTAAGGGCATCCAGACCGCTGACATAGGATCCTGGGACAGGGAACCAAGGGCCGATAGCCTGTGAAAATGACGGGACCCAACAGGTCCCTGACTGATTGGACTCCATAATGACACGGGGATTAGCACATCCTGTCACAGAGGGGCTTCGCCAGAGCTAATAGCACTATCATGCAAGGAGCATTGTCTCGCTAGCTCCAGGCCCCTTCAATGTAGAACGTCAGACGGACCGAGCGCCCCCAGCCTGAAATTCCGGAGGCAGAACGGCCAATCGAGAAGAGCCGACTGAAAATGCTCTTTGCTTAGACTTCCATAGACGTCAGGACACTCTGAGGTCGTGCCAACACCAAACTCGCCGGGAGTTTTTAGAGGAACCATCCCCTCAACCTGAAGGGTTGGCGTCCATGGTGGCCGCTTCCAGGAGGACAAGAGGGAACTGCCCCCAGACAGGCCCCACGAGGTCATCCACTTCCAAGAGAAGAACGTCATACAGGAGGGAAGACCCACAGGCCGAGCTCCCAGAGTGCTGGATCCCTGTCCTATGCTTAACATTAGAGGTCGCAGACGGCCCAAGGGAACTAAGCATAAGGGGCCTCTTAGCTGCTTGGGCTCCTGCCGAGCCAATTAAACATGGCCCAGCAGTTGCATCCCTGCCTGTTTAAGAAACCCGGACTGTAGTGAGGGACTGGGCCCATGAGACCAGAATGCCCACCTAATTGCTGAAAGGGGGGGAATCTGGTTTGAACCTGATCCAGAATCATACCTAGTAATGGAGTCACCACTTTAGGGAACATCGAGGACTCGAGGTGACTGAACACCCATCCAATGACTCCCAATGGCCAGCCAGCCGGGTATCCAACTATCCTGACTCAGAGACAGGGAAGTGAGGAAGGGCATCCTGGTAAACATCGGGCGGACGTCCCTTGGTCTCGTCAGAGACATCACCATCGAAAGCACCTGAGTGAATTGAAGAGAGACCAGATAGCAGGCCACAAGAAAACAGAGTTGGAATTCCAACACGAACCTGGAGAGCCTCAGAATCTGAGGGCACAGGAATGTAAACCTAAGCATTGAAGAGTGCCCCAGGCGGCAAGACGCCCCTGGGCGCAAGGTGCTGATGGCCTAATGCAAGAGTATCCATGCAGGAAACTGCCTGTAATTAGAGAATTGCTGTGAATCCAGAACGGGCCACCTGACCCATCCATTGGGGGGCTGTGGGAGGTGGTATATCAGGCCTCGCCTCTGCCTATTACGGGAAATCTGCAAGAGACCCTCAGACCTTGCAGGCCTAACATGGCCTGAGCCAGCAACCAAACAGGAGCAGAGACCAGGAGTACCTGGGGGCAGAAAAAGAACTGGGGAAGGCAATGCATCAACTCTATCCTGTATCTGGAGGACACCACCACCAGATCCGTCAGAGTGAGGCGAAATGCCTCCTGATAAGAGCAAGGTGCTGCAGTCATCCCCTCAACCAGCCGGGCGAGGGCGCCCCATCATGCTTGAGGGGGTTTGGTCGAAGATTTGGGCTTAGCCCCGTCAGAGGGGCCAGAGCGTTGTCTGCTGCTCGTGGGAAAGGAGTCTGCCCCAGAAATCCGGAAAGACACCCCTGGTTCCTGTTTAACACTAAGGTAGGGGGGAGGGGGGGTGCTCCTGCCTCGAGGGGGCCGGAACGGCCGCCTGCGAAGGGGTGATTTGCCCTTTTTCCCGAACAGGTTTAGACGGGCCCCAAAAAGGCGTCGCCCTCTGAAGGGGAGCCCAGTAAGAGTCTTCTTTGTAGCATCATCAGCACCCCACTGTCGCAGCCAGAGCAGGCGACGATTAGCCACCGCAAAGGCGGAAGTTCTTGCACACATTCTAATAGCGTCCTCTAGCGCCAATAGAATAAACTTCACAAATACATCACAATTGGAAAGTGCATTGAACACCTCCCAAGGGAGATCTTCAGGGTGATGATCGAGCAATTTCTTGATGAGGGTCCTAGTGGCCACCGCAGTAATGGCTGCGGCACAGGCCAGACGCAGCGCCGTCCCGGCACAGGAAAAGGCATGGGAGGCCAGCAGTTCAATGCGTCGGTCCTCAGCATCCCGAAGGGCGCTATAGGCAGGGGTTGTAATAAAGGGGGAGGGGGTTAGGGACTCCTATGATCGGCGCATCCACCACGGGGGGTGACGACCAACAATTAACCATCTCAGGGGGAAATGGGTATTTCCTATCCCAGTCCGCTGGAACCCCTGGAAGTTTACTGGGGCATTCCCATTCTTTGAGGACAAGAGCATTGAAATGAGCCTGCTCTAAAAATTCCAAACGTGCAGTCGCAGTATGGAAACGCTCCCCTCTAGGCTTGGGGACCTGACCGGGGGGAGAGATAGACAGTGCCTTAAAGACCTTAAGCAACAGGTCGTCAGTGTCACACTGGCCCCAGTATTCCGGGCCAGAATCATCGTGAGTCCTCGTCATCTCATCAGAAGGGCTGGAGTCAGAGAACAATTCCCCTTCTTCAGAAGGGGTGTAGTCACAGGGAGAATCAAACCCCTCAGTTCTCATAGAGCATACAGAAACATGGGGCGACAGGTGCCGCTTCTTACCAGGGCCCATACACTCTGACAACCTAGCAATAATCTGTTCAACCGTAGGCCGCCTGGAAGGGCCGGCAGGCTGCGCTTCCCCACTCATAGGCTACTCAGCAGGAGAGAGATTTATGCCTGGGGAGATAGGTGAATTGAAGCTAGGTGTAGCCACTGGCCGACCTGATTGAAGGGCCAGTGCTTGCTCGGCACAGGGTACACAGACCCGTGCCCTGCCAGCATCAGCATGGGGTTGTCCACATGCTATACACCGCCGGTCTTGTCCCGGGACCCCGGTCGCATAATTCTGAGATGCCTCCATATGGTGATTAATCAAGGCACAATATGCCGGTAGGGATTTACACTAAGTAACCCTGGATGCCCCAAGACCCGCTATGGAAGTGGGAGAATTTAACAAGGCCCGCTATAATTTAACACCGGGCCGGGAGAAGCCAATGGTGTTCACCAGTCTGAAAGACATAATGGGAATAAAGGGAGCCAGAACCATGCGCAGTAAGAAGGATCATGAAAAATCGCCCGCTATGGCACTTACAGACCGCGGGACCGCCGGCGCCGGTCTAAGTACCGCGAATGTACATGTAAAGGAGCGGATAAGCTACAGTCACCAAACACACACACATTACAATAAAGGATTGAATCTATAAGGGACCAGGCCCCCCCCCCCCCCTCTAAGGGTATCCAGGAGAGGGGGAATCCATGCTAGGGTGGAAGGCCAAGGGACAGGGCATCCCAAACCGGGGTCACCAACCCGGTTAGCCGCCTACCCCTTGTTATGGGGTCTCATGGCGGAGCGGAGCTCCTGAGCACCTAGGGTGCCATCTACCCTTGCCCGGACCAGCAGCCTAGGCTGGGAGGCAAGTAAAATCAATAAAAGAATCCGGGCAGGAATAGATCAAATAGAGGGCCGGGAGTCATCCCGGCTACCTGCAAGGAGGAGACATCCATCTTCTGACTTGCTCGCCGTCTGCAGAGATGAAAGACTGGGGAATGAGTGGGAGGTCCCAGGTATTTATGGACCGGGAGGGTCTTACTTTTTTTATTGACATCTCTGCAAGATCGCCATCTACAGGTCAGTATACCCACATGTAATGAATGTCTTGAAGCGGGGTGTGTGACATATAGAATAGAAGTAGTCACCAAATAGAACTTCACACAGCGAACGACATCCAAATTGTGCAGAACCCACTCCTTGTCATTGTTAGGCTTAGGACACAAGGAAGGGAGAGCAATATCCTGATTGAGGTGGAAGGCAGACACCACCTTAGGAAGGAAATCTGGCTTAAAGCGAAAAACCACCTTATCCTGGTGTCTCTCAAAGTAAGGGGCCTGAATTGACAGAGCCGCCAACTCAGAGACACGCCGAACTGAGGTAATAGCCACCAAGAAGGCAACCATCTGAGTGAGAACCGAAAGAGCAATATCCTGTAGCGGCTCCTTGGTGATTGATGTAAGCTACCGCCGTTCGGTTGTCTGAACGAACCTGAACCGGTAGACCCTGTAAATGTGAGGTCAGCCGTGCCAGAACCAGTCGGATGGCTCTGAGCTCCAAGACATTGATGGGGGTGTGAGCCTCCTGAGGACCCCACACCCCGCTGAACTGATGACTTTTCCAATAACCTCCCCAGCCCGATAGGCTGGCATCTGTGGTAACCGTCTCCCAACAAGGGACCAGAAAGGATCTGCCCTTCAACAGGTTGCTCGCGTCCAGCCACCACCGAAGGGACTGCCGAACCCTGGGGGACATCCTGAAAGGTTGATCCAATGACTGCGGACACCTGTCCCAATGCGTCAATAGGTGAAGTTGAAGAGATCTCATGCGAAACTGTGCAAACGGTACCGCCTCGAAGGAGGACACCATCAAGCCCACCAGTTTCATCCCCTGTCCGATAGAGGGACAAGGACTGGCCCAAAGAAGGCTGATCAGATCCTGAATCCCCTGCACCTTGGTCTGGGGCAGAAACACACTGGCCTGAATGGTATCCAGATTCATGCCCAGAAATGAAATCACTCGTGACGGAGAGAGAGAAGACTTGGGGCGGTTGATCACCCACCCGAACCTCTCCAGAGACGAGTCCAGCTCCGCCTGACGGAGGGAAGAAGCTGAGATCAACAGGTCGTCCAGATAAGGCACAATGCGAATGCCCTGAGCTCTGAGCAGAGCCATTATTCCCGACAAGACAGGCGCCGAGGGCAGTCCGAAGGGGAGGGCTACAAACTGAAAAAGTTGATCCTCCACCGCAAACCGGAGGAATCTCTGATGTGCCGGAAAAATCGGAACATGCAGATACGCATCCTTTATGTCTATGTATGTCATAAAAATAAAATTCTGTGAAATACTCACCTGTAGAATTGGTATTATACGCATACAGCACGTCCTGCTCCATCTATAATACTTACACATGGGTAATCCTCCGCCTGAGGGTGCTGTTCACTGCAGACATGCAAAAACAGGCTCCTCCCGGCCCTACATATACCGAGGGACCTCCCACAAATCCCCAGCATTGAAAAGCAGTGAGAAGGAGAAGCCGGGAGAAACCAACCACCCAGAAACTGGCAAGAATAACAATGATAACAATCACCATACAGGGGATCGAGAACAAGGTGAAAACCAGGGTGGGTTGGAGCAGGACGTGCTGTATGCGTGTAATACCAATTCTACAGGTGAGTATTTCACAGAATTGTATTATTCTAAGCATACAGCACGTCCTGCTCCATCTATAATACTTACACATGGGACATCCAATAGCAGTGTCCATAAGGTAGGGTGGGATCCCCAACAGAAAAGGCAACAGCAAGCAGTTTATACCACTGCCGCCTGCAAAACTTTGCGGCCAAACACAGCATCAGCTGAGGCCCTAACATCAACCTTGTAAAACTTAGTAAAGGTATGAACAGAAGACCAAGTAGCGGCCTTGCAAACTTGTTCAACAGAGGCCTGGTGCTGGAAAGCCCAAGAAGCCCCAACAGCCCGAGTAGAATGGGCAGTAAGCCGGAAGGGGGGAGTCTTCCCCTTAGTAGAATAGGCCTGAACCACAGCCTGACAAATTAATTTACTGATGGTAGACTTGGCAGGAGCCAAACCCTCCCTAGGCCCGTGAGGCACAACGAAGAGAGCATCAGTCTTCCTGAAAGCCTTAGTGATAACTAGGTAATACTTGACGCACCTAACCACATCCAAGGAATGCAAAAGCCTTTCCTTGGGGTTACTAGGGTTAGGGCACAAAGAAGGAAGTTCGATATCTTGATTCAAATGAAATGCAGACACCACTTTAGGCAGAAAGTCTGGCTTGAAGTGGAACACCACCTTATCCTGGTGTCTCTCATAGTAGGGAGGCTGAATAATACAATTCTGTGAGAATCTCACCTGTAGAATTGGTATTATATGCATACAGCACGTCCTGCTCCAGAACATATTCATAACGTATGGGTATACCTCCGCCTTCAGCGCCGTGCACTGCAGATCATGAAGAAAACAAGCTCCTCCCGGCCCTACATATACCGGAGGACCTCCCACAATCCCCAGCATTGAAAAGCAGTGAGAAGAGAAGCCAGGAGAATCCAACCACCCAGAGTGTCTGGCAATAACACCAAGTGAGTACAATCACCTTACAGGGGATCCAGAACAAAGTGAAACCAGGGTGGGGTTGAGCAGGACGTGCTGTATGCATATAATACCAATTCTACAGGTGAGATTCTCACAGAATTGTATTATTCTAAGCATACAGCACGTCCTGCTCCAGAACTTATTCATAACGTATGGGACATCCAATAGCAGTGTCCACAATAGGGTGGGATCCCCTTGAAAAGGCACAGCCAACAGTAAAGCGCTGTCACCCTTAACCATGCTATCAACAACGAGAAAAATGCTCTAACCTCATCCTTTGAACCTTGTAAAGGGAGAACTGAGCGCAAGCAGCGGACTAGCCAGCTTGATCGCCAGAACATAGTGCTACAGGGCAAGCCAAGCACTAATAGTAAAAGAACGAAAGACAATAGGGAGGAAGAATCTTCCTCTAGAAGGATAGGCCAAAATAGCTGCCTAAACATGCCACTACAAGAGGGGGTAGCCATGGTAACTCAAAACTTTTCCCAACGGGGAAAACATGTCCAGGTTGAAGACGGGACCAACAGAAGTGCTAACACAGTATTCAGCAGAGCCGAAAGAGTCCTACAGGTCCGGAAGGACGACCAACCAAATAGGACCAGGCCAGAGGGCCCTTAATCCATGGAAAACAATCAATCCGGTACTTCAAGAAGGGGGCACCGGTAGACCCCAAGATAAGATCCCATCAGGGACAAGACAGTTCCGGCAGATCTCTAACCCCAGTAGAGGGGCACAGATCCCTTTCATCTCATAGTAAATTAGATCATAGTCCCGAGACCAAAGGATCCGTCCAAGGCAGAAAGAATGAAATAACGCCTGAATCCAACTTAGTGTGAGGCGGGAACCCTCACCTCATGGTATAGATCTATATCAAGGCATGCATATATATAAGAAATATATATATATATAATGACTAGGACCACCAATAGTGCCGTTCCCAATGGCACACCACTGTCTGGAGTAACCTCCCCAGAGGAGCAACCTGATGGAAGGAGCAGGTCAGACAGGGACCTGACTAAGACCTGTGGGAACCCTTGGTAGGGCTTCAGAATAAGTCCTCCCCCAAGGGAGGAACTAGGGACCCCCCAGGAATGTTCCTGAGCAGACCCTGAAGAATGCAAACAAAAGATTGGATCAGGTCTCGTAATAGAAGAACAGATCAGGCCCCAACCATAGACAGAGTCAAGTAGTGAGCCCATACCAAACACTGCTTGTAGGACCCTAATCCCAGGAGCAGATACCCTCCCGTCAGGGAAGGAGCTTAGACCCAGCGAATAGCATAGGGACAACATAAGCTAAACCAGCGTGGCCGATGGAAGAAAAATAAGGAGAAGACAAGTCCAGAGCCTCCTAGGAACAAGACACCCCGAGATTTGTGATCTCCGGCAGGGTAAGCCCAGATCCTGCCAACGCTAAGGTAGGTCTAAAGTAAAGGCACCATACTATGTTAAAAAAATAGTCCTCATGAGGGAAACTTACCGTCCAGCTGTACTCAGCAGAACTCCCTGAGGACCCACACCCCACTGGGCCTCCCAGGCCCCAAGCATAAGGTGCTGCTTGTCATCAGGGACTAGCGCAAGCTCTCCCCGCGCCCAGTAGGGCAAGGGTATAACATCTTCAAGTAAACTACCCAGCCAGAACCACTAGCCCCAACCAGGGCAGACCAATCTGGCCAATAACAGGGGTAGACCCCTGTAATAGAGGCGGGGTCCACAGAACCCTGCCAGTGTGAGCCCAGAGGCACAACAGAGAACCTCCCAAGTGAGGGATACTTCAGGAAGGACAAGGAATATCAAGTCCCCTAAGGAATCAGGGTTCCCCTGGAAAGGATCCAGGCCCAAGAATTTCGCAGGAACAAGGAGCAACCACTGTCCTATTAAGGCAAAAAGTCCCCCTCCAATGGACGGGTACAAGAAGGAATAGTCTCCAACTAGGACCCACAACGTGCTCCTTATGGCCAAAAATCACCTGGGAAACCAGAACCTTCAAGGTCCCTTCCCAGGAACCCCCGGGGGATTCAGAAGAATAGGCCCCCTTGTCATCCTGCCAGATTAGGTACCATGGTAACCAACAGGGAAGGGCAAAGAGTATGGAATGCTCCCCCACGGTACTAACGAGTAACCAGTAGAAGAATAACCGCCTCCACCAGGAGTAAGGTAAGCAGACCCAGACCCAGGGTGCAAACCCCTCATCCAGGGCTAATGGGTAAGTCACCTCAGAGCCCAAAGATCCCCGAGACAAATGGTGTCAAAGGACGAGCCGCCAATCAACTCACCAGAAGCGAAGCTGTCTGGAGGAATCACTATACAGGACGGTGGACCCGAGGTCTCATACTCGTAAACTCCTTATAGTCAAGGAAAAAAGGGGCACTGGGTGAAACCTACTCCTGGTGTAAACCAGGGACTAGAGGGTGGAGCCGAGTAGGGCTCCGGTTTTGTCAAGTTCCATCCCCTAAGCTCTTTGTGAGGAGAGCCTGATAGGTCCCCTGTAAAACACCCCTTGGTGCCGTGTGAGCCATCACACCCTTCCTGAACCCAGTGCGTACAAGGGCGCAACAGGGGCATTTGTCTAAGTCTCAACGGTGTCAGTGAACACCAATACCCGGTCGTAGAGGGCTCAGTATCCAGAAGGCTCCTTAGAGCCTAGAAAGAAGTCAAAACATGCCAGCAGCGGCCCGAGGGCCCCTGGTGCATGGGGCACAGACAGCCCTGTCCAGGGCGTCAGGCCGAAAGCTTATGGTACAGATGCCACACCCCCCTAGGTGTTAGGCAGGTAGACTCCCTCATCCTAGAAGGGAGAGAGGGGCAGCCCCGCTCAGGGGCCCCAGATTCCATATGATAATGGCGTTCAGCAGGGAAGCCATACCTGACAGGCCCAGTTAAGCCTGCACCCATGCCCGAAGAAGGGCATGGAACCATAGTCCTCCTAACTGACCACCCAGCAAACACCGTTCCATCTCTGGGGGAACTACTTAAAACCACCAGAGCGAGGCAGGATGCCTCCTGATAGGAGTAAGGTGCAGTGGCCATCCCCTCACCCAGGTGGGTGAGGGCGTCCCATCATGCATGAGGGAATTCAGGGAAGGAAAAAGACTTAGCCCGACAGGAGGGCCCCTGGCCTTGAACGTCACTCCTGGGACAGGAACCCGAACCAGACCCAGCAGGGGGCAACCCCGGTTCCTGCTCAACGGAATGATATGGAGGGGGAGGGGTCTCCCTGCTCCGCGGGGGGCGCAACGGCCGCCTCTGACTGGGTGCACTGTCCTGTTTCTCAAATAAGTCCAGACGTGCCCCAAACAGGTGATGCCCTCTAAAGGGGAGCCCCGTCAAGATCCTTTTAGCGTCATCGTCTGCCCCCCACTGACGAAGCCAGAGCAGGCGACGTATAGCCACCACTTGGGCAGAAGTCCTAGCACACATTTTTATGGTGTCATCCAAGGCCAAAAGGATAAATTTAACAAAAATATCGCAACTAGAGAGTGCGTAGAACACCTCCCAGGGTAAATCTTCAGGCTGATGCTCCAGTGACTTTCTTATAAGAGTCTTAGCGGCCACTGCCGTGATAGCCGCGGCACAGACAGGGCGCAGCGCCGTGCCAGCACAGGTAAAGGCGTGGGAAGCAAGCCTATCGATACGCCGATCCTCGGCGTCCTGCAGGGAGCTGTAAGCCGGAGATGTAAGGAATGGGGGGTTAGGGACCCCAATAATCGGAGCGTCCACTACTGGGGACGAGGACCAAATATCTACCATCTCGGGGTGGAAAGGGTATTTCCAAACCCAGTCCTCTGGGGTCTTTTGAAGAGCAGCGGGGCATTCCCACCCTTTAAGAACAAAAGCATGGAAGGGAGCCTGCTCGAGAAATTCCAAGCGCGCAGGCGCAGTATGAAAGCGCCCCCCTCTCGGCCTAGAGACCGCACCAGGAGGCGAAGCGGACAATACCTTAAAAATCCTGAGTAACATCCCGTCAATGTCAAGCGGGTCCCAGACATCCAGACCAGCATCATCCTGACCGCTCGGTCTCTCGTCAGGGGAGCCTAGGCCGACGTGGTACTAGCACGTGTAGACAAGGACTCCTCAGAGTCCATAGCACAGGCCGAAGCCGCGGGAGTAGAAGGCCGTTGTCTAACTGGGCCGATCCGGCCAGACAAACCTTCCACGATCTGGGCCAGCGTGGGCCACCTAGGAGAAGGATCTACTTGTAACTCCCCACTTGTACAAGACTCGACAGGAGTGAGAGTTAGGGAAGGGGGAAGTGGTGGGAAGGAGCGAGGAACAACCGCAAGCGTCGCTCGCAGTTCCAGTGTCTGTTCAGAACATGACGCGCAGACCCGTGCCCCGTCCGCCTCGGCATGGGGGAGACCGCACGATATACACAGCCGGTCCTGTACCAAGGGGACCCCGGTAACACAATCCTGAGATGCCTCCATATGGTGAATGTTTAAATATAGGATGTCGATAGGGATTTATGCCGTAAGCAACCCTGGATGCCCCAACTACCGCTGATCAATGTGGGAGATTTAGGGAAGGCCCGCTCCTTATACGTATGAGTACAGCAATGTATACATATAAAGTAATATATGAATAGGTATATAGGTATATATGTATATGAGGCCGGGAGAGGCCGCCGGGAACTCAGCGTCTGAAAGACACAATGGGAAAGAGATGTCAGGAACATGCGCAGATGGACAGACAATAATGAGAGGGATTCGCCCGCAAGGGCACTTACAGCTCAAGTGGAGGAGGAGACCGCCACGACGCGTGCGCGGGAAGCTAACCAAAATGGCGCCCGGCGAAGCTCGAAGAGCAGGCTAAATACTCTGCCATGACGCGGAGCGCGCCGGACTAAGGCCCCGCCCAGTCTAAAGAGCGCGAAGCTCTGAAGTAAAAAATAAGGCAATGGAGCAAACAGCAGGCCTAACGTACCATAGAGCGGACACTGACAATAAGAGCGGGCACCGCTGCAACAATATTAAGTGGCAATCAAAGTAAAAAACACACAGCGGCTTGAAATAAGGAGCAAGCAGCGCGGCTCTGACATCTCTGATCTAAGAAAGGGCAGAATAGAAGCCAAGAGCGTGACACACCGGTACACTGGGACCACCACACGCGTACCCTCCCCCCCCCCTTTCTTTTCCCCCTAAGTGGACGGGGAAAAGAGGGAGAATGGCGACCCGATAATAGGGTTCAGAACTACGTGGGGTACGGGACAATAATGCGGGAGGGGCATCCCTTGGAGGCTCACCATCAGCCTAAACCGCCTACCCTATGGTTGGGGAATTGCGGTGGAGTCTAGCTCCATAAGCACACCAGGTGCTGCCTACCTTCACCCGACCCGCGCATCCCAGGCTGGGAGGCATTGATTCACAAAGAGGACGAGTGGAAATAGTCCCGCAGGACCTCGGGCTGTCAAGCCCCGCTCGCCTGCGAGAGCGTGATACTTCATGTCTTCGCAGTTTCAGCACTGCAGAGAAATCTGGGGATTGTGGGAGGTCCTCCGGTATAAGTAGGGCCGGGAGGAGCTTGTTTTCTTCATGATCTGCAGTGCACGGCGCTGAAGGCGGAGGTATACCCATATGTTATGAATATGTTCTGGAGCAGGACGTGCTGTATGCTTAGAATAGATAAGGCAGCCAACTCAGACACACGCCTAACAGAAGTGATAGCTACCAGAAAAACGACCTTGAGCGTGAGAACAGCGAGAGCAGCCTCCTGAATAGGCTCAAAGGGAGCACCCTGCAGAGCCGATAAAACCAAGTTTAAATCCCAAACAGGTATCATAGGTTTTCGAGGGGGACGCACATGAGTGACCCCCTGAAAGAAGGTCTTGATCAGGGGATGCTGGGCAAAGGTCTTCTGAAAGAAGATAGACAGGGCTGAAACCTGACCCTTCAGAGTACTAAGCTTGAGACCTAAGTCTAGACCATGTTGTAAAAACTCCAGCACCCTAGAGACTAAGAATTCCCGGCAGGGAAGAGACCTGGACTCACACCAGTCAATGTAAGAACGCCAGACTCTATAATTGATAGCAGAAGAAGTATTTTTCCTGGCTTGCACCATAGTAGCCACTACAGACTCAGACAAACCCTTCTCCATCAAGATGGAGGTTTCAACAGCCAAGCCGTCAAAGCCAGAGTTAGTAAATTGGGATGGCGTAGAGACCCCTGAGTTAGAAGATCTGGCAACCTTGGCAGATCGTACTGATCTACTGCCATTTGAACCACGTCCGCGAACCACACTCTTCTTGGCCACCTTTGTTGCCACCAGAATCGCGGGTACCCCTTCTAGAGCAATCTTGCGCAGCACTCTGCCCAGAAGGGGAATTGGTGGAAACACATACAGGAGCCGAAACTCCCTCCAAGACATGGACAGGGCATCCGTGGCCAGAGCCAGAGGGTCCTGAGACAGGGATACAAAGCTCGGGAGCTTGTGATTGTGACGGGACGCAAACAGATCCACATCTGGCAAACCCCAACGGTGACACAGGGACTGAAATACCCTGTTGCAGAGGGACCATTCCCCCTGACGGGACGACCCCCTGCTCAGAGCATCTGCCAGCAGGTTCTCCGCTCCCGGAATGTAGACAGCCGAGATGCATTGCATATTGGCCTCCACCCATGTTAGAATCCGAGATACGTCCTGGAGAGTCCCCTTGCTCCGGGTCCCTCCCTGATGGTTGATGTAGGCAACCGCCGTTCTGTTGTCTGAGCGTACCTGAGCCGCCAGACCCCTCAGGTGATGGGTCAATTGTTCCAGCACCAATCTGACCGCCCTGAGTTCCAAGATATTGATGGGTAGATGGGCCTCCTGAGGGCCCAACCTCCCCTGGAAGCGCAGGGACTTACAGAACCCCCCCCACCCAACAGACTGGCATCCGTTGTGACCGTCTCCCAAGAGGGGGCCAGGAAGGATCTGCCCCTTGTCAAATTCCTGTGGTCCAGCCACCACGCAAGGGATTGTCTGACCGAGGGGGGAAGCACCCAGGTCTCGTCCAAGGACGCTGGGTTCTTGTTCCAAACTGACAGAAGGTGAAGCTGCAGAGTTCTCAGATGGAACTGGGCAAAGGGCACCTCCTCGAAGCTTGCCACCATCGAGCCCACCAACTGCATTCCCTGCCGGATGGAGGGATGAGGGCTCGAAAGCAGGGAGCTCGCCTGCGTTGTCAGAGCCTCCACCTTCTGCTGAGGAAGGAATAACCTTGACTGAACTGTATCCAGAATCATCCCCAGGAACGGGGCCACCGAGGAGGGGGACAGAGAGGACTTGGGATAATTGATCACCCAGCCGAAGGACTCCAGGGTGGACACTACCAACCGAGTGTCCAGCTCTGCCTGCCACAGAGACCGAGAGGTGAGGAGTATATCGTCAAGGTAGGGCAACACACGTATGCCCCTTAGCCTTAATAGGGACATCACCCCTGCCAGCACCGTGGTGAATACCCTGGGAGCCGACGTGAGGCTGAATGGCAAGGCCACGAATTGGTAATGCTGATCCAGCAGCGCAAATCTGAGAAACCTTTGGTGTCCTGGAAACACCGGAATGTGAAGGTAAGCATCCTTGATGTCCACGGACGTCAAAGTCCCCCGGGTGCAGCGAAGCGATGGCCGAGCGCAAGGTTTCCATACGAAAATGTTTGTTTCTGACAAATTTGTTGAGGATTTTTAAGTCCAGAATGGGCCTGACTGACCCGTCCTTCTTGGGCACTGTGAAAAGGTTGGAATAGAACCCCATGCCCCTGTCTTTTAAAGGGACCTTGCAAATGACCCCTAGATCCAGAAGGTCCTGCGCGGCCAGCAACAAGACCTGAGCTGAGGCAGGATCCGGGACCCAACAAACCTGGTAGGGGGCAGTACAGCAAATTCTATCTTGTAACCGGAGGACACTACCTCCTGAATCCACCGGTCTGTGACGTGGCGTCTCCAAACCTGCTCGAAGTGCTGTAGACATCCCCCCACCCTGACGGGCGAGGGCGCCTCTTCATGCCTGGGGGGTCTTGGGAGGGGCTTTGGGCTTGGGCCCCCAGGAGGAACCGGGACGGCGTCCTCTGTTCTTGTTCCAGGAATCTGTGCGAGACCCCGCGAAGGACACTCCTCTGCCCTGCTTAGCCCCACGGTAGGGGTCGATTGGGAGCTTGGGCCACGAAAGGGCCGAGTCTGACGCTTGCGCTGGGGCAACTTGCCACCCTTGGCGAAAATGTCTAACCTTTCTCCAAACATGCGCAGTCCCTTAAATGGAAGCCCCGTAAGGGCCTTCTTGGCGGCATTATCAGCGGCCCATTGGCGCAACCAGACCGCACGGAGTATGGCTACCACCAGAGCAGAAGATCTAGCGCTCAGCTTAATAGCATCATCCGATGCCGATAGGATAAAGTTAACAAAAGTTTCACAGGTGGTCAGAGCATTGGCAGCATCAGGGGGCAACTCATCCGCACCTTCTAGAGCATTCCTAACCACAGTCCTGAGCGCCACCGCCGTAATGGCTAAGGCGCAAACCGGGAGGAGCGACGCTCCCCCAAATGCAAAGGCATGCCATGCCAGTTGGTCAACACGCCGGTCCTCAGAGTCCCGCAGCGTAGTAGTGTCGAGGGAGTGCATAATAGAGGTGTTGGACAGACTTAAAATTGGGGCATCGACCTCGGGTGGCGATGTCCAGCACTTGACCAAGTCAGCAGAGAATGGATATTTCTTATCCACACTTTTAGGAATCTCATGAAGTTTGCTGGGGTGTTCCCATTCTCTCAGCACAAGGCTATTAAAATGGGTTTGTTCAGGAAATTCCAACCGCGCCCTAGCAGTGTGAAACAGATCACCCCTTTGCCGGGGAGCTGCGGCAGGGGGAGAGAGGGACAATACATCAAAGATCTGGGCCAACAGTCTATCAATGTCATCCGAGGACCAATGTTCGGAACCAGACTCCTCCTGTCCCCTGGACTCGTCGTCGTATGACCCTGAGTCAGAGAACAGCTCCCCTTCGTCTGAGGGGGGATGAGCATAAGAAAGCAGTAAATCATCAGACTCTATAGGAAATATAGTCGATTCAGGATTCAAATGCCGCCTCTTGGCAGTGGCCTTACGCGCTAAGGAGCCAGCTAACAAGTTTTCAACACTAGCCAGTCTAGTGGCCAAATCAGTATGAGAATCCCCGCTGGTATTGGGGGTTAGGCTCAGACTTGGGGGAGTAGGTGAAGTGATGCGAGGAGCAGGCCCAGCCTCAGAAGAGGCGGGAAGACCGGCAAGCGCCTGCTGTGCACAAGGAACGCAGACCCGTGCATTGTCACCGCTGCTAGGCAAGACCCCACAAGCTACACACAGACGGGCTTGTCCCGAAGGAACCCCGTTCACAATATTCCGAGATGCCTCCATATGGTGATTAATAGGTACAATAAGCCAGTAGGGATTGACGCTAGAAAGCAACCCTGGATGCCCCAATGACCCGCGGGGAAGTGGGAGTAGTATTTGAAAGGCAGGACCGGGCGCTACACCAGGCCGGGAGAAGCCACCGAAGTACACGGTCTGAAAGACACAAGGGGAACAAGGATGTCAGAGCCAAGCGAGAAGGAGCAAAAGCTGAAGAAAGGGTCGCCCATGAGGCCACTTACAGAACAGCAAAAGCTGAAGAAAGGGTCGCCCATGAGGGCACTTACAGAACAGCGAGGGGAGGACAGTCTTCACCACGCGCGCGTGAGGAGGAAATGGCGCCAAGCGAACCTCGAAGGATGGGCCAGAGCTGAAGGCGACGCGGAACGCGTCAAACCAGACCGGAGAGTGCGAAGCTCAAAGCAGTGTCTGAAACCAGACCGAGTGAATTACCTCAGAACAAGAATGACAGGATGGAATAGAAAAATAAACGCCGTAGCGTCCGCAAACAGAGCCGCCGTACACGCCGAGTGAAATACAGTAAAGGCGTTGTAGCTGATAATACAACCAAAGTAAAGTGCGGCTCTGACACCCGATAACCGTTAAGGGCTATAAGCACACTAGTGTAATAGGGCAAGGTTAGGTAATCGTACACACAACCCCCCCCTCTTTTTCCCCCCAATAAAGGGGGAACTAGGGAGGAAGGTGACCCAATACATGGGGTTCACCGCTATACGAGGCGTGGGGCACTGATGCGGGAAGGGCCTCCTCTGAAGGCTCACCATTAGCCTTGACCTCCTACCCTATGGTGGGGGATTGCGGTGGAGCTTAGCTCCGTAAGCACACACGGTGCTGCCTACCTTCACCCGACCAACGCAGCCCAGGCTGGGAGGCATATTCTTCACAAGGAGGACGGGTGGAAATAGTCCCGCAGGGCCTCGGGCTGTAAAGCCCCGCTCGCCTGCGAGAGCGTGCTACTTCATGTCTTCGCAGTGAGCACTGCAGAGAAATCTGGGGATTTGTGGGAGGTCCCTCGGTATATGTAGGGCCGGGAGGGGCCTGTTTTAGCATGTCTGCAGTGAACAGCGCCATCAGGCGGAGGATTACCCATGTGTAAGTATTATAGATGGAGCAGGACGTGCTGTATGCTTAGAATATCCCCTTGGCGAAGGAAATTGATAGCCGAGCGCAGAGTCTCCATGGGGAACTTTTTTGGCTCTGATAAACCTGTCGAGAACCATGAGATCTAGAATGGGTCTCACCGAACCCTCCTTTTTGGGAATCGTGAAAAGGTTGAAGTAGTAACCCCTGCCTCTCTCCAACTGAGGCACCGGCAAATAACTCCCATGTCCAAAAGGTTTTTTACTGCTAACAGGAGCCCCTGTGCAGCCTGAGGGTCCGAGGGCACCCGAGACCTTAAGAATCTTGGAGGCGGCCAGTACTCGAACTCCAGTTTGTACCCGGAGGAGACCACTTCCAAAATCCAAATGTATGTGACCTTCCGGGCCCAGACCTGGAAGAAGAGCCGCAGCCGCCCCTTCATTGCTGAGCCAGTTTAAAGGCGGGCTTGGGCTTGGAACCCCAGGCAGCCGCGGGACGCGCCAGACCTCTGTCCCTGTTCCAGGCCGAGCTCCTGACACCCGAGAAGGCCAACCTCTAGCCGCTCTGGCCCCTCGAAAGGAAGGAGTGAACG
Organism: Gastrophryne carolinensis; assembly: GCA_027917425.1. Lineage (NCBI taxonomy): Eukaryota > Metazoa > Chordata > Amphibia > Anura > Microhylidae > Gastrophryne > Gastrophryne carolinensis. The sequence goes on from CM051234.1 coordinate 640,137,624, forward strand.
AGCCAGCTCCCCCAAAAGGGACGGCGCTGTTTCTTCCGCTGAGGTAACTTACCTCCCTTAGCAACAGCATCCAATTTGTCTCCAAACAGCCGCGCACCCAGGAAGGGAAGAGCTGTAAGCGACTTCTTGGCCCCAAAATCCACCGTCCACTGTCGGAGCCAGACCAATCTGCGCATAGCCACCAATAGGACTGAAGTCCTGCTACACATGACAATAGAATCTTCCATAGCAGCCAAGACAAAACCCATGAACAATTCACATCTCTTAAGGGTAGCAAACTCAGCGCTAGCTGGATCAAACTGAGCGTCATTCAGCCAGTCCCTGATAAGAGACCCAGTAGCAAGTGACAGTAGGGCAGATGCACAAACAGGCCGCAGGGCCGAGCCTACGCTGGCAAATGCGTGACACGTCATCTGATCAAGGCGCTTGTCCTCGCCATCCTTAAGGGAAGTGGGGTCAGGGGTGTTCAGCACGGAAGAGTTGGTCAAACCCAAAACTGGCGCATCGACCTCGGGAGGAGAAGACCATCGCTTAAAAGCCTCCACCGGGAAAGGATACTTCTTATCCCATCCCTGAGGAGCACCAGGAAGACGACTGGGTCTTTCCCATTCTTTCAGGATCAGCGCATCAAAGTGACCCTGGGTAGGGAATTCCAGACGGGGCTTGCGGGCCCCAAAAAATTCCCCCTTCTTGAGAGGAGTCGTCTCAGGCAGGTCAATATCCAACACCTCCAATAGATGTGACAAAACAGTGGCCGTATCGACGGCATCCCCCAGCGCCTGCCCGACATCAGCATCACCAGACTGTAAATAGTCAGTCTCTGTTTCCTCATAAATTCCCCCTCCACTAACGGGGAATAATCTGACAAATTAATGGAATCGTCGTCAGCATCCCACAAAGGCTGGGCCGACGACAAATGTCTCTTTTTAGCCTGGGCCTTCTTGCCCACCGTGCTACCAATACATTTCTCAATGCTGGCCAACCCAGCACAAACATCAGAGTGCGACTCCCCGCTGGCAGCAATGTCACTTGGGGTACAGATAAGGCGGGGAGGGGAAGGCGATAAAGCAGGAGGAGCCGGCCCAGAAGGCTGTGTACCAGACTGCCGCGTTATGGCCTTTTGTGCACATGGTATACAGATCAGCACATTCTCCCCCGTAAGGGATACCCCACACCCCACACATGGCCCGGATTGTCCCAGAGGGAGCCCGAGCCCAGTATCCTGTGGAGCCTCCATATGGTAATTTTTGTGGTCAGTCGCAAGACCACAGGGAATTTACGCCTAAGCAACCCGGGATGCCCCTTAAAAGTCCCAGTGGGAGGATTTGAGGTGATCAAATTTACACTAGGGAACCCAGGACCAGGAGGAACCCCTTAACATGCACAATAATGAAGCAATCTGCAACACACAATAAGGCATATCAACTACTATATAGTAAAATATATATATAATTTTAATTAAATAATTAAATGGCAAAACCTGCAAAGAACCATCACCACAGGGGGGACCCCGAAATGACAAAGAGGTGGCCAACAGGCCCCTACCTGTCCCCAAGAACGGCAGCAGCAACCGCAGCAAGGCAGCAAAAATTGCCCCTGATCTGAGGAGAAGCCGAGAAGCAGGAAGAGAAGGGGGGCGGGCCAGCGCTGAAGGCGTGCTTTTCCGGCCCCACCCCCCTCCCAGCAGTGCGGATCTGGCCAGTGAAGCCCCAGCAAATGCGCCGAACGAGGAGGCAGGGCTACCGCACCGAGCGCCCGGCCCCGCCCCGCCCCTTTTCTTAACACTGCTTGAGGGAGAGAAGCTCCCCAGGCTAACAGGAAAGCCACCACGGGCTAGTAAAGGACCATGCACCAATTCATCCAGGGATACTTCCAGGAGACCCACACTCCCACACAACACAAAGTAAAGTGAAACACCAACACACATACACTCATATATAAATCTAAATAAATGAAAAGGGAGAGAGCGAAGATGACGGCCCGCCAGCCCCCCCCCCCTTCCCTAGAGGGAAGTAAGGGACCCAGAAGGGGTGTGAACCCGGCCATAATAAGGCCACATGCATGTAGGGACGGGCATCCTGCACCAGGATCACCAAAAACCTGGATAACCGCCTACCCCATAATGAGGCCTCACGGTGGAGCAAGGCTCCTTCCAAACACATAGGGTGCTCCTACCCACACCAAGGACCCGCAGCCTAAGCTGGGAGGCTCAAATAGGGGTAATTTAAAAAGGGTCCTGGCAGTAATAGGGATAATAAACGGCCGGCTTACCTGCAAGTAAAAGAAGTCTTCATCTTCTGTCTTGTCGCCTTCCCTGCAGAGAAGGAACTGGGAAATTGGTGGGAGGTCCCAGGTATATATGGGCCGGGAGGGGCTTTCATTTTTTTTTTTTTTGCATATTCATCTCTGCAGAAGTTCGCCCTCTACTGGAGATTACCCACATGTCATGAAGATCTAAGTGGAGTGTATGGCACACTTAGAATATAAACCCTCAGGCAGCCACTTCACTCTGCGCTATTTCTCTTTTGCTTGACAATATTGCTTAGGATCATGAAGATAATAGAATATGCTGCTACTAATGTATTACTGTGATAAAGGGGGGCGCCGGGAAGCTGGACAACACCTTTGAGTGTCCTGCCTCTAGGCGTAGATATCATTCCAATAATTTGTGCTCATTAGGTTGAACAGAGCAATTACTGAGCTAGATATTCATTTTTTTTTCTAATATGATATGCCCCTTTAGATGACGTATGTAAGTTTTCTATTTTACTATAAACAAAGGGCGGAGCACCAGAAGGTCGAACGCATTCCAATGACTGTGTCCTTCTGTCCTGAGTATTTCTTATCTCCTAGGCTGATTTGAAAGACTGAACGACACCCAGGACCCCCATTAAACGGGCACGAAGGTGGGGTCCACCTGATGGATAGCTGTCCTTGACAGACTGGTGAGCCCACCAGGCTATAGGTCCAATCCAGGAGAGACAGACAAATTGCTCTGAGCTCCGGAATGTTGATCTGGAGCTTGGATTCCTTTGGGGTTTAATGACCCTGGATCGCGTACTCGTGTAGGACACCTCCCCACCCCTTCAAGCTGGCGCCGGTCGTCACCACTGCCCAGCTCGGTGAGGGGACAACATCCACCGGAGAATACTGTCCCTGACTTGCGCACGGCTGGTGAAGCGAGTCCTGGGTCTTGTCCCAGGCCGAAAGAAGTGCCAGCTGGAGTGGTCATAAGCGAAACTGTGCAAAGGGCACTGCTTCCATCGTGGACACCATCAGGCCTACGAGCCCCATGCACAGCCTGAAGGTCTGGGAGAGAGTGGAGAGTATTTTTCTGATTGTCAGGTGCAACCAGGTCATTTGGGACTTGTCCGTGTTTATCGCCCAACCGAAAAGTTTTAGTGTGGAGATCACTTCTGCGAGATCCCTCTGCACCTCCAACCGGGATAATTCTCTGACTAGGAGGTTGTTGAGGTAGGACGCAATTCGGATGCCCTTCTAATGAAGCACTGCCATAAATACCGCATTTTGGAAAACACTCTCGGCGCTGTTGCCAGGCCGAATGTCAGGGCCACAAACTGGAAGTGATCGTCCTCTAAGGTGAACCTGAGGAAGCGCTGGTGGGGAGGGAAAATGGGAACATGTGTCCCATTAGACAAACTCCTGGACTAAAGGGCTCTAACGGATCCGAATGCACTGATTGGATGAGCAGCCATGGATGCGTCAATAGGACCGGGAAGGGGCAAGGATCAAAAGACAGGATAGTCAAAATCCTGGGTTTTGGTCCACTTTAAGAGGATTTTTTTTTTTTAATCATTCTTTATTTATAGTTTTCAGAAGTACAGATATGTCGGTAGTACAAGATACAATCACAAAGGAACTCAGAAAATAGACAAATACAATCATAAAGCAAGAGAAATCAAGTAGCCGTGGGACAATATCACAGAGTGTAACACAAACTGTAACATATCCGACGGTCATTGTATAATTGGTCCAAGAAGCAAGTATCTGGAACCTCCGGAATCCATTTGTTTATCATAGCTGGCACTCTATACCAACGCGAGAGGATTTTGTAATTGCACTCTTGAATTCGAGTGCAGATGGATGTTTTATGTGGCATAGCTAGGAGACTTCTACAGTGTTCCAAGAAGATTATTTTTAAAGGTGGGAACAAAGGAGCTGTGGGCGCCAAGATATTCTAATATCTTTAAGAGCCGGGAAACAGAGGAACAAAAAAAAAAAAAAGAATTCCAGACTCAACCACAGTAAACACAACACACCTTTCCTTTTAGCTGAGCATAGATGATTGATCTCTGACACTGGAAGATGGCGGCGGGGATTTTAGACAAAACAGTGGCTTCCATGCCTGCAGGAAGGGTCCAAGTGATAGAGACGTCCTTCACGGTGGGCTGTAAGGAGTATTTAAGAGCCCGGAGAACCTGGAAAGAAGAGCATGAAAAATGTAGGAATGCAAAATGGCCAGTATAGTAATATCTGAAGGTGACTTGTTGTTAGGATAACATTGTTACAGGCCTCAAAACGTTCCCCTTCTGATATTTTCCTTGTAACAGAAAAAAACCCAGCAGCAATTCTGTTTTAAGCAGTTATCCCTTTGTATTACATAGTTAATACAGCTGAAAAAAAGAGATATGTCCATCAAGTCCAACCAAGGGACAGGGTTGATAAAAGTTATTTTAATTATTTAATAACAGATCATAGTAACTAACAATCAAATACATTTCCGCAACTGGCTCTGATAGTTTTCAATGGGGAGCGGATCCCCTGCATCATGCATGCGCTTCTGCACCAGCCATTCGGATAGGCTGGGACGGGAGCTTGCAAGCCCTGGACGTCAATGAGAGCCATTTGCCAATGGGTTGTGTGTCGTCGGATCGAGGGAGACGCGAGTTGTCCTGCGTTCTGAAATGTTTCACACAGCAGGGCATCCCAATACGGGAAGTCCCGGGGAACAAAACAAGACCCGGGTAAGTCAAACCCAAACCCACCCAGGAATTTTCCCCTATGGCCAGTCCACACCTGGTAATGCATCTTGGTAATGGATCCCTTTCTGCTTTTCTCTCACCTTGGGCTGCATCCTGTCCTTGCCAGTGATAAATTCAAATGTTCCACTTCCGGCCCGGGCCATGCCTTTAATGAGGGATGTGGAGGCCCCTTCACCGATTCCAAATGTGAAACACCTGCCAATGAGGAGTATCAATCATTAACCAATACTCGCATGGATGAAGCACACAAATACCTTCAATGTGTATATGACCAAATGTATGCAAAAACAGGCAGTGCTGCCCTGAAAACATACTGTATGGATGCAGCAATTACTAAACACAGGAGCAGAGATCAACTAACAGGGTTATCCCAGCACAGAAGCCATTGGCAAGCTTTAAAGATTTGGTAAGTATATATAGGTTTTCAGCACACCAATAGCAAAAGTCTACCCAAAAATACCATTTTGTGAGTACTCACCTGAAAAATGGATATTGTTGGTGTGCCACACACCCCGCTTCACCTTTAATATTCTTCACTATTGGGTTAACTCACCGCCAGGTGACGCTGTGCAGAGAGGAAGTCTTGTAACGAGCCCCCTTCCGGCCTATATATACCTGGTACCTCCCATTTATCACCAGTATATTAAAAAGCAGGAAGACAAGGTACCAGTATTTTAACGGTAACCTCAAAATAAATCAATATAAATAAAAGCTTCACCATATAAAGGATTCGGAATACTGAAAAGGGTGGGAGTGAAGCGGGGTGTGTGGCACACCAACAATATCCATTTTTTTTAGGTGAGTACTCACAAAATGGTATTATTCTTGGTGTGCCACACACCCCGCTTCACCTTTAATATTCTTCACTATTGGGACATCCAAAAGCAGTGTCCACAAGGGATGGGCATCTCAAGGCCAGGTGAAGCATAACTTAAATGACTGCAGTCTGCAGAACTTTGCGGCCAAAAACAACATCCGCTGAGGCTCGCACATCAACTTTGTAGAACTTAGAAAAAGTATGAACAGAAGACCAAGTGGCGGCCTTACAAACTTGTTCAACAGAAGCTTGGTGCTGAAAAGCCCAAGACGCCCCAATGGCGCGGGTAGAATGAGCAGTGATACGAAAAGGGGGAACTTTCCCCTTAGCAGAATAGGCCGCAGTAACGGACACAAGGAGGGAAGAACAATATCTTGGTTCAAATGAAAAGCAGAAACAACCTTAGGAAGAAAGTCTGGCTTGAACCGAAAGACCACTTTATCCTGATGCCTCTCAAAGTAAGGCGCCTGGATAGACAAGGCCGCCAATTCCGAGACACGCCGGACCGAAGTGATTGCTACCAAGAAGACAATCTTCTGAGTCAGGGTAGACAAAGCAATATCTTGCAAAGGCTCAAAAGGAGGAGCCTGAAGAGCAGAAAGAACCAAATTCAAATCCCAAACCGGGAGTAATGGTTTCCTGGGAGGCCGCACATGCGTAACCCCCTGGAAAAAAGTTTTAACTAAAGGCTGAAGCGCAACACGCTTCTGAAAAAAGATAGATAAGGCAGAAACTTGCCCTTTCAACGTACTTAGCTGAAGACCAGAGTCCAGCCCTGATTGTAAAAACTCCAGAATCCTGGAGACCGAAAAGACCCTACAAGGAAAAGATCTCATCTCACACCAAGTGATGTAGGCTTTCCAAGTCCTATAGTAGATGATAGAAGAAGACCTCTTCCGGGCACTGATCAGAGTCTTGACAACTGAGTCAGAAAGCCCCTCCTCCTTCAAGATGGAGGTTTCAGCAGCCAGGCCGTCAAACCCAGCGCTGGTAAATTGGGGTAACACAACCGACCCTGAGTGAGCAGATCGGGCCGAAGAGGCAGGACGAACTGGTCCACTGCCAGCCGAACGATGTCTGCGAACCACACTCGCCTTGGCCACCTTGGGGCCACAAGAACGGCGGACACCTTTTCCAGAGCCAACTTCCGAAGCACCCTGCCCAGCATGGGTATCGGAGGAAACAGGTATAGAAAACCCAGATCCCCCCAGCTCAGGGACATGGCGTCCACTGCCAGAGCCAGAGGATCCTGGGAGAGCGACACGAAGTTCGGGAGCCTGTGATTGTGACGAGAGGCAAACAGGTCCACCTCTGGTGTCCCCCATCGGAGGCACAGTGAGTGAAACACCCGAGGATGGAGAGCCCATTCTCCCAGACGGGGAGAGCCCCTGCTCAACCGGTCCGCTTCCTGGTTCTCCACTCCTGGAATGTATACCGCCGAGAGACAAGGAACATGGGCCTCTGCCCAGGTCAGGATCAGGGACACCTCTCTGAGAGCACTCAGACTGCGAGTCCCTCCCTGATGATTGATGTAAGCAACCGCTGTACGATTGTCTGAACGCACCTGGACCGTAAGGCCCAGAACGTGCTGAGTCAGGAGAGCAAGCACCCGACGGATGGCTCTCAGTTCCAGAACATTGATGGGTAAGTGGGCCTCTTGAGGTCCCCACTGCCCCTGGAACTGCAGCTCCTTCCAAAATCCGCCCCAACCCGACAGACTGGCGTCCATGGTGACAATTTCCCAAAGAAGGGTCAGGAAAGACCTGCCCTTCACAAGATTGGTCGAGACCAACCACCACTGGAGGGACTGCCGGACCCGGGAGGACAACTGGAAGGGCTGATCCAGCGACCGAGGCTGCCTGACCCAGGACGCCAACAGATAAAGCTGGAGCGTCCTCGTGTGAAATTGAGCAAAAGGAACTGCCTCGAAAGAGGCGACCATCAACCCTATCAGCCTCATCCCCATACGGATGGACGGCCGAGGATCGGAAAGTAGGACCCGAGCCAACTCCTGAATCAGATGAATTTTGGACTGGGGGAGAAACACTCTGTGTTGAAGAGAGTCCAACTGCATCCCCAGAAAGGACACCACCCTGGCCGGAGCGAGGGAGGACTTGGGGAAGTTGATCACCCAACCAAAGCTTTCCAGCGTGGAGACCACCAACCTGGTGTCTGTCTCCGATTGATTGAGCGACGGAGCCATGATGAGAAGGTCGTCCAAATAAGGTACGACACGAATGCCCAGAGATCTGAAAATGGCCATGACCCCTGCCAGCACCTTGGTGAACACTCTTGGAGCTGAGGTAAGGCCAAACGGAAGTGCCACGAATTGATAATGCTGATTTTCCATCACGAATCGAAGAAAACGTTGATGAGCGTGGCAGATGGGAACATGAAGATAAGCATCCTTGATGTCTATGGACGTCATGAAGTCCCCTTGCCGAAGGGAACCGACGGCCGTACGCAAGGTTTCCATGCGAAACTTCCGAACACGGATGAACCTGTTGAGTAATTTCAGGTCCAGGACGGGACGGACTGACCCGTCTTTCTTGGGGACTGCAAAAAGATTGGAATAAAACCCGAGGCCCATCTCTAAACGCGGTACCGGCCGGATGACCGCCATCTCTAACAGATTCTTTACCGACACCAGGAGCCCCTGTGCGGCAAAAGGATTGATGGGCACCCGAGACCGAAAGAACCGTGAAGGAGGGCGAGAGTCGAATTCTAGTTTGTAACCGGACGACACTACCTCCCGGATCCATCTTTCCGGAATCTCCTGGTCCCAAACCTGGGAGAAGTGTCATAATCGTCCCCCCACCCGCACGGGTGAGGGCAGCCCCTCATTGCTGAGCGGGTTTACCAGCAGGCTTGGGCTTGGTGCCCCAGGACTAAGCGGGACAGCCACGGCCCCTCCCCCGAGTCCAACCTGCACCTCTGGTAGCGGGAAAGGAAGCCCCCCTACCCGCTCTGAATCCCCGAAATGAAGGCCTACCAGAACTTGCCCCCTTAAAGGGACGACGAGGCCTCTTGCGTTGTGGCATCTTACCACCCTTTGCGACTGAATCAATTTTCTCACCAAACAGACGCAAGCCCAAAAAGGGGAGAGCTGTGAGCACCTTTTTAGAAGCTGAGTCCGCCGACCACTGACGCAGCCATACTGACCGACGAATAGCCACCAGCATTGCAGCTGTCTTGCTACTCATAGCCAGCGCATCGTCCTGAGCGGATAGAACATAGGAAACAAAAGATTCACACTGCTTGAGCGCAGTAAACTCTTTACAAGTGGGATCGAGATCCCCATACAGCTCCTGAATTACAGACCTAACCGCCAATAGAAGAAGGGCCGAAGCACACACCGGGCGCATCGTTGACCCAGCATAAATAAAACCATGGCGAGCGTACTGGTCAATCCGACGATCCTCCCCATCTTTAGGGACAGTGGTCTCAGCAGACTGTACCATAGCCGTGCTGGAGAGCCCTAGCACAGGGGTATCGACGTCAGGAGGGACGGACCAAAGCTTCACCAATTCTGGCGGAAAAGGATAACGCTTTTCCCAACTGGAAGGGATTCCAGATAACCGCGTGGGATGTTCCCGTTCCTTAAGGACCACCCTCTCAAAGTGGTGTTGTCTGGGAAAAACCCAACGTGGCTGAGGCTCTTTAAACAACTGGCCCTTTGGCAGGGTGACAGCCTCAGGCGGATCTAAATTCAGAATTTCAAACATTTGAGCCAGAATGGAGGGGGTGTCAAGGGAAACCCCCGCCGACCAGTCGCCAATAGCATCAGCCTCAAGCTGATCTGCAGGCTCATCTGACTCCAACAGGAATTCTCCCTCGTCCGGGGAGCCATCGGACCATTCCACAGGCTCACATACCTCATCCTGTGAAGCCGAAGGTATCGGAGTCAGGTGCTTCCGTTTTGCAGTGGCTTTTGACCCTGCTTTAACGGGCACTATTTTCCCGAGGCTGGCCAACCGCGCTGCCACCTCGGATTGCGAATCCCCACTCTTGACAGTGTCATGCGGGGTCCGGAACAGGGAGGGAGAGGTAGGAGATGATGGAAGTTGCGACGGGCCAGCAGCCGGAGCGACGGACTGACGCGCAATACTCTGCCTTGCACAAGGAATGCATACAAAGACATCATCAGCTGGGAGCGGAGTCCCACATCTTGCGCACCCCCTAGATGGCCCAGAAGAACCATTTCCGGTTATAACGGAAGCCTCCATATGGTGATTTATGGTATTCGCAACTATTTGGGGTTTTAAGGCATAAGCCACCCGGGATGCCCCCTTATTGTAAATGTCCCGGAAGGGAGGATTTAATTCAAAAAGAAGATCCCCTTAATAATCTATATATAAATATAGATTATATATATATTTTTTTTAATATGTCTATATATATATATATATATATATATATATATATATATAAATAAATGTCCCAATTTTCCTTTCTTTTTTTTTAAAAAAAGAAAGACTAGCCAAGTAATATAGAGCCGGGAGGCCGCTTTAATCAGGGATTTCCGGGATCTGTAGGGGAAGAAAAAACCAACAGTCAGATCCCCAAACATGTGGCAACATGCAAACATACTCATGCATGGCACCAAGGTGCCTTTAAATAAGCAACGGAAAAAACCCTTGCCCTCAATCATGATGAATCCCCTTATAGATCTCTCCCCCCCATGTCTAAAAACAATATAAACAATAAATGACACGTAACGGCCCCACGCAAGGTGGGGCTGCTTACCTGCAAGGAACCGAGGGCGGCCGCAGCAACAGCATGGACGACGCAGCAGCCAGCAGCAGCAATAGCAGTAGGAGCCAGAGGTAAATAAAACCATGTGCGGCAGCGAGCCCCCCCCCACGTGACTTCCTTTAAGCCAGGAAGGAAGGAAGTGAGGCTGGGGCCGGTCACATGACGCTGCCGCCGGTGCCACGCCCCCGTTTCCACGTCACCGGAGCTCGCCCCCCTCAAGCCCGATCAGTGCGCCCATTCATCAAGGGATTACTACCAGATGAGCCACTACAATGGGACCAAACACAAAGGCAGGAGGAAGGGGGAGGAGGAGGGAGGGAAGGAAAGACTCAGCGCAGCCGACGCTGACAATGCGGCGGCCGAACGGCAAGGAGACCAGCGGGGGAGGGGGGAGGGAGGCTGCTATAGCAAAGGCTCAGGCAGCAAGCCAGCCTGCAATCAGCGCGGCCCGCCCCAGCTGCCCCCTAAAGCAGACCTAAACACTGGCCAAGCCGGCCAGTACTTATCTAAAAGACCTGCCCAAGGAAAGCTCTTTAAGAGGAAAATAAGAGGAACAATCATACCGAGTGCACACTTGCGGTGCTAAGTGCATGAAAGCAAAACACACATGTTACAAAAAGTCATACAGTGAAATACACACACAATACACAACCCTCTACCCCCCCCCCCCCCCCCATAGTGAAGGGAGAAGGGACCGTAACGGGAGAGTAAGGGGCTAAGGGAACCCTCGGGACAGGGGCATCCCATTTCCGGATCACCATGCCGGATAGCCGCATTGCCCCCAAAAGAGGGGGTCGAGTGGAGGAGATAAGCTCCTAGGCACCTATAGTGCCGTCTACCTATTGCCCAGTGAGCAGCCTAGGCTGGGAGGCTTCCAATCCACCATAAAGGTATAAACAATCAAAACCGGGCAGAAATAGACCAAAAGGGGGTGCCGTGGTAAGACCCCGGCTACCTGTAAGCAGGAGACTTCAATCTTCTGTCTTGTCGTCAAGTAGAGAGAAAAATACTGGTGATAAATGGGAGGTACCAGGTATATATAGGCCGGAAGGGGGCTCGTTACAAGACTTCCTCTCTGCACAGCGTCACCTGGCGGTGAGTTAACCCAATAGTGAAGAATATTAAAGGTGAAGCGGGGTGTGTGGCACACCAAGAATAGAGAATAATATTATTTTGTGAATACTCACCTGTAAAATGGGTATTATAAGTATGTCACACACCCCACTTCAGATAGCCATTACACTTGGGTTATACCGACCTGTAGAGGGCGATCTTGCAGAGATGTCATGAAAAAAAGGGAGCCCCTCCCGGTCCATAAATATCTGGTACCTCCCACTCAATCCCCAGTATTAAGACAGCAGTGAAGGGACCAGGAAAAGCCAGAATAACCAGTAACAGTAAAAAAGGTACACCATAGAAAGGATCCAGAATACCAAAGGGCGGGGTGAAGCGGGGTGTGTGACATACTTATAATACCCATTTTACAGGTGAGTATTCACAAAATGGTATTATTCTAAGTATGTCACACACCCGCTTCAGATAGTCATTACACTTGGGACATCCAATAGCAGTGTCCATACAGGGCGGGGATCCAAAACAAGGCAACCATGCACAAACGTAAACCACTGCAGCTTGCAGAACTTTGCGGTCAAAAACAGCATCCGCTGAGGCCCGCACATCAACCTTGGAAAACTTGGAAAAGTGTGAACGGAAGACCAAGTAGCAGCCTTACAAACTTGCTCAACAGAGGCCTGGTGCTGGAATGCCCAGGACGCCCCAACGGCACGAGTAGAATGAGCAGTAACACGAAAAGGGGGAATCTTCCCCTTGGCAGAATAGGCCCCAACAATGGCCTGGCAAATCCATTTACTAATGGAAGACTTGGCAGGAGCCAAACCTTTCCTAGGCCCGGAGGGGCACCACAAAAAGGGCGTTAGTCCTACGAAAAGAAGTAGCCACCAAATAGTACTTCACACAGCAAACCACATTCAGAGAATGCAAAACCCTCTCCTTGTCATTGCGGAGCTTAGGACACAAGGAGGGTAGAACAATGTCCTGATTAAGATGGAAAGCAGAAACCAGCTTAGGAAGGAAATCTGTCTTGAAGCGGAAAACAACCTTGTCCTGATGCCTCTCAAAGTAAGGAGCCTTGATGGACAAGGCCGCCAACTCCGATACACGCCGAACGGAAGTGATGGCAACCAGAAACGCAACCTTCTGAGTAAGCTCAGAAAGAGCAATATCCTGCAAAGGTTCAAAAGGAGGACCCTGAAGGGCAGAAAGAACCAAATTCAAATCCCAAACTGGGAGCGAAGACTTCCTAGGAGGCCGCACATGCGTAACCCCCTGGAAAAGGGTCTTAACCAGAGGATGAAGAGCAAAAGACTTTTGAAAGAAAACCGCCAGGGCAGAGACATGCCCTTTCAGCGTACTAAGCTGCAAACCCAGGTCCAGACCATGTTGTAGAAAATACAACTCTGTGAAGTACTCACCTGTAGAGTTGGTATTATATGCAGACAGCACGTCCTGCTCCAGACATAGTCCTTACATGTGGGTATACCTCCGCCTTCAGCGCCGTGCACTGCAGTATCATGAAGAAAACAAGCTCCTCCCGGCCCTACATATACGGAGGGACCTCCCACAAATCCCCAGCATTGACAAGCAGTGAGAGAAGAAGCCAGGAGGAAAACAACCACCCAGAGACTGGCAATAATATCCAAGATAATAATCACCACACAGGGGATCCAGAACAAGGTGAATCAGGGTGAGGTGGAGCAGGACGTGCTGTCTGCATATAATACCAACTCTACAGGTGAGTACTTCACAGAGTTGTATTATTCTAAGCAGACAGCACGTCCTGCTCCAGACATAGTCCTTACATGTGGGACATCCAATAGCAGTGTCCATAAGTAGGGTGGGATCCCCGAGAAAAAAGGCACAGACAACCATAAAAGTGCTGTCACCTTAACCATGCTACCAACAGCAACGAGAGAAATGCTCTAACCACAGCCTTTCAATTCTTGTAAAGGCAGAACTGAACACAAGCAGCGGACTAGCCACCTTGCTCAGCAGAACCTAGTGCTGAAAGGCCCAAGCCAAGCACAAGTAGTAAGAGAGCAAAAACCAAGAGGGAAGAGTAATCTTCCCCTAACGAGTAGGCCAGAGTAACAGCCTAACCATGCTACTGGAAAAAAAGGGCAGCCATGGCAACCTTAGAGATCTCCCCATCTGGGAATATGAACCCAGGTCTCAGGCGAGACCAGCAGGAATACTGAAAAACAACGCTAACAAGGCTCAGCAAGAGCCGAGATGATTACTTTAGGCTCAGAGGAACAAGGCGACCGAGCAGGACCAAGCCAAAGGGCACCTACACCCGTGTTAGCAATCAGATCCGGTACATACGGATGGAGAAACCTATAAGCCCCAAGGGGCATAATCCCTACTAGGGACAAGAGAAAGGCCAGGAATCTCCAACACCTGATGAGGGATACAGATCCCTTTCGCTCAGAGTAAGCCAGACAATAGCCCAGAGACTGGATTAAAACGAGAATAAGAACACCGCCTGGACCCAATTCGGCGTAAGGCGGAACACCCTCACCTCATGATGTACAGATATATAACATATATATATATATATATATATATATATATATATATATATATATATATAATGACTAGGACCGCTGACAGAGCCATCCTTTATGGCACATTTCTGACTGAAGCAACCGCCCCAGAAGAGTGATATGAGGGAAGGAACAGTTCAGACAAGAACCTGAATAAGACCCAAGGGAACCCTTAGCAGGGCATCCGGATAAGTAACCCCCCAAAAAGGGAGCATAGAATCCCCAGGGGAATGCACCTGAGCAACCCCTGAGGAATGCGCAACACAGAAGATTGAACTAGACTTCTGCAGTAGGTGAACAGGGCGAGCCCTGAAACCCTCAGAGCACTGAGTTGGGGAGCCAACTTCAACCGTGCTATAATAATTCTAGGACCCAGGGATAGGGAACATCCCGCAGGAAAGAGAGCTAGTCCAAGCAAAGCAGACTAGAACAGCATACTCCAACATAGCCAGCAGAAAAAGGGAGAAGAAGAGGAGGGAGCTAGGCCTAGCCCTCCAATAGAGAAAAGACACCCAGAGATACCCATCTCCAATAGGGTGAAAAGCCAACCGACCAATCGCCTAAAAGGCCTGTAGGTAAGGGCGACGTAGTAGGGAGCCTGAATAGGCAGAACAGCTCTCTTGAGAGGGCATACAGTACGACTGTCTTCAGCAGAAAATCTACGAACCACGGCCCGCTGGGCCCCCCAGGGCCCAGAGCATAACGGTTCTCCCTTTCTACTGCAATCTTATGCAGAACCCCGCCTGACAGGGTGAAAGAAGTTAAGACATACAGAATATAATGTCCTGACAGAAGCAATACTAGGCCCTCATGACCAAGGCCAGAGAGTCCTGGGAATAACCCAGGACAGAGTCCCTGTAATAGCAAAGGGGCCCCACAGGGCCACACCAGTAGGGACTCAGTGAGATACTAGAATAGAACCTCCTGCCACGTTAGGGCAGCCAGCCAAGCTAATACCAATGAAGTGCAAGGGATGTAAACCCCCACTTAGAACCGAACCGGAACCTTCTTGAAGGGTCAACCTGTTCCGAGACCTTCACAGATAAAAAGGGACAAGAAGGGACAAGCCACTGTCCTCAGACTGATCGAGAGTCCCCAAAAAGGACAAGTCCTGAAGAGGAGTAGTCCAGCAAATTAGAGCCCACCAAAGGCTCAATGTGTCAACCAAAAAACCGTATGAAGATGGATCCCCTAAGGGGACCCCTTTAGGAACCACGGGGGATTTCAGGGAGAAATAAGACCCCCCAGTCCACCTGCAAGACTTGGTACCCATGATGACCATCTACAGGGAGAAGAGAGAAGGAAGGAATGGTCCCAGACATCTTCCTTGAATTTACAACCTCAAAAGGAACCCCCGTAACGAGGGGGAGCGTACTGACCTAGTTCCAGGGGTGCTGGAACCCTGTCCAGGATAAGTAACCTAAGGTGTCGCAGGGCCCAAGGGCTCCTGAGAATAAGGGACAGCATCTGGGCCGCCACCAACAGGCCCACCAGCTGCAAGGTAAAGGAAGTGTGACATCAAAGAGGGCAAGGCCCTTCCCATAACAAGTCCACATTTAGCAGAAGGAAGGTTCTAACATGAACCAATCTAAATGCCACCCCGTAGGGGGATACCGAACCGGGGAACACTAAGTAAGTGATGTGCCTGAGCAGCAATCCACAGGACTCCCAAAGGAGCCACAAGTCAATAGCCAACACGGCCTGATGCAAAAATAGGAAGCAAAAAAGGACAATAAAGTAGAACCTAGCGCGGACGCCACACGGGCACGTCCAAGACACCACTCCCATACTCGCCTTGGTGAGTCATCTGGGAGCAGGAGAGGAACCAAAAACAATACCCCAATGCGCAGAGTTGGACCTTCAACACTGGCTGGAAGTGGCCTAGGTGTCCTGAAGGCACAGGGGACTAAAAGGGGATTATAAATCCTCAAATGCATCAAGAGGTCTACTGGACAAGAGCGCCTGCGGCCCAACAGGTAGATGCCATGTAGAAACTGCCTGTGAAGGCATAAATGCTAGGCCCCTGGGTCAGACTGCTTCATCCCGGTGGGGAAGGGTAAAGTGGATGCAATCACAGGTCAAGGGCCAACCTGTAAGAGAGCCCAGACCCTACACGCCAAACTCGGCCTGCCTCAACCCCCGAAGGGAAAACAGGGACTAGAAGAACCCTGATAACCTTAGAAAAGGGACCGCCCAGCAGAGCCAATTCTGCATCCGGGGGGACTACCTCCTGTAACAACCTGAAAGAAGCATGCATGGCGCCCTGCGATAGGAGCCCAGTGCTGCGGCAGTCCACTCGCCCAACAAGGCGAGGGCGTCCCTTCACAGTTTCGGCAGATTTGGACTTCGCACAGCCGGAGGACCCAGGGCGTTGCCTGCACCCCCTGGGGCGGGTCTCCACTCCAAAATGTTGGAAGCACACTTCTGGTTCGTGCTTGGCACTAACGTAGGGAAGGGGAGGGGTGTCCCTGCCCCTGGGAGGCCGAGACGGCCTTCTGCTTGAGGGTGCCTTACTTTTTTCCAAATGGTCCAACCGGGCCCCAATAAGCGTCGTCTCTAAAGGGAAGGCCAGTAAGAGCCTCTTTAGTATCATTGTCAGCCCCCTACTGTCTCAGCCAAGCAGGCGGCGAATAGCCACCACAAGAACTGAGGTTCTAGTGCACATTTTAACAGTGTCATCCATCGCTGAGAGAATAAACTCACAAAAACATCACAATCAGACAGTGCCTTAAAGACCTCCCAAGGGAGATCATCCGGTTGGTGGTCCCTGCACACGAAAAGGCGTGGGAAGCCAGACTGTCAATGCGCCGGTCCTCAGAATCCCGAAGGGTACGATGAGTAGAGGCTGTCATGAAGGGAGGGTTAGCCACCCCAATAATAGGTGCATCCACCTCAGGAGGGACTGACTAGCAGCCAACCGCATCAGGGGGAAAAGGGTACTTCCAATCCCAGACCCCCGGAACTCCTGAGAGTTCACAAGGTGATTCCCATTCCTTAGATATAAGAGCCTGGAATGATCCTGCTCCAGAAATTCCAAGCGCGGCGTCGCCGTGTGGAAACTCTCCCTCTTGGGCTTGGGAGACTCTCCCGGAGGAGAGATGGATAGTACTTAAAAGATCTTTATAAGTAATTCATCAGTGTCACACAGGCCCCAGGAACCAGGGCCAGAATTATCACTGGTCCAAGGTATCTCGTCTGAGGAACCGGAACCTGAGAACAGTCCACCTTCATCAGAAGGATCAAGGAGCTGCATAGCAGCAGACTCTTCAGTTTCATTGGGAAACAGAACCAGGAAGCGTCAGGGACCGCTTCTTTCCAGCGCCCAAGCGCTCCGCCAACCAGGCATCACCTGCTCAGCCGTAGGTAGCCTGCGCGGCACCACCTGCTGGTCATCCCCGCTCTAGTGCGACTCATCAGGAGTGAGATTTAAACAAGGGGAGACAGGTGTATTGAAGTAAGGTGCAGTCACTGGTAAACCTGATTGCAGGGCCAGTGCTTGTTCAGCACACGGTCCGCAGACCCGTGCTCTGTCAGCGTGGGGAGGTCCCCACGCAGTACACAGCCAGTCTTGTCCCCGTGGGACCCCGGACACATAATTCTGAGATGCCTCCGTATGGTTATTATCAAAGCAATATGCCAGCAGGGATTTATGCTATAAGCGACCCTGGATGCCCCAAGACCCGCTAGGAATGTGGGAGAATATAAAAGTGAACCCGTTTAAGAAAGACATAAGGAGAAGAATGGGTGTCAGAGCCATGCGCAGCTGGAAAACATATAAAGGAGTCACCCGCGAGGGCACTTACAGACCAAGGGAGGAGGGAAACCGCCACCACGCGCGCGCAAAGATCAGCAAAATGGCGCCCAGCGAACCTCGAAGGGCGGGCTCGATGCTTGGCCGTGACGCGGAGCGCGCCAATTCAAGTCCCCGCCCACTCCGAAGGGCGCGAAGCTCTGAGGTAACGGCAGAGCAAGGATACAATCACACGCTTAAAGTGGACAAACACCCAGGATTTTGACTATCCTGGGTCTTGGTCCACTTCAGTGGGGCACCCCCGATCGGGGTGCCCCGCTGTGTGAAACCCCCCCCGATCACCCGAAAAACTCACCTCTCCCCGCGCCGATGGACAAGCGGTTTGACAGCCGCGGACAAGCGGCTCCTCCGCCGCCGCCTCCCACGCGTCACTCTTGACGCGCGCGCCCGCGCCGGCCATTCACAGACGCCCGGCGCGGGCACGTCTAGAGGGGCGCAAGGGAGGCCGCCGCCGAAGACAAGGTAAGGGGATTTGGGGTGTTTGGGGGGGTTTCACCCCGCGGGACATCCCGATCTCGGATGTCCCGCGGGGAGGGAGGTGATCGGCCCGGGAATCTAATAGATTCCCGGGCCGATCACCGGAGGGTGATGGTCCACTTTAAGGATTTGTAGAAAAAACGTTACGTCTAGTAAGGAAAAGGCGCCACAGCATCTAGACAACGCAGCAAACTGTGCATAAGACATACGGCGGTAGCTGAAAACCAAATAAAGAGCAAGCAGCGCGGCTCTGACATTTCAATGTTAATGAAGGGCAGAAATAAGGCCATAAGCGTGATATACTGGTACACAGGGACCACCACACACATACCCCCCCCCCTTTCTTTTCCCACTAACTAGTTGGGGAATGAGGGAGGCTGGCGACCCTTACACAGGGTCCACCGCTACAAGGGGCAATAATGCGGGAGGGGCATCCACTAGAGGCTCACCATCAGCCTAAACCGCCTACCCTATGGTGGGGAATTGCGGTGGAGCATGGCTCCGTTAAGCACACGAGGTGCTGCCTACCTTCACCCGACCAACGCAGCCCAGGCTGGGAGGCATATTCTTCACAGAGAGGACGAGTGGAAATAGTCCCGCAGGGCCTCGGGCTGTAAAGCCCCGCTCGCCTGCGAGAGCGTGATACTTCATGTCTTCGCAGTTCAGCACTGCAGAGAAATGTGGGGATTTGTGGGAGGTCCCTCGGTATATGTAGGGCCGGGAGGAGCTTGTTTTCTTCATGATTCTGCAGTGCACGGCGCTGAAGGCGGAGGTATACCCACATGTAAGGACTATGTCTGGAGCAGGACGTGCTGTCTGCTTAGAATATATTCATTTTAGATGCTGGGGAACCGTTTTTTAAGAGTTTGGGATTTTCATTAAATCACGCTGAAGGTCCGGTTTAATGTGTGGTTGCTGGGGCCACAATCTCTATTTGAAAGATGACTTTGCAGAAGCTTTTAAAAGCAGAATGGAGCGAGCGCCGTTGTCTGCTACCCTGCATTAGCTATTCAGAAATGCCTAGAGCGGGCACACACTTTGGGGAAACCGTGGATGTGGCCCCCGAATCGAGGTGCTCACATGAGCAGGACATTCCTGCAGCCGGAACATCCCTGCCCATGTGAGATTTACCAGCGTTCTGTGGGGTTATGTGTGGGGGGGCTCCAGCACTCTCTGGCAATTAGCAACAGGACTGTGATGGATGGAGTTCAGAATCAATAAAATGAATATATATGTGAACATTCTCTCTCTCCATTTGTTGTCCACTTAGTGGCTAAGGTGAAATAAACCCTCAGGCAGCCAAGTCACTCTGCGCTATTTCTCTTTTGCTTGACAATAATGCTTAGGATTATGAAGATAATAGAATATGCTGCTACTAATGTATTACTGTGATAAAGATGGCGTCGGGAAGCTGGACAGCGCCTTTGAGTGTCCTGCCTTTAGATAACATTCCAATGTGCTCGTTAGGCAGAACAGACCAATTTCTGAGCTAGATATTCAGTTTTTTTTTCTAATATGATGATATGCCTCCTGTAGATGACGTGTGTACTTTACTATTTTACTATAAGCAAAAACGTCAAAGGGAGCAGCACCAAATGCATCTCCGTGAGATAGTCAAACGTATTCCAAATGATTGTATTTCTCTGCCTCGTGTATTTCTTATCTCCTAGGCTGATTTGAAAGACTGAACAAAACCCAAGACCCCCGTTAAACGTGCACGAAGGAGGGGGTCTGTCTGACGGGTAGCCGTCCTTAAGAGGACAAAGACCTGCACCGTGCAGGGTGTTGGTCCACTTTAAATTTAGGTAGGTTAGGGATAAAAGGTTTGGGCCGGGATTAATTACCTGTGTTTGTCAGCATTTTTCCGAACTTCTGCGATCACTTGCTTTGTGTTTCCAACCTCCCCGTCTGTGAAGACGAATAGCTGTAAAAATATTGAAAACAAAGACAAATAATAGAGAATATGTAAAAAAAAATACAATTCTGTGATTACTCACCTGTAGAATTGGTATCCTGCTCGGTTCGCATCATTCTTGACAATTGGATTATCCGCCAAAAGGTGGCGCAGTTGACTGCAAGACAAAACTTGTGGCTCCTCCCGGCCCATATAAAGGCAGCTAAACCCCAGCGTTGAAAAGCAGTAAATACAGAGGCAAGCCAGGAGGCCAGAGACCATGTTACTTCACATAGCCGCAACATCTCAAACGGTAATCGTCATAACAAGGCAAAAGAAGATAACGGAACAAGAGTGGGATGAGGGGACATGAGCAGGATACCAATTGTAATGCGCCGAACACCCTTCTCTCCTAAGCCAGGTAATCCCCAATCTCCACCGCCCCTTCTGCCATTAGACAAGTCCCCGCTCGCAGGAGACGCGGATTATGCCTCTCCAGACTCGGTTACCCCCAGGACTTAGTTGGCGCAAAGATTACTGGCTTAAGGCGGAGACGGATGTTTGGCGGGGTATCCCGAATATGGACGCCGGGATTTCGATAGGATAACAGGTGGAGAATCAATCAGGAAGGTCCAAAAACAAGCCGAGGTCAAGCCGGGTGATCACAGAGCGCGGTATCCAAGGGGTCAAGCGAAGAGTAGTCAAAACGAGCCGAGGTCAAACCAGGTAAGCACCAAAACGCAGTATCAGAGGGGTCAGGCAAAAGCGAAGTCAGGACAAGCAAAAAGGTCAGGACGGGCAGCAGACAGGGATGGTCAGAGACGAAGCCGAGTAGTAACTTATCAAAGCAGACTAACAAGCACACCCTATTAACCAAAGGCTATAACGGGCACTAATGGACGGAACCAAACCATATTTAAAGGGGAACTGGCCAATGGGAAGGGGGAACTGGTGATTGGTGCAACTGTGATTTGAGGGGGGAAATGTAGTGTTTGGTGCAACTTAGGATGTAGCTCCCTATTGGAGCAGCCCCAGGGACTGGACCGCCCTGGCCAGTCAGGCTGTCCAGTCCCTGGGTTCATTCCCACCCAGGCTATGGACCTGACTGGTCCATTTGAATCTGCCCCCTGCGAATGCGCAGGGAGCAGCGCCGCCAAGGGGGAAAATTGGAATCGTGCTCCCCGAGACGGAAGGGGAAGACGCGCCGGCCACAGAGGAGGCGGAGGCAGCAGAAGAGGCGGAGGGAGGCCTCGCGATGCCGGCCACCCCCGCCAAGGCAGAAGTAGCGGCGGCGGGCGAGACTGCCGCAGTCGCGGCGGCAGCTGCCCGGCGCGGCCGCCCAAAGACTGGAGCTGCGCGCCGCCGCACAGAGACGCCGCGGGACCGGGCGCCAGGAGAAGGTAAGAACCTAACATTACCCCCCCCCCCTGAGGAGGGGCCACTGGACCCTCCAACCTGGGTTTCTGAGGGTTTTCCTTGTGGAACCTTCTAATCAACCTCTCCGCGTGAACCTCTCTGGCTGGAACCCAAGACCTTTCTTCCGGACCGTAACCCTTCCAATCTATCAAATACTGAAGAGAATTTCGGGAAAATCGTGAGTCCAAAATCCGGGCAACCTCAAATTCTTGCTGCCCATCAACTAAAATGGGTTCCGGAAGATTATCAGGCTCAATACTTCTGGCAGGTTTCAATAGGGACACATGGAAGGAGTTACAAATCCTCATAGAGGGCGGGAGATCCAGGCGATAGGTAACCCGATTAATTCTCTGCAGAATGGAAAAGGGACCAATAAATCTCGGACCCAACTTAGCAGAGGGTTGGCGTAAGGCCAGATTTTTGGTCGAAAGCCAAACCAAATCGCCGACCAAATAATCAGGATTATTATATCGCCTACGATCGGCAAAACTTTTTTGTTGGAGCACAGCCTTAGACAGGTGTTGCTGAATCTTATCCCATAACTTCGGCCACTGGGACATCCATTCATCAAGAGAAGGCACTCTAGTAGGCTGGTCCGACAAGGCTGAAAATTTCAAATCTTTACCGTAAACACAACGAAACGGAGATACCCCGGTGGAGGAATGTGTGGCATTATTAAGGGCAAATTCAGCAAATGGAAGAAACAACACCCAATCCGTCTGGACATCAGAAATGAAACAGCGTAAATATTGCTCCAAGGATTGGTTCGTTCTTTCCGTTTGCCCATTGGACTGAGGATGAAATGCAGAAGATAGGGAGACAGTGAACCCTAACTTGGCACAAAAAGCCCTCCAAAAACGGGAAACAAACTGGACCCCCCTATCCGACACAACATCCTCAGGGATACCATGGATTTTAAATATGTGTGTCACAAAAAGTTGAGCCAGGACATGAGCTGTAGGTAGTTTTTTTAATGGAATAAAGTGAGCCATTTTACTAAACCGATCTACCACCACCCAAATGACAGTGCACCCTTGGGAAGGTGGAAGATCAGTGATAAAGTCCATGGCCAAATGGGTCCAGGGGCGGGAGGGAATGGGCAATGGAAGTAGAGAACCCTCAGGAGAGTGTCTTAATGATTTACTCCGGGCACAAACTTTACAGGCTCGCACGTACTCTTGTGCGTCTTTTCTGAGAGACGGCCACCAGACCTGGCGAGACAGCAAGGAGATGGTTTTCTTGAAACCAGGATGACCCGCCGTCTTAGAGTCATGAAACTGATGTAAAACAGCAGCCCGATAGGCAGTTGGCACAAATTGGGCATAGCTGGGTTTTTCGGGCGGAGCTTCCGACTGCAACTGGGTTAAATCAGGAAGCTCTGGCTGGATAGCAGCTACTACCAGAGCCTGGGGCAAAATGGGCAGATTTTTCCCTTCGGGTAGAGTAGAAGAGGAAAAACTACGTGACAAAGCATCAGCCTTCACATTCTTGGACCCCGGTTTGTAAGTAATGGAAAAATTGAACCGAGAGAAAAACAGAGACCAGCGAGCCTGCCTTGGAGTCAATCTTTTAGCAGATTGAATATACTCTAAATTCTTATGGTCGGTAAAGACAGTAACGGGAAATTGAGCCCCTTCCAGCCAATGTCTCCATTCTTGAAACGCCAATTTAACTGCCAATAATTCCCGATTCCCAATATCGTAATTTCTCTCGGCAGAGGTAAATTTTTTGGAGAAGAAGGCACAGGGATGAAGGCGCTCAGGTGAACCGCTATATTGCGAAAGCACTGCTCCCACACCAAGTTCAGAGGCATCAACTTCCACAATAAAGGGTAACTGGCAATCCGGGTGCACTAATACAGGGGCGGAACTAAAAACTTCTTTTAATTTCCTGAAAGCCAAGACGGATTGTTCTGGCCAGACAGCAGGATACTCCCCTTTCTTGGTGAGATTAGTGAGGGGGGCTACCAGGGTGGAGAAATTTTTAATAAATCTTCTATAGAAGTTGGCGAACCCCAAAAATCTCTGTAACCCCTTTAGATCTTTGGGTCGTTCCCACTCCAGTACCGCTTTAACCTTGGATTGATCCATGGAGAGACCGGTATTAGAAATAATGTAACCCAAAAAAGGAACTTCAGTAACCTCAAATTGACCTTTTTTCAGCTTGGCAAATAAATGATTCTCCCTGAGCTTCTGTAAAACTAGACGAACATGTTTACGATGTTCTGATAGTGAGGAGGAAAAAATCAGAATATCATCCAAGTAAACTACAACAAAACGACCCAGGTATTCTCTAAAGATTTCGTTCACAAAATCCTGAAAGACTGCGGGAGCGTTGCACAAGCCAAACGGCATCACCAAGTATTCATAATGCCCCTCGTGGGTATTAAACGCAGTTTAATTCCATTCATCTCCCTGCCGAATCCTAATAAGATTATAAGCCCCGCGGAGATCTAATTTGGAAAACACTTGGGCCCCTACCACCTGAGTAAACAGCCCATCAATTAAAGGTAGGGGATACTTGTTTTTAACCGTTATTTTGTTCAAACCCCGGTAATCGATACAAGGACGGAGTCCCCCATCTTTTTTTTCGACAAAGAAAAACCCTGCTCCTGCCGGAGACGAGGAGGCCCGTATAAAACCCTTCTTTAGGTTTTCTGCGATATACTCCCGCATAGCAAGATTTTCAGCTCGTGTTAAATTGAAGATTTTCCCCCTAGGCGGCATAGAACCCAGAAGGAGCTCGATGGGGCAATCCCAAGGTCTATGGGGGGGAAGTTTGTCAGCCGCTTTTTCAGAAAATACATCAGAAAAATCTAGATATGGGCTAGGTACTTCTTCAGGGGATAATTGAGTGGCTCGCACAGGAAGTTCCAGACAGGAATGAAAGCACTGAGGGCCCCATTTAACTATTTGCCTAGCTACCCAATCGATTTGGGGATTATGTTTCTGTAGCCAAGGTAACCCAAGAACTAGAGGGGTAGAAGGCATTTTTAGAACTAGAAGGGAAATTAGTTCAGAATGCCCTGCTCCCACCCTAAGCAAAATTGGTGGGGTTTTATAATGAACGAGCCCCCCAGCTATTGGTGTGTCGTCAATGGCAGAGACCCGAATGGCTACAGGAAGGGATTGGAGCGGAATTCCTAGGCCTTGAGCTAAATCAAAGTCAAGGAAGTTCCCAGCTGCACCACAATCTAAGAGAGCTTCCAGATTTATACATTCTAGGTCAACTTTTACCTGGACCGGAATCATAAATGGAGATAATACACGAGGAGATACCTTACAGCCTAGGTGGGTCCCCTCGATTCCCCCTAGGCTCTGAAGTTTCCCGACGGCTTCTTGGGGCAGGCTCTGACCATGTGACCTGTACCACCACAGTAAAGGCAAAGACCCTCTGACAGGCGCCGACGTCTCTCAGCTTCAGTGAGCCTGGTAGCACCCAACTGCATGGGCTCCTCAGAGGAAGGCAAGGCTGGGACTTCGGCTCTCAAGCTGGAGTCGGGATGTGACCCTCTTTCCAGGCGTCTCTCCCGCAGACGTCGGTCAATGCGGATGGCTAAATGCATAGTGTCGTCCAAGGTCTGAGGAACTGGATAGTTCACTAGAATGTCCTTGATGGAGTCAGACAAGCCTAGCCTGAACTGACCACATAGCGCTGGATCGTTCCAACGTGAATCGACCGCCCATCGTCGGAACTCTGAACAGTATTCCTCGGCTGGCCGTCGTCCTTGGCGTAAGGTGCGAAGCTTAGCGTCTGCTGTGGCACCTCTGTCAGGATCATCATATAAAATCTCCATAGCAGAGAAGAAACTATCCACCGAAAGACGTGCCGGATCCTGGGGCGACAGACTGAAGGCCCATGATTGTGGATCCCCTTGAAGGAGGGAAATGACCAGACCCACGCGCTGCTCCTGAGACCCGGACGAGGCTGGACGAAGTTGAAAGAAGAGCTTGCATGAATCCCGAAAATTAGCAAATTTGGTTCTGTCTCCAGAAAACTTATCTGGAAGTGGGATTTTGGGTTCCACTGGTGATGCGGCCGAAGCCCCTTGAGGGCTGGTGTTGATAGGAGCTGGACGGTTCTCCTGGGCCGCCACGCGATGAGCTAGGTGCTCCACGGCCGCGGTTAAGGCCTGCACCTGCTCCAATATCTGGTCCATTCTTTTCAGGCCCGTTATACTGTAATGCGCCGAACACCCTTCTCTCCTAAGCCAGGTAATCCCCAATCTCCACCGCCTCTTCTGCCTTTAGACAAGTCCCCGCTCGCAGGAGACGCGGATTATGCCTCTCCAGACTCGGTTACCCCCAGGACTTAGTTGGCGCAAAGATTACTGGCTTAAGGTGGAGATGGATGTTTGGCGGGGTATCCCGAATATGGACGTCGGGATTTCGATAGGATAACAGGTGGAGAATCAATCAGGAAGGTCCAAAAACAAGCCGAGGTCAAGCCGGGTGATCACAGAGCGCGGTATCCAAGGGGTCAAGCGAAGAGTAGTCAAAACGAGCCGAGGTCAAACCAGGTAAGCACCAAAACGCGGTATCAGAGGGGTCAGGCAAAAGCGAAGTCAGGACAAGCAAAAAGGTCAGGACGGGCAGCAGACAGGGATGGTCAGAGACGAAGCCGAGTAGTAACTTATCAAAGCAGACTAACAAGCACACCCTATTAACCAAAGGCTATAACGGGCACTAATGGACGGAACCGAACCATATTTAAAGGGGAACTGGCCAATGGGAAGGGGGAACTGGTGATTGGTGCAACTGTGATTTGAGGGGGGAAATGTAGTGTTTGGTGCAACTTAGGATGTAGCTCCCTATTGGAGCAGCCCCAGGGACTGGACCGCCCTGGCCAGTCAGGCTGTCCAGTCCCTGGGTTCATTCCCACCCAGGCTATGGACCTGACTGGTCCATTTGAATCTGCCCCCTGCGAATGCGCAGGGAGCAGCGCCGCCGAGGGGCATATTGGAATCGTGCTCGCGCGCACGCGCGAGCACGTGACAGAGGGCCGGGCGCGCTCCCCGAGACGGAAGGGGAAGACGCGCCGGCCACAGAGGAGACGGAGGCAGCAGAAGAGGCGGAGGGAGGCCCCGCGATGCCGGCCACCCTACCCAATCGATTTGGGGATTATGTTTCTGTAGCCAAGGTAACCCAAGAACTAGAGGGGTAGAAGGCATTTTTAGAACTAGAAGGGAAATTAGTTCAGAATGCCCTGCTCCCACCCTAAGCAAAATTGGTGGGGTTTTATAATGAACGAGCCCCCCAGCTATTGGTGTGTCGTCAATGGCAGGGACCCGAATGGCTACAGGAAGGGATTGGAGCGGAATTCCTAGGCCTTGAGCTAAATCAAAGTCAAGGAAGTTCCCAGCTGCACCACAATCTAAGAGAGCTTCCAGATTTATACATTCTAGGTCAACTTTTACCTGGACCGGAATCATAAATGGAGATAATACACAAGGAGATACCTTACAGCCTAGGTGGGTCCCCTCGATTCCCCCTAGGCTCTGAAGTTTCCCGACGGCTTCTTGGGGCAGGCTCTGACCATGTGACCTGTACCACCACAGTAAAGGCAAAGACCCTCTGACAGGCGCCGACGTCTCTCAGCTTCAGTGAGCCTGGTAGCACCCAACTGCATGGGCTCCTCAGAGGAAGGCAAGGCTGGGACTTCGGCTCTCAAGCTGGAGTCGGGATGTGACCCTCTTTCCAGGCGTCTCTCCCGCAGACGTCGGTCAATGCGGATGGCTAAATGCATAGTGTCGTCCAAGGTCTGAGGAACTGGATAGTTCACTAGAATGTCCTTGATGGAGTCAGACAAGCCTAGCCTGAACTGACCACATAGCGCTGGATCGTTCCAACGTGAATCGACCGCCCATCGTCGGAACTCTGAACAGTATTCCTCGGCTGGCCGTCGTCCTTGGCGTAAGGTGCGAAGCTTAGCGTCTGCTGTGGCACCTCTGTCAGGATCATCATATAAAATCTCCATAGCAGAGAAGAAACTATCCACCGAAAGACGTGCCGGATCCTGGGGCGACAGACTGAAGGCCCATGATTGTGGATCCCCTTGAAGGAGGGAAATGACCAGACCCACGCGCTGCTCCTGAGACCCGGACGAGGCTGGACGAAGTTGAAAGAAGAGCTTGCATGAATCCCGAAAATTAGCAAATTTGGTTCTGTCTCCAGAAAACTTATCTGGAAGTGGGATTTTGGGTTCCACTGGTGATGCGGCCGAAGCCCCTTGAGGGCTGGTGTTGATAGGAGCTGGACGGTTCTCCTGGGCCGCCACGCGATGAGCTAGGTGCTCCACGGCCGCGGTTAAGGCCTGCACCTGCTCCAATATCTGGTCCATTCTTTTCAGGCCCGTTATACTGTAATGCGCCGAACACCCTTCTCTCCTAAGCCAGGTAATCCCCAATCTCCACCGCCTCTTCTGCCTTTAGACAAGTCCCCGCTCGCAGGAGACGCGGATTATGCCTCTCCAGACTCGGTTACCCCCAGGACTTAGTTGGCGCAAAGATTACTGGCTTAAGGTGGAGATGGATGTTTGGCGGGGTATCCCGAATATGGACGTCGGGATTTCGATAGGATAACAGGTGGAGAATCAATCAGGAAGGTCCAAAAACAAGCCGAGGTCAAGCCGGGTGATCACAGAGCGCGGTATCCAAGGGGTCAAGCGAAGAGTAGTCAAAACGAGCCGAGGTCAAACCAGGTAAGCACCAAAACGCGGTATCAGAGGGGTCAGGCAAAAGTGAAGTCAGGACAAGCAAAAAGGTCAGGACGGGCAGCAGACAGGGATGGTCAGAGACGAAGCCGAGTAGTAACTTATCAAAGCAGACTAACAAGCACACCCTATTAACCAAAGGCTATAACGGGCACTAATGGACGGAACCGAACCATATTTAAAGGGGAACTGGCCAATGGGAAGGGGGAACTGGTGATTGGTGCAACTGTGATTTGAGGGGGGAAATGTAGTGTTTGGTGCAACTTAGGATGTAGCTCCCTATTGGAGCAGCCAGTCAGGCTGTCCAGTCCCTGGGTTCATTCCCACCCAGGCTATGGACCTGACTGGTCCATTTGAATCTGGCCCCTGCGAATGCGCAGGGAGCAGCGCCGCCGAGGGGCATATTGGAATCGTGCTCGCGCACGCGCGAGCACGTGACAGAGGGCCGGGCGCGCTCCCCGAGACGGAAGGGGAAGACGCGCCGGCCACAGAGGAGACGGAGGCAGCAGAAGAGGCGGAGGGAGGCCCCGCGATGCCGGCCACCCCCGCCAAGGCAGAAGTAGCGGCGGCGGGCGAGACTGCCGCAGTCGCGGCGGCAGCTGCCCGGCACGGCCGCCCAAAGACTGGAGCTGCGCGCCGCCGCACAGAGACGCCGCGGGACCGGGCGCCAGGAGAAGGTAAGAACCTAACACCAATAAAACCAATTCTACAGGTGAGTAATCACAGAATTGAATTTTTCTTGGTATCCTGCTCGGGTTGCTTCATTCTTGACAATTGGGACATCCAAAAGCAGTGTCCAAGAAAGGGTGGGATCCCCAGAAAGCAACAACACGAAGTTCATGACACTACCGCCTGAAGCACCTTACGGCCAAAAACAGCATCAGCTGAGGCCCTAACATCAACCTTGTAAAACTTAGAAAAAGTGTGAACTGAAGACCAAGTAGCGGCCTTACAAACCTGTTCAACCGAAGCCTGGTGCTGAAAAGCCCAAGAAGCACCAATAAGCTCTAGTAGAGTGAGCTGTAACACGAAAAGGGGGTTCCTTCCCCTTGGCAGAATATGCTTGAACCACCGCCTGTCTGATCCATTTGCTGATATTGGACTTGGCTGGAGGCAAACCCTTCCTAGGCCCGACAAGAAGGACAAAAAGAGAATCCGACTTCCTAAAGGATTCCATAGCAACCAGGTAGTACTTAAGTGCTCTGACCACATCCAGGGAATGGAGGGTCCGCTCCTTAGAATTAGAAGGCGTGGGACACAAGGAAGGCAAGACAATGTCCTCATTGAGATGAAAGGCAGAAACAACCTAGGGTAAGAAATACGGTTTCAGACGCAAAACCACCTTATCCTGATGTCGCTCAAAGTAAGGCGGCTTCATACAAAGCGGCTGACCCCAGCGGCGACACAGGGCGTGAAAGATCTTGCTGCAGAGGGACCCTTCCCCCAGACGTGCAGTCCTCCTGCTCAGGGAGTCTGCCTCCTGGTTCTCCACCCCGGGGATGTAAACTGCCGAGATGCAGGGAACATTCTCCTCTGCCAAGTCAGGATCTGGGTCACCTCCTTGAAGGCTCGCTTGCTCCGAGTCCCGCCTTGATGATTGATATAGGCGACAGCCGTCTGATTGTCCGAGCGGACCTGGACCACACGTCCCCGTAGATGGGGAGTCAAAAGCAAAAGAACCAAACGAATCGCTCTCAGCTCCAGAAGATTGATAGGTGCAAGGGCCTCCTGAGGACCCCACTGGCCCTGGAACTTCAGCGATTGCCAAACCCCGCCCCCCACCCGGACAGACTGGTGTCCGTAGTGACAATCTCCCAGTGCGGAGGCAGAAAGGACCTGCCACTAGAAGATTTCTCGAGTCCAACCACCACGAGAGGGACCGTCTGGCCAGAGGGGACAGAGCGAACTCCTGTTCCAGGGACTCCTGATTCCGATCCCAAACGGACAAGAGATTCAACTGAAGAGGTCTCATGTGGAACTGGGCGAAGGGCACAGCCTCGAAACAGGACACCATGAGGCCCACCAACTGCATCCCCAGACGGATGGATGGGTGTGGACACGACAGCAAGGTCCGCGCCTGAGTCTGAAGACCCTCCATCTTCTGCTGAGGACGGAACACCTTGACCTGAGAGGTGTCCAACGTCATGCCCAGGAAAGACCTCACCAACAACGGAGTGATCACCCAACCGAATGCCTCGAGAGTGGATAATACCTTCTGAGTGTCGCTCTCGGCCTCCTGAAGAGATTGAGCAGCAATGAACAAGTCGTCCAGGTAAGGAAGAATACGAATGCCCTGGCTCCTCAGCAGGGCCATGACACCCGCCAGTACCTTGGTGAACACCCGAGGGGTAGAAGCCACCAGAGAAGGAAGAGCCTCTTCCCCCTCGAAAGGGCCGAAAGGAAGAAGAGGCCCGAAAGGGACGCACAGACCTCCGACGCAGGGGGAGCCTCCCGTCCTTCGCCCCGAGATCAAGACGCTCCCCAAACAGACGAAGTCCCAGGAAGGGAATCCTGGTGAGGGATTTCTTGGCGGCAGCGTCGGACGCCCACTGCCGCAGCCAGATAGACCGACGAAGAGCAACCAGCAGGGCCGAAGCCCTGCCGCCAAGCAGGACAGCATCATCCATGGCCGAGATTACAGGTAATGAAGTCCGCGCAAGCCAAAAGTTCCTTATACTCCTCCGCTCACTTGCGACATCTGGCAATATCAACATTCTTTTTGATGGCAATGGAGACAATGGCTGCGGCACAGACAGGACGTGGACCGGCACCCACAAAGGTGAAAGCGTGACATGCCAGCTGATCCATGTGCCTATCAGCATTATCTCGCAAAGTGGTAGTGTCAGGAGACGGCACAACCGAGGTATTTGAAAGCCCCAGAACAGGAGCATCCACCCCAGGGGGCGGGACCATAGGGGGATCAACTCCTCCGAAAAGGGATACCGTCTGTCCAGGCCCTTTGGCACCGAAGGCAATTTATTAGGCCTCTCCCACTCCTTAAAAACCATTTTGGAGAAGTGACCTTGCTCAGGAAAAACAAGACGCTGTCTCTCAGGCCAAAAAAGGTCCCCCTGCTTCTTCTTGGCCGCCCTCGGGGGGGCAATGTGCAAGGTGTCAAACACTGCGAACAACAGCTTTTCCGTGTCATCGGGGAGCCACATGTCCTTGTCTAAGGAAGACCCGGGGTCGCTATCAAAGCCCCCCGGCCAGTCCCCTGAGGAGTCAGAATCATGAAATAACTCACCCTCCTCAATGGAGTCACGGCCACCAAAAGCCTCATAATCATCGTCATCATCGGCAAAAAGGGGGTTAACAGGCTCCAAATGCCGCTTGTTACCCGAGGCCTTGCCGGTGGCCGGGTGGGACAATTGTCACTCAAGGCTGGCCACACGTAACACCAAGTCCGTTTGGGACCCCCTGCTGGCTTCCCCCTCACTGGGGGCTAAATGCAGGCGCGGGGGTGTCAGCAGGGCCGTAGGCAAAATAGGACTGGGGAGAGTAGCGCTCGCCCCAACCTGTTTGGCAATGAAGTTTTGGGTGCAGGGGACACAAACAGCGCTGCGGCTGCTCAAAGAGCATGTACCACACATGAGACAAAGCTTAGCCCGCCCCGAGGGCCCCCAAGCTTGCTGTCCCCAGAAGCCTCCATATGGTGATTAGTAACCAATATAAAAAGCAATTCTGTGAGTACTCACCTGTAGAATTGTTTTTGTTCTTGCATGGCACGGCCCGCTTCGGTATTCATAACAGTTGGGTTATTCCGCCACAAGGTGGCGCAGTGGTACTGCAGAAAGCTGTGGCCCCTCCCGGCTCCCTATAAAAACGGGATTAACCAACAAGTTCCCAGCGTAGACAAGCAGTGAGACAAGAAGCCGGAAGAGAATAAAGGTAAGAATGTAAAAAAGGTAAAAACACCCAATTTAACTTGGAACAATCACCATAAAGAGGCAACCAAGAATAACGATAACAAGGGTGGGGCGAAGCGGGCCGTGCCATGCAAGAACAAAAACAATTCTACAGGTGAGTACTCACAGAATTGCTTTTTTCATTATTGCATGGCACGGCCCGCTTCAGTATTCATAACAGTTGGGACATCCAAAAGCAGTGTCCAAAAGTAGGGTGGGCCGGGTGGGACAATTGTCACTCAAGGCTGGCCACACGTAACACCAAGTCCGTTTGGGACCCCCTGCTGGCTTCCCCCTCACTGGGGGCTAAATGCAGGCGCGGGGGTGTCAGCAGGGCCGTAGGCAAAATAGGACTGGGGAGAGTAGCGCTCGCCCCAACCTGTTTGGCAATGAAGTTTTGGGTGCAGGGGACACAAACAGCGCTGCGGCTGCTCAAAGAGCATGTACCACACATGAGACAAAGCTTAGCCCGCCCCGAGGGGCCCCCAAGCTTGCTGTCCCCAGAAGCCTCCATATGGTGATTAGTAACCAATATAAAAAGCAATTCTGTGAGTACTCACCTGTAGAATTGTTTTTGTTCTTGCATGGCACGGCCCGCTTCGGTATTCATAACAGTTGGGTTATTCCGCCACAAGGTGGCGCAGTGGTACTGCAGAAAGCTGTGGCCCCTCCCGGCTCCCTATAAAAACGGGATTAACCAACAAGTTCCCAGCGTAGACAAGCAGTGAGACAAGAAGCCGGAAGAGAATAAAGGTAAGAATGTAAAAAAGGTAAAAACACCCAATTTTACTTGGAACAATCACCATAAAGAGGCAACCAAGAATAACGATAACAAGGGTGGGGCGAAGCGGGCCGTGCCATGCAAGAACAAAAACAATTCTACAGGTGAGTACTCACAGAATTGCTTTTTTCATTATTGCATGGCACGGCCCGCTTCAGTATTCATAACAGTTGGGACATCCAAAAGCAGTGTCCAAAAGTAGGGTGGGATCCCCAAAGAGTAACGGGCAGTAGCTCAAGTCACTACCGCCTGAAGCACCTTGCGGCCAAAAGCAGCATCCGCTGAGGCCTTAACATCAACTTTGTAAAACTTAGAAAAAGTATGAACAGAAGACCAAGTAGCGGCCCTGCAAACTTGTTCAACAGAAGTTTGGTGCTGAAAAGCCCAAGAGGCACCAATAGCACGAGTGGAATGAGCAGTAATTCTAAAGGGAGGTTCCTTCCCCTTAGCAGAATAGGCTTGAACCACCGCCTGACGGATCCACTTGCTGATAGTGGATTTAGCCGGAGGCAAACCCTTCCTTGGTATAGAAGTGAGAACAAACAGAGCATCAGACTTCCTGAAAGTCTCAGAAGCAACCAAATAAAACTTCAGAGCCCTGACCACATCCAGGAAATGCAGTGTCCGCTCCTTGGAATTAGCAGGATTAGGACACAATGAAGGCAAGACAATGTCCTGATTAAGATGAAAGGCAGACACAACCTTAGGCAAGAAATCTGGCTTAAGACGAAACACCATCGTATCCTGATGCTGCTCAAAATAAAGAGGTTTGATGGAAAGCGCCGCTAGCTCAGAAACTCACCTTACAGAAGTGACAGCTACCAAAAAGGCTACCTTAAGAGTCAAAATGGGCAAGGCAGCCTACCGGATAGGCTCAAAGGGAGGCCCTTGCATAGCAGACAACACCAGATTCAGATCCCAGACTGGTAGCAAAGGCTTACGGGGTGGACGCACATGAGAAACACCTTGGAAAAAAGTTTAAACCAGCCGGTGATTGGCAAAAAATCTTTGGAAAAAAATTGCCAGAGCTGAAACATGGCCTTTGAGGGTACTAAGTTGAAGGCCCAAATCCAAACCAGGTTGCAAGAATTCCAGAATCATGGGAATAGAAAACACTCTACAGGGAAGAGACTTGGACTCACACCAGGCAATGTAAGCATGCCAGACCCTGTAATAGATAAAGGACGAGGACATCTTCCTAGCCCTAATCATGGTTTTAACAACAGAAGCAGGCAACCCCTTTTCCATCAAGATGGAGGTTTCAGCAGCCAAGCCGTTAAAGCCAGCGTTTGTAAATTGGGGTGGCGTAGCTGCCCCTGAGTGAGGAGATCTGGATCCTTGGGCAAGACGTACCGGTCTACGACGTCTGCAAACCAAGCCCTTCTTGGCCAACATGGGGCCATCAGGATGGCTGGTACCCACTCCTGGGCTATCTTGCGCATGACCCTGCCCAGGAAAGGAAACGGAGGGAACACATAGAGAAGCCGGAACTCGGTCCAAGGTATTGCCAGGGCATCCGTGGTGAGAGACAAATCTGGGAAATCTGGGTCCGGCTGACCCCAGCGGAGACACAGGGAGAGAAACACCCGGTTGTTGGGGGACCATTCCCCCAAGCGAGACGTCCCCCTGCTCAGGGAGTCCGCCACCCGGTTCGTCACTTCGTAGACTGCTGAGATGCAGGGAACATGCTGTTCCGCCCAAGACAGAATCAGGGACACTTCCTTGAAGGCTCGCTTGCTCAGAGTCCCTCCCTGATGATTGCTGTAGGCAACCGCCGTCTGGTTTTCTGAGCGGATCTGAACAGCGCGAGAAAGGACCAACCTGATCGCCCTTAGTTCCAGGACGATGATGGAAGCATGGGCCTCTTGTGGGCCCCACCGACCCTGGAACCTCAGGGACTTCCAAAAGCTTCCCCAACCGGTCAGACTGGCATCCATAGTGACCGTTTCCCAGCACGGGGGCAGGAAGGTCCTACCCCCCAGAAGGTTCCTGGAGTCCAGATAAGCATCCTTGATATCCACAGTGGCCATGAAGTCGCCCGGGCGAAGGGTACTGACAGCAGATCGTAGCGTCTCCATGCGAAAATGCTTGAAGCTGACAAATTTGTTGAGGCCCTTGAGGTCCAGAATGGGCCTCAGAGAACCGTCTTTTTTGGGAACCGTGAAAAGATTGGAATAGTACCCCTGACCCCTTTCTTGATGGGCACCAGACAAATGACTCCTGACTCTAACAGGGATTGAACCGCCAAAAGTAACCCTTGAGCAGACGGGGTCATCCGGCACCTGATGAATCTTGGGGGAGGCCCGGCTGCAAACTCTATCTTGTAACCGGAGGACACCACCTCCTGAATCCACCGGTCAGCTGAGGCCCTAACATCAACCTTGTAAAACTTAGAAAAAGTATGAACAGAAGACCAAGTAGCGGCCTTGACACCTTGTTCAACAGAAGATTGGTGCTAAAAATCCCAAGAGGCACCAATAGCACGAGTAGAATGATCAGTAAGGCGGAAAGGAGGTTCCTTCCCCTTAGCAGAATAGGCTTGAATCACAGTCTGACGAATCCACTTGCTGATGGTGGACTTAGCAGGAGCTAAACCCTTCTTAGGCCCAGAAGGGAGAACAAAAAGAGCATCAGTCTTCCTGAAAGGTTCAGTAGCCACCAAATAGAACTTCAAGGTTCTAACCACATCCAGAGAATATAAAACCTGCTCCTTAGAGTTACTAGGATTAGGGCACAGAGAAGGCAAGACAATGTCCTGATTGAGATGAAAGGCAGACACCTCCTTAGGCAGAAAATCTGGCTTAAAACGAAACACCACCTTGTCCTGGAGTCTCTCAAAGTAAGGAGGTTTGATAGAAAGCGCCGCCAACTCAGTAACACGCCTAACAGAAGTGATAGCCACAAAAAGGCTACCTTAAGCATCAAAATAGACAGAGGGGCCGCACGCAAGGGCTCAAAGGGAGACCCCTGCACGGCCGATAATACCAAGTTCAAATCCCAGACTGGTAAAATAGGCTTACGAGGAGGATGCACGTGAGTAACCCCCTGAAAAAAGGTCTTAGACAATGGTTGGCAAAAGATCTTTGGAAGAAAATTGCCAAGGCTGAGACATGACCTTTGAGGGTACTAATTTGAAGACCCAAATCCAAACCATGTTGCAGGAATTCCAGAATCCTGGGGATAGAAAACACCCGTCAGGGAAGCGACCTAGACTCACACCAGTGAATGTAAGTATGCCATACCCTATAGTAGATAGATGACGAGGACTTCTTTCTAGCCTGAATCATGGTACTAACAACAGAGGCAGGCAGCCCCTTTTCCATCAAGATGGAGGTTTCAGCAGCCAGGCCGTTAAAGCCAGTGTTTGTAAATTGGGATGGCGTAGCTGTCCTTGAGTGAGTAGATCTGGAACCTTAGGCAGGACATACTGATCTACTGCCAGCTGCACGATGTCTGCGGGACCCGTCCTTTTTGGGAACAGTGAAAAGATTGTAATAGAAGCCTCTGCCCCTTTCCCTGAAAGGCACCAGGCAGATGACCCCCAACTCCAAAAGATTATGAACAGCAAGGCACAGACCCTGAGCTGACAGGGGGTTTTTAGCCATCCGGGATTTGATGAATCTTGGGGGTGGCCAGGCTGAAAACTCTATCTTTTAACGGGAGGACACTACCTCCTGAATCCAACATCTGAGACGTGAAGCCTCCAGATGTGAGCAAAGAGCCAAAGCCGTCCCCCCCCCCCCCCCCCGGGTGGGTGAGGGCGCACCTTCATGCCTGAGGGGGCTTGGGGGAGGACTTAGGCTTGGGACCCGGGGCGGCCACGTCCTCTGCCCCTTCCCCAATAATCTCCGCGGGCCCCCGCAAAGGAGGCTCCTCGCCCAACTCTGGAAACACGTAAGGAAGCGAGAAAGGCACCTGTACACCGAAAGGACCGGGACTGCCTCCTACGTTGAGGTAACCTGCCGCCCTTAGCAAACAAGTCCAAGCGTTCACCAAAGAGGCGCAGCCACTTAAAGGGAAAGCCAGTGAGAGCCTTCTTAGCAGCGTTATCAGCTACCCACTGACGCAGCCAGACAGAGCGACGTATAGCCACCAGCAGAGCAGATGTGCTCCCACACATTCTAATGGTATCATCCATAGCAGACAGAACATATGCAACAAATTCATAGCAAAGCAGGAGAGAACCGTACACTTCTCCTCCCGCGTCATCAGAGGCCCCATCTAAGAGACTCTTGAGCAGGCCTTTAATAGCAACAGCTGTAATGGCAGAGGCACAAACCGGAAGCAGCGCGGTCCCCACACAGGGGAATCCATGTCAGAAGTATTGGACAGCCCCAGAACAGGTGCATCCACTTCGGGAAGACATGACCAACGCTTAACCACCTCAGCAGGAAAGGGATACCTCGTATCCCAACTCTTTGGCACCCCAGGAAGCTTGCTAGGCCGTTCCCATTCTTTGAGCACCAGATAATGAAAGTGAGTTCGTACAGGAAACTCCAAGCGTGGTCTGGCCGTATGAAAAAGCTCACCCTGCTGCTGCGGAGCCACAGCAGGAGGGGAAATACAGAGCACTTCAAAAAGCCAAAAGCCTGTCAGTGTCATCTGGGGACCATGGGTCATCCTCAGCCCTGGTATCACCATAAACCTTAGGCTGCTCCTCAGATGATTCTGAATCAGAAAACAATTCCCCTTCCTCCAGGGGAGTATAACGGGTAATGTCAAAAATTTCCTCGGCCTCCATTGGAAAGAGAGAAACAGCGGGTGATAAATGCCGCTTCTTAGCAGAAGCCTTACGTGGGGCAGACTCGGCAATATGCTTTTCAATGCTGGCCACCCGTGCAGCCAAATCAGGTTGAGACTCCCCACTGGTATGCACCTCACTAGGAGTCAGATGTAAGCGTGGGGGGGTTGGCGAAGCCAGAGGGGGCCCAGCACTAGGCCCAGCCACAGGTAATCCAGACTCCAGCCCAAGCACCTGCTGGGCACAGGGTACACACACCCTGACATCATCACTTACAGGGGATACCCCACACGCAATACACAGCCGGGCTTGTCCCGAAGGAACCCCAAGCACATTATCCTGAGAAGCCTCCATATGGAGATTAATGTGGCACCGCAGGCCAATATAGGATTAACACTAATTATAGCTACCCGGGATGCCCCAAGAGCACGCTAGGGAAGTGGGAGATATACAAGTACAATAGCCCTCCAATATAGGATTAGCGCAAATCAAGGGTAGAGGACCGGGAGAAACCACAAAAAGTTTGACCCGCCTGAAAGACATAAGCAGAGATTCCCATAAGCATGACAATTCAAATAAATCAAACACAAAAGGCCACCCCACAGGGGCACTTGCGGACCGCGGAAGATAAGAGAGCAGCCACGCAGCACAGAAGTCAAAATGGCGCCCGCATATACCTCGAGGAGTGGGCCGCGGATGAAGTGATGCGGAAAACGTCATCTGCAAGACCCGCTCCCCCCCAGAAGAGTGTGAAAAGCACCCACTTGATAGAGCCGGCCAATGATGGCGCGACAGCGCCTGAGGCGATGTCGCCACCATCCGCGGAGCGCAGTACAAGCGCGCAGCGGCATTAAGTAAAAAACACATGTACTGGATCGAAGAGAAGCAATTCTACAAGCAAGCATTAGCTGCCGAAGCACACATATGCACCCCCCCCCCGAAGGGGATTAAAGGGGACCCCAGAGAGTGGGAGGGGTATCCCATAAGGCTCACCACAGGCCTATACCTCCTACCCTTTAAGACAGGGACTGCGGTTGGAGCAGCGCTCCTTAGCACCAGACCCCGGTGCTGCCTACCTTCACCCGAACCAGTGCAGCCTAAGCTGGGAGGCAGTGGGTTCGGAACGGGTGGGAATAGACCAACAGGGCCGCAGGCTTAATAGCCCCGCTCACCTGCGAGAGAGTGATAACTTCATGTCTTCGCAGTAAGCACTGCAGAGAAATCTGGGGATTTGTGGGAGGTCCCCGGGGATTTGAGGGGCCGGGAGGAGCCTGTTTTGCATGTCTCTGCAGTGCAGCGCCATCTGGCGGAGGATAACCCAAGTGTAAGTAATCTATCTGGAGCAGGACGTACTGTATACTAAGAATAACTTTTCTTCCTAGCCTCCACCATGGCATCAACCACCAAGGCGGACAAACCTTTCTCCATCAAGATAGAGGTTTCAGCCACCAGGCCATCAAAGCCAGAGATTGTAAATTTGGAAGGCGTAAGGGACCCTGAGTGAGCAGATCTGGCACCCCTGGCAGAACGTACTGGTCTACTGCCATCTGCACCACGTCTGTGAACCCCACTCTTCTTGGCGACCTGGGGGCCACCAGAATCGCTGGCAGCCCTACCAGAGCAATCTTGCACCGAACCCTGCACAGCAGGGGGGATGGAGGAAAGACATACAGGAACTGAATGTCCAGCCATGACATGTAAAAACATCCGAGGTCAAGACCAGAGTATCCTGGGACAGGGAGACAAACGGCCGAGAGCTTGAGATTGTGACGGGACGCAAACAGCTCCACAGCTGTCTGAACCCAACAGTGGCACAGAGATTGAAAGAACCCTGTTGCAGAGGGACCATTCTCCCTGGTGAAAGGTCCCCCTGCTCAGAGGGTCTGCCAGCAGAATTTTCACCCCCGGAATGAACACCACTGATATGCAGGGAACATTGTCCTCCACCAGGTCAGGAAGAGAAACACTACCTGGAGGGCCCTCCTGCTCCGGGTCTCTCCCAGACGATTAATGTATGCAACTGCCGTCTGGTTGTCCGGGTGCCCCTGGACAGGCAGGCCCTGAAGATGAGCAGTCAAGCGAGCCTAAACTAACCTGAGCGCTTGCAGCTCCAAGACATAGATAGGAGTGTAGGCCTCCTGAGGGCCCCACCACCCAGGAAGGACAAGAAAGGGACTGCCCCTCAACAGGTTCCTTGAGTCCAACCACCACAAGAGGGATCTCCTGACCAGGGGGGAGAGCACACAGACCCTGTCCAGGGACGCTGGGTCCTTGTCCCATACAGACAATAGGTGAAGTTGCAGAGGCCTCAAGTGGAACTAAGCCCAAGGAACCGCCGGGAAGCACGCCACCATCAGGCCCCCCAGCTGCATCCCCTGCCTACTGGATGGATGGGGACAAGCTAGGAGGGACTGAGCCTGTGCAAACAGATTGTCCACCTTCTGCTGAGGCAGGAAGATCCTTACCTGAACTGTATCCAGATTCCTTCCTAGGAATGGAGTTACCAAGGAAGTGGACAGTGAGGACTTGGGGTGGTTGATCCCCCATCCAAATGACTCCAGAATGGGCACCACCAGCTGAGTATCCAACTCTGCCTGATGTAGAGACTAAGAAGTGATGAGGATGTCGTCCAGATAGGGAAGCACACTGACACCCTGACGTCTAAGTAGAGACATCCTGCCAGCCAGCACCTTGGTGAACACCCTGGAAGCTGAAGTGAGGCCGAAGGCCAAGGCCACAACTTAGTAATGTTGAATCATCAGAGCGAACCTGAGGAACTTGAGATGACCTGGGAGCACAGGAACATGAAGGTAAGCATCTTTGATGTTCATAGTCATAGTCAGTCATGAAATCCCCCTTGCGCAGGGAACTGACGGCAAAGCGCAGAGTCTCCATGCGAAAGTGCCTGTCCATGACCAAACTTATTGAGAATCTTTAAGCCCAGGATGGACCTGACAGAACCATCTTTTTTTGAGATACTGTAAATAGGTTGGATGAAATAAACACATCCCCAGGAGGAGCCAGGACGTCCACGTCCTCTGCCTCTACCCCAGGAAACTCCCCGGGCCCCAGGGAAAGATGCCCCCCTTCCCTGTCCTGCCCCACGGTAAGGGGAGGAGGAGGAGGAACCCTGACCCTCGAAAGGGCCGGGACTGGCGTCTGCGCTGGGGTAACTTACCTCCTTTAATAAAAAAGGCCAGACGGTCCCCAAACAGATGTAGCCCCTTAAATGGAAGCCCAGCGAGGGCCTTCTTTGCAGCCATGTCAGCAGCCCACTGGCGCAGCCAAACAGAGCGGCGTATAGCCACCACGAGGGCAGAAGTTCTGGCACACATTCTGATGGTGTCATCCAGTGCTGCAAGGACAAAATTTACAAAGGCAGCACAACTGGAGAGTGCATTAAACACCTCACAAGGAAAATCATCAGGGGCACTATGCATCATATTTCTGATAAGGAATCTAGTGGCCGCAGCAGCAATGATAGAGGCACAGACCGGGCGCAGCGCCGTCCCCGCACATGCAAAGGCGTGGGAGGGCAGCTGGTCAATGCGTCGGCCCTCAGCATTCCGCAGGGTGGTAGAAGCAGGGGAATGCATGACAGGGGTGCTAGACAGCCCTAGGATCTGGGCATCCACCTCGGGGGGAAATGACCAACATTTAACCACCTCAGCTTTAAAGGGATACTTCCTATCCCAACTCTTTGGAACCCCGGGAGGTTTACAGGGGCGCTCCCATTCCTTGAGCACAAGGTTATGGAAATTCCAAATGTGATTTAGCTGTATGGACAGGCTCCCTTCTTTGCCTGGGAGCCTCAACAGGAAGAGAGATAGACAGCGCCTCAAAGATCTGGGTCAATAATCTGTCAGTGTCATCTGGGGCCCGGGGGTCAGAGCCAGAATCGTCATGACCCCTTGGTCCCTCAGCAGATGAGCCTAAGTCAGAAAGGAGCTCCCCTTCATCAGACGGTGGATAGCCACACAGGTCCATAAACTCCTCAGCTCCCATAGGGAAAACAGTAACATTAGGCGCCAAGAGCCGCTTCTTCCCAGGGCCCTTACACGCTAAGGACCTCACAATAATCTGTTCAGCAGTAGCCATGAGGCTGTCCACACACTACACACAGCCGGTCTTGTACCAAGGGGACCCCGGTAACATTATCCTGGGATGCCTCCATATGGGGATTATTAGGCACAATATGCCAGTAGGGATTTACGCTATAAGCAACCCTGGATGCCCCAATGACCCGCTAGGGAAGTGGGAGCAATTATACAAGGCCCCTATCAATTAGACCGGGCCAGAAGACAATGGATTCACCCATCTGAAAGACACAATGGGAAGAGGGGGTGTCAGAACCAAACACACTACAAAAAGTATAAAGTATAGAGCCACCCGCGAGGGCACTTACGGACCGCGGTAAGCAGAACCGTCACACATGCGCGCGCGATCTGACAGAAAATGGCGCCGCAAGTACCTCGAAGGGTGGGCCAGAGCGAGCCGTGACGCAAAGCGCCAAGCCAGGCCCCGCCCCCCAAAGAGCGCGAAGCCACAGGCAAGCAGCCAATGAGAAGCATAAGCATCTGAGGTAACGCCGCCGCCCGCCGCGGAACATCTAAATGAAGGAGAAGACGCACGCGGCGGCATTTACCATAGTAAAAAGACAAGTCAGCGCGGCGGCTGACACCACATATACTAGTGCAAGGAAACATGACAAAAAGCCGTATACACGAATCATGATACACGCTCTCTTTCACACACACACACACACACACACCCCTTCTTCTCACCCGAAGGCTACAGGGAGAATGAGGGAGGATGGCGGCCCTCTGTATAGGACCCACCGCTATACGGGGCAAGGGGCAATAATGCGGGAGGGGCATCCCATGAAGGCTCACCATCAGCCTATACCGCCTACCCTTTGGTGGGGGATTGCGGTGGAGCAGCGCTCCTTAAGCACACATGGTGCTGCCTACCTTCACCCGACCAGTGCAGCCCAGGCTGGGAGGCACATCAAACGAGGAACGGGTGGGAATAGTCCAACAGGGCCGCAGGCTAAAAGCCCCGCTCACCTGCGAGAGAGTGATAATTTCATGTCTTCGCAGTAAGCACTGCAGAGAAATCTGGGGATTTGTTGGAGGTCCCGGGTATTTGAGGGGCCAGGAGGAGCCTGTTTTTACATGTCTCTGCAGTGCAGCGCCATCTGGCGGAGGATAACCCAAGTGTAAGTAATCTATCTGGAGCAGGACGTACTGTATACTAAGAATATTGGAACATGCAAATATGCATCCTTGATGTCTATGAATGACATGAAATCCCCTTGACGAAGGGAATTGATGGCCGAGCGCAGAGTCTCCATGCGGAACTTCTTGGTTCTGATGAATCTGTTGAGGACCTTGAGGTCCAGAATGGGTCTTACAGAACCTTCTTTCTTGGGAACCGTGAAAAGATTGGAGTAGAAACCCCTGCCTCTCTCCGACGGAGGCACCGGGGCATAAAACTCCCATGTCCAGAAGATTTTTTACTGCTAACCGGAGCCCCTGAGCTGCCTGAGGGTCCAAGGGCACCCGAGACCTTAAAAATCTTGGAGGAGGCCAGTACTCGAACTCCAGTTTGTACCCAGAGGAGACCACTTCCAAGATCCAATTGTCAGTGACCTCCCGAGCCCAGACTTGGAAGAAGAGCCGCAGCCGCCCCCCCCTCACCCGAGCGGTGGGGAGGGGAAGGCGATGAAGCGGGGGGCGCCGGCCCAGGAGGCTGGGCCCCCGACTGCCGCGATATGGCATTTTGTGCACATGGTATACAAATAAGCACATTCTCACCCGTAAGGGATGCCCCACAACCCACACATGGCCGGGATTGTCCCAGAGGGAGCCCGAGCCCGGTATCCTGCGGAGCCTCCATATGGTGATTTTTGTGGTCAGTCCTTAGGGGATTTAAGCAAAAGCAACCCGGGATGCCCCTAAAAAGTCCCAGTGGGAGGATTTGAAGTGATCAATTTAAAGACTAGGGACCCCAGGACCAGGAGGAACCCCTTAACATGCACATGTATGATGCAATCTGTAACACACAACAAGGCATAATCAGTCACTATACAGCAGCACACACACAAACATCAGAAAAATACAATTCTGTGAAATACTCACCTGTAGAATTGGTATTATTTGTATACAGTACGTCCTGCTCCAGATATAGTACTTACAATTGGGTTATCCTCCGCCAGATGGCGCTGCACTGCAGAGACATGCAAAACAGGCTCCTCCCGGCCCCTCAAATACCCGGAGACCTCCCACAAATCCCCAGCATTGAAAAGCAGTGAACAAGAAGCCGGGAGAATTGAAACAACCAGAACAACTGGTAAAGATAGCAATGATAACAATCACCATACAGGGGATCCAGAATAATGCAAAAACCAGGGTGGGGTGGAGCAGGACGTACTGTATACAAATAATACCAATTCTACAGGTAAGTATTTCACAGAATTGTATTATTCTTAGTATACAGTACGTCCGGCTCCAGATATAGTACTTACAATTGGGATATCCAATAGCAGTGTCCATAAAGTAGGGTGGGATCCCCAACAAAAGGTGACAGCAGACAGTTTAAACCACTGCCGCCTGCAAAACCTTGCGGCCAAAAACAGCATCAGCTGAGGCCCTAATATCAACCTTGTAAAACTTTGAAAAGGTATGAACAGAAGACCAAGTAGCGGCCTTGCAAACTTGTTCAACAGAAGCCTGGTGCTGGAAGGCCCAAGAGGCACCAATAGCACGAGTAGAATGAGCAGTAAGGCGGAAGGGAGGACTCTTCCCCTTAGCAGAACAGGCTGAATCACAGCCTGACGAATCCATTTTCTAATAGTAGACTTGGCAGGAGCCAAACCCTTCCTAGGACCAGAAGGGACCACAAAAAGAGCATCAGTCTTCCTGAAAGCCGCAGTGACAACCAGGTA
Organism: Gastrophryne carolinensis; assembly: GCA_027917425.1. Taxonomy (NCBI): domain Eukaryota; kingdom Metazoa; phylum Chordata; class Amphibia; order Anura; family Microhylidae; genus Gastrophryne; species Gastrophryne carolinensis. Next base: position 640,182,504 of record CM051234.1, read on the forward strand.
ATACTTCAGACACCTGACCACATCCAAGGAATGCAGAACCCTTTCCTTAGCGTTGCTAGGATTAGGACACAACGAGGGAAGAACAATATCTTGATTCAAATGAAAAGCAGACACCACCTTAGGCAGAAAATCCGGCTTAAAGCGGAACACCACCTTGTCCTGGTGTCTCTCATAGTATGGGGGCTGAATAGACAGAGCCACCAGCTCAGACACACGCCTGACCAAAGTAATAGCCACCAGAAAGACAACCTTGAGGGTAAGTACAGCCAGAGCAGCATCCTGAATAGGCTCAAAGGGTGCACCCTGCAAGGCAGACAACACCAAGTTCAAATCCCAAACAGGGACCATAGGTTTACGTGGGGGACGCACATGAGTAACCCCCTGAAAGAAGGTCTTAACCAAGGGATGCTGAGCAAAAAAATTCTGAAAGAAGACATACAGGGCAGAAACCTGACCCTTCAGAGTACTGAGTTTTAGACCCAACTCCAATCCATGCTGTAAAAACTCCAGAACCCTAGAGACTGGAACTCCCTACAGGGAAGAGACCTAGACTCACACCAATCAATGTAGGTACGCCATACCCTATAATAGATGGCAGAAGAAGTTTTCTTCCTAGCCTGCACCATGGTATCCACCACCGAGGCAGACAAGCCTTTCTCCATCAAGATGGAGGTTTCAACAGCCAGGCCGTCAAAACCAGAGTTTGTAAATTGGGATGGCGTAAGGAGCCCTGAGTGAGCATATCTGGCGCCTCTGGCAGGACGTACTGGTCTACTGCCATTTGTACCACGTCTGCGAACCACACTCTTCTTGGCCACCTTGGGGCCACCAGAATCACTGGCACTCTTTCCAGAGCGATCTTGCGCAAGACCCTGCCCAGCAGGGGGAATGGAGGAAAGACATACAGGAGCCGAAATTCCTTCCATGACATTGACAGGGCGTCCGTGGCCAAGGCCAGAGGATCCTGAGACAGGGAGACAAAGGCCGTGAACTTGTGATTGTGACGGGATGCAAACAGATCCACCTCCGGTAGGCCCCAGCAGTGACACAGGGACTGGAATACCCTGTTGCAGAGGGACCACTCCCCCTGACAGAAGACCCCCTGCTCAGAGAGTCTGCCAGAAGATTCTCTACCCCCGGGATGTACACAGCCAAAATGCATTGAACATTGTCCTCCGCCCATGTCAGAATCCGCGACACTTCCTGGAGGGACCCCTTGCTCCGGGTCCCTCCCTGATGGTTGATGTAGGCAACCGCCGTCCTGTTGTCTGAGCGCACCTGCACAGACATTCCCTGCAGGTGATCGGTCAACCGCTCCAGCACCAACCTGATCGCCCGTAGTTCCAGAATGTTGATGGGTAAATGGGCCTCCTGAGGGCCCCACCTCCCCTGGAACCTCAGGGACTTCCAGAATCCCCCCCCCCAACCTGACAGACTGGCATCTGTGGTGACCGTCTCCCAGGAGGGGGCCAGAAAGGACCTGCCCTTTAGCAAGTTCTTGTGGTCCAGCCACCAGGAGAGGGGCCTTCTAACCAAGGGGGGAAGCACACAAAACCCGTCCAAGGACGTGGGACCCTTGTCCCATACTGATAGAAGGTGAAGCTGCAGAGGCCTCAAATGGAACTGAGCAAAGGGCATCGCCTCGAAGCTCGCCACCATCAGGCCCACCAGCTGCATTCCCTGCCTGAGGGAGGGCTGGGGGCACGAGAGCAGGAACTTCACCTGCGCAGTCAGAGCTTCCACCTTCTGTTGAGGAAGGAATATCCGTGACTGAACCGTATCCAGAATCATCCCCAGGAATGGGGTCACTGACGAAGGGGACAGAGAGGACTTGGGATGATTGATCACCCAGCCGAAGGACTCCAAGGTGGACACCACCAGCTGAGTGTCCAGCTCCGCCTGCTGTAGGGGCCATGAGGCGATGAGGATGTCGTCCAGGTAGGGCAGCACTCGAATGCCCCGACCTTATCAAAGACATCACCCCCGCCAGCACCTTGGTGAACACTCTGGGAGCTGAAGTGAGGCCAAACGGTAGGGCCACAAACTGGTAATGTTGATCGTTCAACGCGAATCTGAGAAACCTTTGATGTCCCGGGAACACAGGGATGTGAAGATAAGCATCTTTGATGTCCACAGTCGTCATAAAATCCCCTGGGCGCAGAGAGCCAACGGCCGAGCGCAGAGTTTCCATGTGAAAGCGTTTGGGCTTGACAAATTTGTTGAGGATCTTTAAATCCAGGATGGGCCTGACTGACCCATCTCTTTTGGGTACTGTGAAAAGGTTGGAGTAGAACCCCTCTCCCAATTCTCTCAAGGGAACCTTGCAAATAACTCCCAGATCCAGAAGTCCTTGCACTGCCTGCATCAGGACCTGAGCTGATACTGGGTCCTGGGGGGTCCGGGACCTGATGAATCTTGAGGGGGGCCGAACAGCAAACTCGATCTTGTAGCCAGAGGTAACTACCTCCTTAATCCACCGGTCTGAGACTCGGCGCCTCCAGACGTGCGTGAAGTGCTGTAGCCGTCCCCCCACCCAGGCGGGCAAGGGCGCCCCTTCATGCCTGAGGGGTCTTGGGAGGGGCTTTGGGTTTGGTCCCCCAGGAGGAGCCAGGGCGTCGCCCCCTGCTCCTATGCCAAGAGTCTGTACGAGCCCCCGCGAAGGACACCCCTTTCCCCTGTTTAACGCCTCTGTAGGGGGCTGAAAGGGGGCCCTGGTTACGAAAGGACCGAGGCTGCCGCCTGCGTTGTGGTAACTTACCTCCTTTAGCAAAGAGGTCTAGGCGGTCCCCAAACAGGCGTAGCCCCTTAAATGGAAGCCCAGTAAGGGCTTTCTTAGCAGCATAGTCAGCAGCCCACAGCCACACCGAGCGGCGTATAGCCACCGCCAAGGCGGAAGATCTGGCACACATCCTAATAGCATCATCCGATGCAGACAGGATAAAGTTCACAAACACATCACAGTTAGACAGTGCGTCAAGAGCATTCCTGACCATGGCTCTAAGCGCCACAGCAGTAATGGCCAAAGCGCAAACCGGGCGCAGCGCCGCCCCTCCAAACGCAAAGGCATGGCATGCCAATTGGTCAATGCGGCGGTCCTCAGAATCCCGCAGCGTAGTAGTGTCAGGGGAGTGCATAATAGAGGTGTTAGACAGCCCTAGAATAGGAGCATCGACCTCGGGGGGCGATGACCAGCACTTGACCATATCAGCAGGAAAGGGATACTTCCTGTCCAAACTCTAAGGGATCCCGGGAAGTCTACTGGGATGTTCCCACTCCTTAAGCACGAGGTTATTGAAATGGGTTTGCTCAGGAAATTCCAATCGAGCCTTAGCAGTATGAAATAGCTCACCCCTTTGCCTGGGAGCCGCAACAGGGGGAGAGATGGACAAAACCTCGAAAATCTGAACCAGCAGTTTATCAGTATCATCTGGGGTCCAGTGATCAGAACCAGAATCGTCATGACCCCTTGATTTCTCAGATGACCCTCAGTCAGAGAACAGCTCCCCTTCGTCCAAGGGGGTATGGCCATATACTGTAGATACAAAAACTCGTCAGGCTCTGTAGGGAAAAGAGCAGAGTCAGGGGTTAAGTGCCACTTCTTTGCGGTGGCCTTACGCGCTTAAGTACTAGCAAGCAATTTTTCAACACTGGCCAGTCTAGTAGCCACATCAGGCTGAGAATCCCCGCTTGTATTGGGGGATAGACTCAGGCTTGGGGGAGTAGGTGAATTGAGGCGAGGTGCAGGCCCAACCACCGGAGGGGCGGGAAGTACCGTCAGCGCCTGCTGTGCACAAGAAACACAGACCCATGTATTGTCACCATTGGTAGGTGAGACCCCACAAGCTACACACAGCCGGGCTTGTCCCAAAGGAACCCAGGTCACAATATCCTGGGATGCCTCCATATGGTGATTAATAGGCACAATAGGCCAGTAGGGATTGACGCAGTAAGCTACCCTGGATGCCCCAATGACTCGCAGGGAAGTGGGAGTAATTATACTAGGCCCAACTGGTAGTTACACCGGGCCGGGAGAAGCCACTGGATTCGATAGTCTGAAAGACATAATGGGAATAAAGGGTGTCAGAGCCATGCGCAATATAGCAAGAATGAAGAAAGTCGCCCGCGAGGGCACTTACTGACCGAGGGAGGAGGAGGACCGTTACCACGCGCGACTAGATCAAAAGGCGCCAAGCGAACCTCGAAGGGCGGGCCAGAGCGGCTATGACGCGGAGCGCGCCAAGCCAGGTCCCCACCCCCCCGAAGAGCGGGAAGCTCTGAGATAGTATGCTGACATTGTCATGAGGAGCGAGGGGAGGATGGCGACCCTTTGTACAGGGCCCACCTCTACACGGGGCATGGGCAATAATGCGGGAGGGGCATCCTCTAGAGCAGAGGTACTCAACTACTTTCAGTGGAGGTCCACTTACCAGGGTCTGCCGTGGAATGAAGGTCCGACCTGCACACCGACAGTAAAGAACCCTGGTCCCCTAGCAATAAGGCCAATTTGGTGTGAGGGAGTCGGGGGGGGGGGGGGGGGGGGGGTTAAGTAAGAGTGCATGTCATGGGCTGGGAGAAGGGTTAGGGGAGGTGCAGATCAGCTGCTTGGGGGGATAGGTGAGGGTCAGGGGATGGGTAGAAGGGTTAGGTGAGGGGTGCAAGTCAGCAGCTGGGGAGAAAGTTAGGTGAAGGGTACAGGTCCAGGAGCTGGGGTGAGGGTTAGGTGTCTGGCAATAATGAATTGCAAGTCAACAGGTCCACACACTGGCTGCTCTCATGCTCCATCATCTATCTGCAGCCTGTGTGCAGCAAAGCATGAGGGTGCATGTGAGTGGCTGGGAGCAGGATAAGGTGAGGGGTGCAGGTCAGTGACTGGGATGGGGATTAGGTGAGAGGTGCAGGTCAATGGTATTGGAGGTGATTAGGTGAGGGGTGCAGGTCAGTGGCTGTGAGGGGGATTAGGTGAGGGGTGCAGGTCAGTGGCTGGGAAGGAGGGGGTAGGTGGGGGTGCAGGTCAGTGGCTGGGAAGGAGGGGTAGGTGGGGGTGCAGGTCAGTGGCTGGGAAGGAGGGGGTAGGTGGGGTGCAGGTCAGTGGCTGGGAAGGAGGGGGTAGGTGAGGGGGCAGATCAGTGGCTGGGAAGGAGGGGGTAGGTGGGGGTGCAGGTCAGTGGCTGGGAAGGAGGGGGTAGGTGGGGTGCAGGTCAGTGGCTGGGAAGGAGAGGGTAGGTGGGGTTGCAGGTCAGTAGCTGGCTGACGCAGTATGCCTCTCAGCCGGGGTTGCAGCTGTGGCCTGCACACCTGCCATGGGATCAATTGGGGATCCCTGGGGATGCACACAGTCTCAGAGACAGGCCTAGGTCTTGATTTGGGATGCCCCAGGGATGAGGAATTATGCCTTCCTGGGAGGCTGACTTTTCTCTTGAAGGTGGAACAAAAGTTTTAAAAGACTCTTAGTCTGCTTAGTTATGCCTCCTTACTTTGGCCCTGTGGGAAATAAACAGGCAGACCATGAGTCTTATGAGACTTTAGATCCACTTTAAAGGAGAAGCACTTGGGGGGGGGCTAGGAGGGGGCTTTAGCATTAAATAAATGACCCTATCAGAATGACTGTATCCCTAACTCACACTTTGTGCGATCCTGTCGTCCAGCATTGCTCCTCCTTGACGCTGCCTGATGCTAATGATGAATCAATGATGTCAGCACACTGGCTGCTTCCGTGCTCCGCCGCCTGTCTGCAGCCTGTGTGCAGCAAAGCATGACAGGCTTTGCTCCCGCGCCTCCCGGCTCCTCTCCGCTCTGCTCTGCTCTGTTCTATCCTCTCCAGCCATCCTCCCCCCTACGGCGCTGCCAGTGCACGATGATCTTGCCGACAGTGAGCGGCCAGTCGGTCGAGGTAGCAGGGAGACAGGTGGCAGGAACTAAAAATATATTTGTGTGTCCTGTGGGGGGCACTAAAAGACAGTGCACAGCTCTGCTGGAAGCGCGGCCAGATAGGACAAGAAATATCATTTTAGCGCGGCAGTTACGTTCTGTGAAACGGCTCCAGGGACACTACACCAGCCCTGGGCAGCGGTCCGGACAAATGGCGTCTGCGGTCCGCCAGTTGAGTACCCGTGCTCTAGAGGCTCACCATCAGCCTAAACCGCCTACCCTTTGGTGGGGGACTGCGGTGGAGCAAAGCTCCAGTTGAGTACCCGTGCTCTAGAGGCTCACCATCAGCCTAAACCGCCTACCCTTTGGTGGGGGACTGCGGTGGAGCAAAGCTCCATAAGCACGCATGGTGCTGCCTACCTTCACCCGACCAACGCAGCCCAAGCTGGGAGGCACATCACAGGGAGGACGGGTGGGAATAGTCCAAAAGGGCCGCAGGCTTTGCTAGCCCCGCTCACCTGCGAGAGAGTGATACTTCATGTCTTCGCAGTCAGCACTGTAGAGAAATCTGGGGATTTGTAGGAGGTCTCCGGGTATTTGAGGGGCCGGGAGGAGCCTGTTTTGCATGTCTCTGCAGTGCAGCGCCATCTGCCGGAGGATAATCCAATTGTAAGTACTATATCTGGAGCAGGACGTACTGTATACTAAGAATAACAGACATGCCCAGCAAAGTCACTCATACCCGCAACCAAGAGGGGCCCCCGCATAGCAAAGGAAGTGGCCACCAAGCCCTTACCGTCCCCACGGATCAGCAAGCAGCAGCACAACATGGCCCCCGAGAGCCAGGAAGCAGGAAGAGAAGGAGGGCGGGCCAGCGCCAAAAGCACGCTCTCCAGGCCACACCCCCCCTTCCCAGCAGCGCGGATCCAACCGGGGCAGGTCCCAAAATTGCGCCAAACGAGGGGGCGGGGCCCCCTCCCTGAACACAGCCTGAGGGAGAGAAGCTCCCCAGGCTGAGAGAAAAAAAAACACCAGCAAGCTAGGCAAACGATGTAACAATGCACTGTAATCAAATCATCAAGAGATTACTTCCAGATGAGTCACTGCCATCTCACACACACACACACACACACACACACACACACACACACACACACCACACACACAGTCACTGAATATACAAAAAAACGAGTAGGACGGCCAGCCAGCCCCCCCCCCATGGAGGGAAGTAAGGGACCCAGAAGGGGGGGCAGCGAGAATCCGGCCATAGGTATGAAGGGACAGGGCATCCCACACCAGGATCACCAAAACCTGGCTTACCTGCAAGCAAGAGAAGTCTTCATCTTCTGTCTTGTCGCATTCCCTGCAGAGAAGGAACTGGGGAATTGGTGGGAAGTCCCAGGTATTTATGGACTGGGAGGAGCTCCTTTTTTTTTTTTTTTTGCATTCATCTCTGCAGAAGTTCGCCCTCTACTGGAGAATAACCCAAATGTCATGAAGAATTGAAGCGGAGTGTATGTCACACTCGGAATAAACATTATTCAAATAGAACTGGTCCAAAAGCCGACAGCAAAAATGTTGGAAGGACTTAAACTTAAAACTTATCAGGAGAGACTTAATTTGTACAGTCTGGAGGAAAGAAGGGAGAGGGGGGACATGATTGAGACCTTTATATATGTGACAGGAGGGAATAAGGTTCAGGAGGGAAGTGTTTTTAAGAAGAAGCTTAATGATAGAACAAGGGGCCCAACCTGAAGCTAGTCGGGGGGAAGATCAGGAGCAATGTTAGAAAATATTATGTTACAGAAAGAGTAGTAGAAGCCAGGAACAAACTTCCAGCAGAGGTAGTTGAAAAATCAGTGAATTTAAACACACCTGGGATATGCCTCCATCTATACTAAGATAAAGAGAACATACAGTATACACATAAGAGCAGACGAGATGGACTGTATGGTCTCCTTCTGCTGTCAACCTTCTATGTTTCTATAATAGTTGAAAAACTCCTCTAGTAGGTCAATGACCGCAGGTCTGACAAACATGTTTGTGTTACTTACCTGTCGGGGGTGCTCGGCTCTCACGCCTGTTTTGTAGATCTTGACCAGGGGTTGAAGAATTTCTGTTCCTCCGAAGCTGGCGTCCATTGCATTCACCTTCTTCAATGCCTCCTCCATGGAGCTCTGGGTGTACTCCACACTCTCCCTGTGAAAGACAAGTAACGTATATACCACAGAGGGGTCTAAAATAAATAACGGGTTACACATCCCAGCAGGTTATACTCACGGGAAGAAAGCCTCGAAATGTGAGCCAAACCCATAGATATTGAAGTAACACCCGAGGGGTAAACTCTTCAGCAGAAGAACCAGTGTCTCCTGGAGGGAAAATACACAGAACCAAAGTAAATGGATGTAACAAAAAAAGGTGTTCGGAGGGTTAAATTACAATTCTGTGAAACTCACCTGTAGAATTGTTTTTGAATATATCCAGTCCAGGTCGTCCCAGAAGTAATTACAGTTGGGTAATCCACCGCCAGGTGGCGCCCGACTGCAGGATCAAAAGCTGCAGCTCCTCCTGGCCCCCTATAAAAACAGGTGTCTCTCTATGATTCCCCAGTGGTTAAACAGCAGTAAGAAAAGAGACAGGCCGGGAGGCAAAGAAACCATGTTATTTCACATAGCTTCAGCATGTACTCTCTCCGTCAAAACTAAGGACAACAATCCAATAAAAAAATACCATTTTGTGATTACTCACCTGTAAAATGGGTATTACAAGTATGTCTCACACCCTGCTTCGGAAATAGTAATAACATTCGGGTTATGTCCAGGAGAGGGCCAACTTCTGCAGAGATGACTAGAAAAAAGAAGCCCCTCCCAGTCCATAAATACCTGGGACCTCCCACACATTCCCCAGTATAACAAAGCAGTAAGGGGACCAGGAAGAGCAAATAAAAATTTTTACCAATAAAAAGTTCACCAAATAGAGGATCCAAGATACAACTTAGGGTGGGACGAAGCAGGGTGTGAGACATACTTGTAATACCCATTTTACAGGTGAGTAATCGCAAAATGGTATTATTCCAAGTATGTCTCACACCCTGCTTCGGAAATCGTAATAACATTCGGGACATCCAGTAGCAGTGTCCAACATGGGTGGGGATCCCAAAAGGCAATAATGCACAAATGAAACCACTGCAGCTTGCAGAACTTCGCGGCCAAAAACCGCAGCCGCTGAGGCCCGCACATCAACCTTATAAAACTTGGAAAAAGGTATGAACAGAAGACCAAGTAGCACCACAAACAAGGCGTCCGTCCTAAGGAAAGGAGAAGTAGCCACCAAATAGTACTGCACACAACGAACAACATCCAAAGAGTGCAGGGCCCTCTCCTTGTCATTGCTAGGCTTAGGACACAAGGAAGGGAGAACCACATCCTGAATGAGATGGAAGGCAGAAAACACCTTAGGTAGGAAGTCTGGCTTAAACCAGAAGACCATCTTGTCCTGATGTCTTGCAAAGTACGGGGCCTGAATAGACAGAGCCGCCAACTCAGCAACACGCCGAACGGAGGTAATAGCCACCAAAAAGGCAACCTTTTGTGTGAGAATAGAAAAAGCAACATCCTGCACTGGCTCAAAAGGAGGCCCCTGGAGGGCCGACAAACCAAATTCAAGTCCCAAACTGGCAACAAGGGCTTGCGAGGGGGCCGCATATGAGTGACCCCCTGGAAAAAAAGTCTTAACCAAAGGATGAAGAGCAAAAGACCTTTGAAAGAAAACCGCCAGGGCAGAGACCTGCCCTTTCAGAGTACTAAGCTGAAATCCTAGGTCCAAACCATGTTGGAGAAAACTCCAAAAATTCTGGGAATCGAAAAACACCCTACAAGGCAAGGCCCTAGCCTCACACCAAACAATATAGGACCGCCAGGTCCTGTAGTATATGTTAGAGGAAGACCTCTTCCTAGCCCTAACAAACGTCTGGAACACAGCATCAGACAAACCTTCTTCTTTAAAGATGGAGGAATCAGCAGCCACGCCGTCAAAGCCAGCGTTTGTAAATTAGGGTAACATAGCTGACCTTGAGCGACCAGATCCGGAAACAGGGGCAACCTGTACTGATCGAACCGCCAGCCGCACGACGTCCGCGAACCACACCTGTCTTGGCCACCTTGGAGCCACCAGAATTGCTGGCACACCCTCTTGAACCAGCTTGCGCACCACCCTGCCTACCATGGAGAAGGGGGGAAACAGATACAGGAGACCCAGATCCCGCCAGGCCAGGGACATGGCATCCACTGCCAGAGCCAGGGGATCCTGGAACAGAGACACAAGGCAGGGAGCTTGTGATTGTGACCGGAGGCAAAGAGATCCACCTCCGGGAACCCCCACTTGTGACAAATGGATAGAAATACCCTGTTGTCGAGGGACCATACCCCTCTGCGAGAGGACCCCCTGCTCAGAGCGTCCGCTTCCAGGTTCTCCACCCCTGGAATGTACACCGCCGAGATGCATGGAACATTGTTCTCGGCCCATACAAGAATCAGAGACAGTACCCGGAGGGCACTCCTGCTGCAAGTCCCTCCAAGATGATTGATGTAAGCGACCGCAGTCCGATTGTCTAATCGAACCTGAACCGGAAATCCTTGGAGATGAGGCGTCAAGTGCGACAGCACCAACCGAATAGCCCTCAACTCCAAGACGTTCATGGGGATGTGCACCTCCTGAGGACCCCCCAGCCCGACGGCTGGCATCCTGGGTGACCGACTCCCAACAAGGGGCCAGAAAGGATCTGCCCCTCCCCTGCCCCGGTTCCGGCCACCACCAAAGAGACTGCCGGACCAAGGGAGACATCGCAAAGGACTGATCCAAGGACAGAAGACATCTGTCCCAAGCCGATAACAGATGGAGTTGAAGGGCCTCATGTGAAACTGAGCAAAGGGAACTGCCTCAAAGGAGGCCACCATCAACCCCACCAGCCTCATCCCTTACCGGATGGATGGGCGAGGGTGGGACAGAAGAAGACGAAACAGATCTTGAATCATCTGAACCTTTGGCTGAGGTAGGAACACCCTGGTCTGAATGGTATCCAGATTCATGCCCAGAAAGGAAATCTCCCATGACGGGGAGAGAGAAGACTTGGGGTAGTTGATCACCCAACCGAACCTCTCCAGTGTAGTCACCACCAACCTGGTGTCTCCTGGGAAGATCGGCACGGTAAGCGCCCTTGTTGTCTATGGACGTCATGAAGTCGAGTCTTCATGCGAAATTTCCTGGTTCTGAGAAACCTGTTGAGAGTCTTGAGATCCAGAATGGGTCTTATGGAGCCATCCTTTTTGGGTACTGTAAAAAGGTTGGCGTAACAGCCCCGGACTCTCTCTGAGGAGGGCACCGGGCAAATGACCCCCATGTCCAGAAGGTTTTCAACTACCAATAACAGCCCCTGCGCGGCCTGGGGGTCCGAAGGAACCCAAGACTTGAGAATTCTGGGAGAAGGTCGGTACTCGAACTCCAGCTTGTACCCGGAAGAAACCCCTTCCAGGATCCATTTGTCTGTGACCTTCCAGGTCCAGACTTGGGCGAAGAGCCTTAGCCGTCCCCCCACTCGCGAGGGTGAGGGCGCCCCCTCATTGCTGAGAGGGATTGGCAGCAGCCTTGGGTTTGGTACCCCAGGCAGTTCCGGGGCGGGAACGTTCTCTGCCCCTACCCCAGGAGTCACCTCTCAACGCAGAGTAAGCAACCCCCTTGCTTGCTCGAGAGTCACGAAAGGAAAGATTAAAGGAGCCTGCCCCCCGAAAGGACCAGCGCTGCCTCTTACGCTGTGGCATCTCCTTTCGCCACCGAGTCCAAATTATCTCTAAACAGTCGCCTACCCAAGAAGGGTAGCCCTGTAAGCGCCTTCTTAGCCGCCATATCACCCGCCCATTGGCGCAACCAAACTGATCGGCGTATAGCCACAAGCAAAGCCTAGGTTATACTACACATGAGTATTGTATCGTCCAAGGTTGATAAGACGAAGGTCATGAACAAATCACACCGCGTAAGTGCTGCAAATTCATAACTAGCAGGGTTAAGATGGGGACCATCCAACAGACCCCTAATAACAGATCAGGAAGCCCCGGCCGTGGGAGCAGAAGCACAAACGGGACGCAGGGCCGAACCCACACAGGCAAAGGCGTGTAACGCCATTTGATCAAGACGACGGTCCTCACCATCCTTCAACGTGGTGGAGTCTGGTGAGTGCACGACCGAAGAGTTGGACAACCCCAGAATCGGAGTGTCGACTTCTGGGGGTGACGACCAGCGCTTCATCGTGTCCACCGGAAAGGGATACTTCCTATCCCACCCCTGAGAGACACCAGGAAGCCGGCTGGGCCTTTCCCATTCCTGAAGAATCAATTTGTCAAAATGTTTCTGATCAGGAAACTCCGGGCGAGGCTTAGCGGCCCCAAAAAATCCCCCCTTCTGCGGAAGGGCCTCCGCAAGAGGGGAATTAGCAATAACCTCAAAAATATGGGCCAGAAGTCCGGGGGTATCCACAATATCTCCACGCTCCTGCCCAGCATCAGCATCCAGGAACTGCTGACCATCATAGCCTTCAGATTCTGAAAACAATTCCCCTTCTTCCAGTGGGGAGAAATCAGACCATTCAAAGGGGTTATATTCCTCAAAATCAAAACCCGGTGCAGCCGGTGTCAAATGCCTCTTAGCTGGGGCCTTTCTGGCCGCAGAGCTAGCAATCAATTTCTCGATGTTGGCCAATCTAGCACATACATCAGATTGCGACTCCCCGCTAATGACAACATCACTTGGGGTCAAATGCAGGCGTGGGGGTGTAGGTGATGAGGCCAGCGGCACTGACCCAGACGCCTGGGACCCGGACTGCTGCGTAATTGTCCGCTAGGCACACGGTATGCAAATGATCACATTATCCCCCGCAAGGGATACCCCACAAACCACACACTGCCGGGGTGGCCCCGAAGGGAGCCCGAGCCCGGTATCCTGGGAAGCCTCCATATGGTGATTTTTTTGTGGTAGTCGCAATGACCAGTGGGAATTACGCTATTAAGCTACCCGGGATGCCCCTTCACTTCCGTTAGTGGGAGGATTTGTAAATGACAAGGAAAAAAACCCCAATTTGAGCGAGGGACCTGAGGACCGGGAGAACCCCCTTTTTATCAGGCAAGGTATTCCCCCTGAAGGTATAATGGCACCATAAGAAAAACACCCCCAGCGCTATATACAGCAGCATTCATTCAAGATATATATACATATATATAAAGTACATGTGATAACATAAACAAGGCACCATAAAAAATTCCTTCCATGAGCTCAGAAACAAGACAGTCAATAGCAATGGAAATCTAAAACACACCAACCCCGCAGGGCACTTGCCGATAACCGGAGGGAAGGCGTCCATACAGCAGCACAGTGAAGATACAGCAGCATTCATTCAAAGAAAGGCGGGCCAGCGCGGATCACGGCGCCGCGCGTGGCCCCGCCCCCTCCTGAGAAGGACAGAGCCAGCGGTTCCCAGCCAATGGCTGAGAACCGCAAAGAGCGCCAAAGGAGGGGGGTGGGCCGCAGCCAGCGTGCCGAACGCCCGGCCCCGCCCCCTCTCCTGACTAAAAGTGAAGAAGGAATGGCCGCACTCCCAGCAAAGCTGCGGAGCCGACCCGGGAACCAGCACGCCACCTCTAACAACCGCGGCCTGGCCACAGAAAAACTAAGTGCGCTAAACACCTTCACACACACACACACACACACACACACACACACACACACACACTCACTCCAAATACATAGGCTGGCCAGTGAAAGCAAAGGACAATAAGGTCACAAAAAGGAGGGACAGCCCCCCCCCCCCCCCCCTATAATCCAGGAACAGGGAGCAATGGGAGGGAAGGTTCCCAGCTACCTAATGTAGCGCAGGGAATAAAACGGGACAGGGCATCCCAAACCAGGATCCCGAACCTGGCATCCGCCTACCCCTTGAAGGGGGTCTCACGGAGGAGCATGGCTCCCAGTTAGTACACCACTAAGGTGTACCCTACCCTCGCCCGGACCTACAGCCGAAGCTGGGAGGCATAGGGACTAAATTTAAAAAGGTCCGGGCAGAAATAGGGACAGAAATTGGCCGGGTGTACACCCAACTTACCTGCAAGGAAAGAGACAGCCATCTTCTGACTTGCTCACTGTCTGCAGAGACTAAGACTGGGGAATGTGTGGGAGGTCCCAGGTATTTATGGACTGGGAGGGGCTTCTTTTTTCTAGTCATCTCTGCAGAAGTTTGCCCTCTACTGGACATAACCCGAATGTTATTACTATTTCCGAAGCAGGGTGTGAGACATACTTGGAATAAGGCAATCACCATAACTATGGAAAAAGATAGGCCGGGAGGCCAAGAAAACCATGTTACTTCACATAGCTTCAGCATGTACTCTCTCCAACAAAAAACATAAGGACAATGGTCCAATATAAAAATGGTAATCACCATAATAGGCAAGCAAGAGATAATGAGAAAAAAAAGGGAGGGGTGGGACGACCTGGACTGGATATATTCAAAAACAATTGTACAGGTGAGTTTCACAGAATTGTATTTTTCACTATATCCAGTCCAGGTCGTCCCAGAAGTAATGACAGTTGGGACATCCAAAAGCAGTGTCCATTAGGGCGGGATCCCCAGTGCGAAACAGCATGTGGTTCATTTAACTACTGCCTGAAGCACTTTTCGGCCAAAGACAGCATCAGCAGAGGCCCTAACATCAACCTTGTAAAACTTTGTAAAGGTATGAACTGAAGACCAAGTGGCGGCCTTACAAACTTGTTCAACAGAGGCCTGGTGCTGAAAAGCCCAGGAAGCACCAATAGCTCTAGTAGAATGAGCTGTAACACGAAAAAGGGGGTTCCTTCCCCTTGGCAGAATATGCTTGCACCACCGCCTGTCTGATCCACTTACTGAGAGTAGACTTGGCCGGAGGCAAGCCCTTCCTAGACCCCTCGGAGAGGACAAAAGACAATCCGACTTCCTGAAGGACTCAGTCGCAACCAGGTAGTACTTAATGGCTCTGACCACATTCAGGGAATGGAGGGTCCTTTCCTTATAGTCGGAGCTGGACACAAGGAAGGCAGGTGAAGAGGGGACTCGACCCTAAGCAAAAAATCAGGTTTAAGCGAAACACCACCTTATCCCTATGCCGTCCAAAGTAAGGGGGCTTCACACAAATCGCGGCCAGCTCTGACACGCAGCGCACCGAGGTGATAGCTACCAAAAATACCACCTTTAGGGCAAAATAGACAATGCAGCATCGCACAAGGGCTCGAAGGGGGGACCATGGAGAGCAGAAAGCACCAGATTCAAGTCCCACACTGGTAATACAGGCTTACGTGGTAGGCGTACATGGGTAACCCCTTGGAAAAAGGTCTTGATCAGTCTATGATTGGCAATGGATCTCTGGAAGAATATGGCCAAGGCCGAGACCTGGCCCTTGAGGGTGCTCAGCTGGAGACCCAAGTCTAAGTCGTGTTGTAAAAAACTCCAAAATCCTAGAGATAGGGAAAGTGTGACAAGGAAGGCTCTTGGATTCACACCAAGCAATGTAGGAATGCCAAACTGTAGTATATCATGGAAGAAACTTCTTCCGCATCTGAATCAGGGTCTGAACAACCGTGGCTGACAGCCCCTTGTCCGTCAGGATTGAGGTTGCAATAGCCAGACCGTCAAGCCAGTGTCTGTAAATTGGGGTGCCGCAGCGACCCCTGTGTGAGAAGCCCTGGATCGTCGGGCAAGACGTAGCGAATGACTGACATCTGAATTATGTCCGCGAACCAACTCCGCCTCGGCCAGCGAGGAGCCACCAGGATGGCTGGTACCCCCTCCTGGGCTATCTTGCGCAACACTCGGCCCAGGAGTGGAAACGGAGGGAACGTATAAAGGAGCCTGAACTCCGTCCAAGGAATCGCCAGAGCGTCTGTGGCAAAGGCCAGAGGATCTCTCGAGGGAGACAAATCTCGGGAGCTTGTAATTGTGTCTGGACGCAAATAGGTCCACGCCCAGCTGACCCCAGCGGAGACACAGAGCGTGAAAAATCTTGTTGCTGAGAGACCATTCCCCCAGGCGTGAGGCACTCCTGCTCAGGGAGTCTGCCTCCTGGGTCTCTATCCCAGGAATGTAAACCGCCGAGATGCAGGGAACATTCTCCTCTGCCCAAGTCAGAATCTGGGTCACCACCTTGAGGGCCCACTTGCACAGAGTTCAGCCTTGGTGATTTATGTAGGCGACCGCCGTCTGATTGTCAGAGCGAACCTGAATCGCACGGCCCCTTAGTTGGGGAGTCAAGTGAAGAAGCACCAACTGGATGGCCCTCAACTCCAAGATATTTATAGGTAAGTGTGCCTCCTGTGGCCCCCACTGACCCTGGATCTTCTGAGTCAGCCAAAAGCCTCTCCAGCCGGTCAGGCTGGCGTCCGTGGTGACAATCTCCCACCGTGGAGTCAGAAATGACTTGCCTACCAGCAGATTTCTGGAGTCCAGCCACCACAAAAGGGACTGCCTGGCCAGAGGAGACAGTGAAACTTCCGTTCCAGTGACTCCTGCGTCCGATCCCAGCCAGTCAACAGATTCAACTGAAGAGGTCTCATGCGGAACTGAGCAAAAGGCACTGCGTCGAAGCATGACACCATCAGGCCCACAGTTTCATCCCCAGACGGACAGATGGTTGCTGACAAGACAGCATGGCCTGTACCTGAGTATGAAGACCCACCACCTTCTGCTGTGGCAGGAATATCCTGGCCAGAGATGTGTCCAATGTCATGCCCAGAAAAGACCTCACTATCGAGGGAGTGATTGAAGACTTGGGATAATTGACTACCCAACCGAAATCCTCAAGAGTGGACAACACTGTCCGGGTGTCGCTCTCGTCCTGAAGAAGAGATTGAGCCGCAATCAGTAAATCGTCCAGATAAGGCAGCATGCGAATGCCCTGGATACTCAGGATAGCCATGGCGCCCACCAGCACCTTGGTGAACACACGGGGGGCTGAGGATATCCCGAATGGCAACGCCACAAACTGGTAGTGCTGATCCTCCAGCGCAAACCTCAGGAACTTCTGATGCCCCTGGAATATAGGGATGTGCAGATAAACATCCTTGATGTCCACCGTGGTCAAGAAGTCGCCAGGTCGAAGCGAGCTCACTGCGGACCGTAAGGTCTTCATGCAGAAATGTCTGACTCTGACAAACCTGTTGAGACCCTTCAGGTCCAGGATGGGTCTCAGCGTTCCGTCCTTCTTGGGCACCGTGAACAGATTGGAGTAAAAGCCCTGACTCCGTTCCTGCCGAGGCATGGGACAAATCAACCTGACAGCAGAAGGTGTTGGACGGCCATCCGCAGGCCTTGTGCCGCCAAGGGTTCTGGGAAATCCGTGACTGAAGAAATCTTGAGGGCGGCCAAACTGCCAGCTCTATTTTGTAACCGGAGGAAACCACCTCCTAAATCCACCGAACCGAGACGCGAGCAGACGTGAGCAAATAGCAGAAGCCGTCCGACCCACCCGGATGGGTGAGGGCACCCCCTCATGCCTGAGGGGCCTTGTTAGGGGGCTTGGATCCCCATGAGGGATTAGGTCGGCCGTGGGACCTACCTCATCCCCAGGAATCTCTGCGAGCACCTGAAATGAAGAGCCTCTTCGTCCTCGAAGGAGCGATAGGCAGATGAACCCCGAATGGGCCGTGCAGACTTTCGTCGCTGAGGGAGTCTTCCGTTCTTGACCAGGAGGTCCAGACGCTCCCCAAACCGCCTGTGACCCACAAAGGGGATACTAGTGAGTGCCTTCTTGGCCTCGGCATCAGCAGACCACTGTCACAACCAGAGCGAACGGCGAAGCGCGACCAGTAGGACCGAGACCCTGGCACCGAGCCTGAAACTATCATCCATTGCAGAGACAACAAAGACAATAAACTCCACGCAAGCCTTGAGGTTCTTGTACTCCACAGCCCGCTTGCGAGACTTGACAATATCCACAAAAGGCGTCTCACCTTCTTCCTAATGGCCAGGGAGACAATAGCCGTGGCACACACAGGGCGGAACCAAGCACCGGCAAGGTGAAGGCATGACAGACCAACTGATCCATGCGCTTGTCAGCTGGATCACGTAGGGAAGCAGTATCAGGTGAAGGCATGACCGTAGTGTTGGACAGACCCGACACGGGGACATCCACCTCGGGAGGACGGGACCATAGCCGTCCAGGCCCTTGGGCACGGACGGTAACTTGTTAGGCCTTTCCCATTCCTTGAAAATCATGTTAGAAAAAAAAAGGGCCTGCTCTGGAAAGACTCGTCTCTGTCTCTCAGGCCGAAACAATCCGCTCTGCTTCCTCTTAGCCACTCTAGGAGGGACAATGTGCAGCGTCTCAAAGATCGCAGTCAGCAACCACTCCGTATCATCAGGGAGCCATGTATCCTCATCCGAGGAAGAACCAGGCCCACTATCAAGGCCAAGACCTCCAAAGAGATCATCATCATCATCTCCATCATTATCATAATAGACCGGCTCAATATGCCGCCTCTTACTTGTGGCCTTCTTAGGAGCCGAGCGAGAGATCTGTCTCTCAAGTCTGGCCACCCGAAAATGGGACCCCCTACTGGCTTTCCCCTTGCTGGGGGCTGAGAGCAAGCGCGGGAGTTCTGGAGAGGCTGCAGGCACTAACAGGCTAGGGGCAGATACGCCCGCCCGATCATGCTCCGAGATAACACTTCTGACGCAAGTGACACAAACCACGCTGAGTCCGCCCAGAGGGCTAGCACCGCACCTGGGGCAGAGCTTCACCCGCCCAGATGGGTCCCAAGCTCACTATCCCCAGAAGCCTCCATTATGGTGATTTGAGTTATGCTAACAGGTACAAGGCACAAATGACCCAACCTGGCCAGCACGTAAAAAATGATCCCTCTTAAGTGATCCCTCTTTACAGGGAGAGGGCTTGGGGGGGGGGGGGGGCGGAGGCCGATAGGAACTACAACCCTTAATATCAAGGGGCCCACCTGGAAGACACAAGTGAAAAAGTATAACCATCCCACAGCACATGTCCAGCGTATAAGAGGCATATCAAGAGACAATATCAAGAGGGACTCACGACACCACTCAGGAGGCAGGCAGAGACGACAGCAGCGTGCAGGAGGAGAAGATGGCGCGGATCAGCCAGCAGAACATATTCCTCGAGGGGTGGGCTGCACGACCGTGACGCGAAAGTGTCATCGTGCGTCCCTGCCCCCCCCCCCCCCGGCATGAAAATCGCGCCCACCCCCAATATAATCGCCCACCCCCCCCCCCTCACAGCGCGGCAGCATTAAGGAGAGGGGAGAGAGCGGAGCGACGAGGGAGCGAGAAGAGGTAAGTATGTGAGGTAAAAAGTCAATAGAAAACACAGGAGGGTAAATATGTGAGGTAAAATGTCTGTAAAAAACATAGGAGGGCGAGTATGTGAGGTAAAAAATTAGTAAAAAACACCAACACGCAAAGGGACGGCAGTCCAGACAAGTAAACACCGGCACAATACAACAATAAAGCTTGTGGGGCAGGGAGGGCATGAACCCCGTGGGCATAAGGTGGTTCCTCTCCCCCCATATAGGCTCACCATCAGCCTATGGCCGGCTACCCTTTGGGCAGCGTCTGCGGCCCAGAGCCTAGCTCTGCCAACGCCTGACCCCGGCGTTCACCCTACCTTCACTGCCCCGATCATCCGAAGCTGGGAGGCAGTAGTGGGTCCAACGGGAACGGTGGTAATAAGAATGCAGCGGCCGACGGGCTAGGAGGCCCCGCTCAGCTGCAGTATTCCAGGAGAGAGTATCCATACGTTCCTTATGCAGCAGACTGCAGGAAGAACACTGGGGAATCATAGAGGGACACCTGTTTTTATATGGGGCTGGGAGGAGCTGCAGCTTTTGATCCTGCAGTAAGGCGCCACCTGGCGGTGGATTACCCAACTGTCATTACTTCTGGGACGACCTGGACTGGATATAGTGAAAATACAATTCTGTGATTACTCACCTGTAGAATTGTTTTTACTGTGTACAGCACAGCTTGCCTCAGTTCAATTCTTAACTATTGGATAATCCGCCACAAGGTGGCGCAGTTGACTGCAGAAAGACTTGTGGCTTCTCCCGGCCCATATAAAGGGCAGGAATAACCCAGAGAACCCGTTTTTTTGAAAGCAGTAAACAAGAAGCCGGGAGGCAAGACCATGTTAACAAAAACACAGCCGAATAAGATAACCCTCACTCAAGAACATCACCATAAAAAGGCAAATAGGATGACGATAACAAGGGAGGGATGAGGCAAGCCGTGCTGTACACAGTAAAAACAATTCTACAGGTGAGTAATCACAGAATTGTATTTTTCCTTGTGTACAGCACGGCTTGCCTCAGTTCAATTCTTAACTATTGGGACATCCGACAGCAGTGTACAAGAACAAAAGGGTGGGATCCCCAGTG
This sequence comes from Gastrophryne carolinensis, assembly GCA_027917425.1. Taxonomy (NCBI): domain Eukaryota; kingdom Metazoa; phylum Chordata; class Amphibia; order Anura; family Microhylidae; genus Gastrophryne; species Gastrophryne carolinensis. The sequence goes on from CM051234.1 coordinate 640,202,847, forward strand.
AGCAACAGCAGGCAATTTAAGGCACTACCGCCTGAAGCACCTTGCGACCAAAAACAGCGTCAGCTGAGGCCCTAACATCAACCTTGTAACTTAAAAAAGTATGAACGGAAGACCAAGTAGCGGCCTTACAAACTTGTCCAGACGCCTGGTGCTGAAAAGCCCAAGAAGCACCAATAGCTCTAGTGGAATGAGCTGTAACACGAAAAGGAGGCTCCTTCCCCTTGGCAGCGTAAGCTTGCCCCACCGCCTGTCGTATCCACTTGCTGATAGTGGACTTGACCGGAGGCAAACCCTTCCTAGGTCCAGTAGGAAGGACAAACAGAGAATTCGTAACGACTTACGAAAAGAAGCAGTGGCGGTCAAATAAAATTTGAGCGCCCTGACCACATCCAGAGAATGAAGATTTCGTTCCTTAGAATTTGAAGGAGAAGGACATAATGACGTCAAGATAATGTCCTCATTCAGATGAAAGGCAGAAACGAACTTAGGTAAGAATTCAGGCTTGAGACGGAATACCACCTTATCCTGATGCCGTTCAAAATAAGGAGGCTTAATAGAGAGCGCCGCCAGCTCAGAAACATGACGTACGGAAGTGATAGCCACCAAAAAGACTACCTTAAGAGCCATAATGGGCAGCGCAGCATTGTTCAACGGCTCAAACGGGGGAACCTGGAGAGCCGACAGCACCAAGTTCAAATCCCACACCGGCAGCAGAGGCTTACGCGGTGGACGTACATGAGTAACTCCTTGGAAAAAAGTCTTGACAAGTCTATGAGTGTCGAAAGATCTTTGGAAGAAAATTGCCAGGGCCGAAACCTGACCTTTAAGGGTTCTCAATTGCAAACCCGACTCCAGACCATGTTGCAAAAACTCCAAAAATGGAGAAGGTGTGAGAAGGAAAAGATTTAGACTCGCACCAAGCAATGTAAGCATGCCAGACCCTGTAATAGATAAAGGAAGAGGATTTCTTTCTCGCCCGAATCATAGTACTGACTACCGAAGCTGGCAGTCCTTTATCCATCAGGATGGAGGTTTCAGCAGCCAAGCCATCAAAGCCAGCACTTGTAAATTGGGGCGGCACAACCAACCCCGAGTTAGAAGCCCCGGATCATCGGGCAGGACGAAGTGATCCACTGCCATCTGAACGACGTCCGCGAACCATACTCTCCGCGGCCAGTGGGGGGCCACCAGAATGGTCTGTACCCCCTCCTGGGCTATCTTGCGCAACACCGACCCCAGGAGAAGAAATGGAGGAAACGCATGGAGGAGCCAGGGAATGGCTAGAGCGTCCGTGGTGATGGCCAGTGGGTCTCTTGACAGAGAGACGAATCTTGGAAGCATGTGATTGTGACGGGACGCAAACAGGTCCACGTCCGGCTGACCCCAGCGCGACACAGGACATGAAAGATCTTGTTGTCGAGGAACCATTCCCCCAGCCCAGACATCCCCCTGTTGAGGGAGTCCGCCTCCTGGTTCTCCACCCCCCGGATGTAAACCGCCGAGATGGAGGGAACCGTCTCCTCCGCCCAAGACAATATCAGGGACACTTCCTTGAGGGCTCGTTTGCTCAGAGTCCCGCCCTGATGATTGATGTAAGCGACAGCCGTCTGATTGTCCGAGCGGATCTGGACCGCACGACCCCGAAGGTGGGGAGTCAATTGAAAGAGAACCAACCTGATCGCTCTCAGCTCCAGAAGATTGATGGGCGTGTGGGCCTCCTACAGCGATTGCCAAAACCCTCCCCAACCGGTCAGACTGGCGTCCGTGGTGACAATCTCTCAGCACGGAGGCAGAAAGGACCTGCCCGCTAGGAGATTCCTCAAGTCCAACCACCACGAGAGGGACTGTCTGACCAGAGGGGAAAGAGCGAATTCCTGTTCCAGGGATTGCTAATTCCGATCCCAGACGGACAAGAGGTTCAGCTGAAGAGGTCTCAAGTGGAACTGGGCGAAGGGCACAGCCTCGAAGCAGGACACCATGAGTTCCACCAACTGCATCCCCAGACGAATGGAGGGATGAGGACATGACAACAGAGCTCGCGCCTGCATCTGAAGGCCCCCCACCTTCTGCTGAGGAAGAAACACCCTGACCTGAGAAGTATCCAGCGTCATGCCCAAGAAGGACCTCACCACTGATGGAACAAGCGAAGACTTGGGATAATTGATCACCCAACCGAAAGACTCGAGGGTGGACACAACCACCTGAGTATCCCTCTCGGCCTGAAAAAATACCATTCTGTGATTACTCACCTGTAGAATGGATATTATAAGTATGCCTCACACCCTGCTTCGGTAATGATTAATCACTTCTGGGTTATAGTCCACAAGAGGGCGCTTTACTGCAGAGATGGCAAAAAAGTAGCCCCTCCCAGTCCATAAATACCTGGGACCTCTCACACATTCCCCAGTATAAGAAAGCAGTAAGGGGACCAGGAGAAGCCAATAATAACAATTAAACAACCTGAACAAGGAAAAATATCCCATATAGAGGATCCAAGATACAACTCAGGGTGGGACGAAGCAGGGTGTGAGGCATACTTATAATATCCATTCTACAGATGAGTAATCACAGAATGGTATTATTCCAAGTATGCCTCACACCCTGCTTCGGTAATGATTAATCACTTCTGGGACATCCAGTAGCACTGTCCAACAATGGGTGGGGATCCCAAAAGGCAAAAATGCACAAATCAAACCACTGCAGCTTGCAGAACTTTGCGGCCAAAAACAGCATCCGCTGAGGCCCGAACAGCAACCTTGTAAAACTTGGAAAAGGTGTGAACAGAAGGCCAAGTAGCAGCCTTACAAACATGTTCAACAGAGGCCTGTTGCTGAAAAGCCCAGGAAGCCCCAACAGCACGAGTAGAATGAGCAGTGATCTGGAAAGGAGGATCCCTCCCCTTGGCAGAATAGGCCCTAATAATGGCCTGACGAATCCATCTACTAATGGTAGACTTGACGGGTGCCAAACCCTTCTAGGGCCCAGAGGGCACCACAAACAAGGCGTCCGTCCTATGGAAAGGAGAAGTAGCCACCAAATAGTACTTCACACAACGAACAACATCCAAAGAGTGCAGGGCCCTCTCCTTGTCATTGCTAGGCTTAGGACACAAGGAAGGAAGCACAATGTCCTGATTGAGGTGAAAAGCAGAGACAACCTTTGGCAGGAAGTCAGGTTTAAAAACGGAAAACCACCTTGTCCTGGTGTCTCTCAGAGCCGCCAACTCAGAAACACGTCGAACAGAGGTGATAGCCACCAAAAAGGCAACCTGTAAGGTGAAAATGGAAAGTGCAGCATCTTGCACTGGTTCAAAAGGAGGACCCTGAAGGGCAGACAACACCAAATTTAAATCCCAAACCGGCAACATGGGTTTGCGAGGAGGGCGCACAAGAGTGACCCCCTGGAAAAAAAGTCTTAACCAAAGGATGAAGAGCGAAAGACCTCTATAAGAAAACCGCAAGAGCGGAAACATGCCCCTTCAGAGTGCTAAGCTGAAACCCCATGTCTAGTCCATTCTGAAGGAACTCCAGAATGCGAGGGATGGAAAACACCCGACAAGGAAAGGCCCTAGCCACACACCAATCAATGTAGGTCCGCCAGGTCCTGTAGTAGATAATAGAGGAAGATTTCTTCCTAGCCTGACAAGCGTGTGGACAACCGCTTCAGACAAACCCTTTTTCTCTTAGAATAGAGGTTTCAGCAGCCACGCCGTCAAAGCCAGCGTTTGTAAATTGGGGTAACCAAGCTGACCTTGCGTGATCAGATCTGGAACCAGAGGCAGCCTGTACTGAACCACAACTGTCTTGGCCACCTTGGGGCCACCAGGATTGCTGGCACACCCTCGTGAACCAGCTTGCATACCACCTTGCCCACCATGGGAAAAAGAGGAAACAGATACAGGAGACAGAGCTCCCGCCAGGACAGAGACATGGCATCCACTGCCAGAGCCAGAGGGTCCTGGGACAGAGACACAAATGCAGGAAGCTTGTGATTATGACGAGAGGCAAACAGATCCACCTCCGGCATCCCCCACCTACGACAGAGGGAAAGAAAGCAAGACCTTGTTGCTGAGGGACCATTCCCCCCGGCGAGAGGCCCCCCCCTGCTCAGGGAGTCCGCTTCCAGGTTTTCCACACCTGGAATGTTAACTGCCGAGATGAACGGAACATTGCCCTCGGCCATGCAAGAATCAGAGACACCTCCCGGAGGGCACTCTTGCTGCGAGTCCCTCCTTGGTGATTGATGTAAGCGACCGCAGTCCGATTGTGGGAGCGAACCTGAACCGGTAGGCCCTGGAGGTGATGTGTCAGGTGCGCCAGCACCAACAGAACCGCCCTCAGCTCCTGAATATTGATGGGGGTGTGAGCCTTCCGAGGTCCCCACAGCCCCTGGAACTCATGGTCTCTCCAGTAGCCCCCCCAGCCCGACAGGCTGGCATCCGTGGTGACCGTCTCCCAGCGGGGCGCCAGAAGGATCTGCCCCCCAGAAGATTCCTTGGGTCCAGCCACCACTGAAAACTGAGCAAAAGGCACTGCCTCGAAGCAGGCCACCATCAGCCCCACAAGCCTCATTCCTTGCCGGATGGACGGACGAGGATTGGATAGAAGGAGACGAATCAGCGCTTGGAGAACATCCACCTTCGACTGAGGTAAGAAGATCCTGGCCTGAATGGTATCCAGCGTCATGCCCAGGAAGGAGGCCACCGGTGACGGGGAAAGTGAGGACTTGGGGTAATCGATTACCCACCCGAAACTCTCCAGCGTTGTTACCACCGCCCGGGTGTCCAGCTCCGCCTGGTGGAGTGTGGAAGCCATAATGAGAAGGTTGTCCAGATAAGGCAAAATGCGAATGCCCTGGGCTCTGAGAAGGGCCATCACGCCCGCCAGCACCTTGGTGAACACCCTGGGCGCCAAAGTCAGCCCGAAGGGAAGAGCCACAAACTGGAAGTGCTGTTCGCCTACCGCAAACCTGAGGAACCGCTGGTGTCACGGGAGGACCAGCACTTGTAGGAAAGCATCCTTAATGTCTATCAAAGTCATAAAGTCCCCAGGACGTAGGGCCGCAGAGCTAGCAATCATTTTCTCAATGTTGGCCAGTCCGGCGCAGACATCGGATTGCGACTACCGGCTAGTGACAACGTCACTTGGGGCCACGACCAGGCGTGGGGGTGTAGGTGATGAGGCCAGCGGGGCCGAACCGGCCGCACGGGGCCCGGATTGCCACGCAATCGCCTGCTGTGCACATGGTGCACGAATTTGCACATTGTCTCCCACATGGGATACCCCACAGACCCCAGGACAAACCACTCCGGACGATAGAAGACGTTGGACAGCCAACCTCAGGCCCTGCGCCGTCAGGGGATTTTGGGAGATCCGGAACCGGAGGAATCTTGGGGGCGGCCAAGCTGCTAGCTCTATCTTGTAACCGGAGGACACCACCTCCTTGATCCACCGATCCGAGACGCATTGTCTCCAGATGTGAGCAAAGAGCCGGAGCCGTCCCCCCACCCGGATGGGTGAGGGCGCCCCCTCATGCCGGAGGGGCCTTGGGCTTAGCACCCCAGGAGAGACCGGGGTGACCCCGGGATCTGCCGCGTCCCCAAGAGTCCCTGCGGCTACCTGCAAAGGCAGCTCCGCGCAGCCAAACGGACCTACGCATGGTAACCAATAGGGCAGAGGCCCTACCACCGAGCCGGACGGCATCGTCCATAGCAGACAGCACAAAGGCAATAAAATCAGAGCAAAGCATAAGGTCCTTGTAGTCGTCCTCTCGCTTGCGAGATCTGGCAGCCTCGGTAAGGCGCTTAACTGTCCTTTTAAGTGCAATGGCAACAATAGCCGCGGCACAGACCGGGCATAAGCCCGTTCGCACGAAGGTGAAGGCATGACAGGCTAGTTGATCCATACGCCAATCAGCATTATCCCGCAAGGTAGTGGTGTCAGGAGACGGCATAATAGAAGTGTTGGAGAGCCCCAGGATGGGGGCGTCCACCTTGAGGGGACAAGACCAGCGGCGAAAAGGGATACCTTCTATTCATTCCCTTGGGCACTGAGGGCAACCTGTTAGGGCGTTCCCATTCCTTGAGCACCATATTGGAGAAATGTCCCTGCTCTGGGAACTCTAGACGTTGCTTTTCAGGGCGGAAGAGCTCCCCCTGCTTCCTCTTCACTGCCTCAGGGGGATCGATGTGTAAAGCATCAAAAAAGGGCCGACAAGTCTGTCGGTATCATCTGGGAGCCCGGAATCCTCATTAGAGGAGGACCCTGGTTCACAATCATACTCGCCATGACGATCCCCAGAGGAATCGGAATCGTGGAACAATTCCCCCTCCTCCATGGACTCACGGCCGCCATAGGAATCATACAAAACAAATAATCATCATCATCGGCAAAGGGGGACAAACCCGTAGCCAGGTGCCTCTTTTTACTAGATACTTTGCCGGGCAACAGCCGGGCCAGTTGCCGCTCAATGCTGGCAACGCGCAGAGCCAAGTCAAGCTGGGATCCCCTGCTGGCTTCCCCCTCACTGGGGGCTAAATGCAGGCATGGGGGATTAGGCGAAGATGCAGGGAGAACAGGACTGGTTAAAGAGAAGCTCGGCCCAGTCTGTTCCGCAATGATGCTATGGGTGCACGTAACACAAACCGTGCTGCGACCAATCAAAGGGGATGTCCCGCACATGATACACAGCCGAGCCTGTCCCAAAGGACCCCCAAGCTCGCCATCCCCAGAAGCCTCCATATGGTGATTAATTAGGTGTGCGTCCAATATAACGGACGCTGGACCCCAGACCCGGAATACCCCACAGCCTCGGGAGGGCGTGGGGGGTGAAAGAGAACCAGGAGAAATCACAAGTCCAATGTCCCCACCTGAAAAACACAACGTAGACAAGGATTGAGCATCCCACAGAGTATGCACCCATAAAATACATGAAGGAGGATCAGACTCACGGACCATATAAGCAGGCACAGGCAGATGCACCGCAGAGGCAGCAGCGTGGGCAGGATCCAAAGGAGCACCACAGAAGCGTGAGCAAGCGAAGACTTGCCCACCCGGAGATCCGGATAGCCACCAGGGCCATTAGCCAGTGCCCCGAGGAGAAAAGGAGCACCGCAACAGACGGAGCCCACGCAGCGAAGTGGGGCCGGTCCGCCCACACCAGCGCACACAGCAAAATGGCGCCGGTACAGCGGAACCTAGAGGGGGGGCCGCGCGGAACCGACGCGTAACGCGTCACCGTGCGGTCCCCCCCCCCCCCCCGCAACACAGGAGAAGCAATGGCGCCCAGGAAGGACACCACAAGTAAGGCCCAAAGCCAGGCTCCAGCCAAGCGGCGCTGTTGCACCGGCTGGGGCCATCAAGCCCCGACGACCCCCACCCAGCGGAAACTGGCCGTGAGAGGAGGGGAAGGGGAGAGAGACAGAGACAGGGAAAAGACAGAGGACAAAAGCGAGACCCTGAGAAAGACAATAACAGTAAAGGTGCACAGTGAAAATACCATTTTGTGAGTACTCACCTGTAAAATGGATATTGTCAGTGTGTCACACACCCCGCTTCCCCTTTAATTCTTACGATCGGGTTACTCCACCAGCAGGTGGCGACGTTGCAGAGAGAAGTCTTGAAAACGAGCCCCTTCCGGCCTATATATACCTGGGACCTCCCACTTAACACCCAGTGAATTCAAACCGCAGTAAGACAAGGTACCAGGAAATCCAAAGGTAACCTCAAAATAAAAATAAAGAAAAGCTTCACCATATAGAGGATCCAGGATACCAAAAAGGGCGGGTGAAGCGGGGTGTGTGACACACTGACAATATCCATTTTACAGGTGAATACTCACAAAATGGTATTATTCTCAGTGTGTCACACACCCCGCTTCCCCTTTAATTCATACGATCGGGACATCCAAAAGCAGTGTCCACAAGGGATGGGTATCCGAAGGCAAAATGAAGCATAACTTAAATGACTGCAGTCTGCAGAACCTTGCGGCCAAACACAGCATCCGCTGAGGCCCGCACATCAACCTTGTAAAACTTAGAAAAAGTATGAACAGAAGACCAAGTAGCAGCCTTACAAACTTGTTCAACAGAAGCTTGGTGCTGAAAAGCCCAAGACGCTCCAACGGCGCGAGTAGAATGAGCAGTGATACGAAAAGGGGGAACTTTCCCCTTAGCAGAATAGGCCCCAATAATGGCCTGACGTATCCATTTGCTAATGGAAGCCTTGGCCGGAGCCAAACCCTTCCTAGGCCCACAGGGCACAACAAAAAAGGCATCAGTCTTACGAAAAGCAGAAGTAGTAATCAAATAGTACTTAACACAGCGTACTACATCCAAACAATGCAAAACCCTCTCCTTGTCATTCTTAGGCTTAGGACACAAGGAGGGAAGAACAATATCCTGATTCAAATGAAAAGCAGAAACAACCTTAGGAAGAAAGTCCGGTTTGAAACGAAAAACCACCTTGTCCTGATGCCTCTCAAAGTAGGGCGCCTGAATCGACAAGGCCGCCAACTCTGAGACACGCCGAACCGAAGTGATAGCTACCAAGAAGGCAGTCTTCTGAGTCAAGGTAGACAAAGCAATATCCTGCAAGGGCTCAAAGGGAGGAGCCTGAAGAGCAGAAAGAACCAAGTTCAAGTCCCAAACTGGAAGGCCGCACATGCGTAACCCCCTGGAAAAAGGTTTTAACTAAAGGATGAAGCACAAAACGTTTCTGAAAAAAGATAGATAAGGCAGAAACCTGCCCTTTCAAAGTACTCAGCTGAAGACCAGAGTCCAGCCCTGATTGCAAAAACTCCAGAATCCTGGAAACCGAAAAGACCCTACAGGGCAAAGATCTAACCTCACACCAAGCGATATAGGCTTTCCAAGTCCTATAGTAGATGGTAGAAGAAGACCTCTTCCGGGCCCCGATCAGAATCTTAACAACCGAGTCGGAAAGACCCTCCTCCTTCAAGATGAAGGTTTCAGCAGCCAAGCCGTCAAACCCAGCGTTGGTAAACTGGGGTAACACAGCTGACCCTGAGTGAGCGGATCGGGCTGCAGAGGCAGAACGAACTGATCCACCGCCAGCCGAACGATGTCTGCGAACCATACTCGCCTGGGCCACCTTTGAGCCACGAGAATGGCGGACACCCTTTCCAGAGCCAGCTTCCGTACCACCTTGCCCAGCATGGGTATCGGAGGAAACAGGTACAGAAAACCCAGATCCCCCCAGCTCAGGGACATGGCGTCCACCGCCAGAGCCAGAGGATCCTGGGAGAGCGACACGAAGGTCGGGAGCCTGCAATTGTGATGAGAGGCAAACAGGTCCACCTCCGGTGTCCCCCACCGTAGACACAGTGACCGAAAAACTTGAGGATGGAGAGCCCATTCTCCCAGACGGGAAGAGCCCCTGCTCAACAGATCCGCTTCCCTGTTTTCCACACCTGGAATGTAAACTGCCGAGAGACAAGGAACATGGGCCTCCGCCCAGGTCAGGATCAGGGACACCTCTCTGAGGGCACCCAGACTGCGAGTCCCTCCCTGATGATTGATGTAAGCAACCGCTGTTCGATTGTCCGAGCGAACCTGAACCGGAAGGCCCAGAACATGTTGAGTCAAGAGAACAAGAACCAGACGGATGGCTCTCAGTTCCAGAACATTGATGGGCAAGTGGGCCTCTCGAGGCCCCCACTGTCCCCGAAACTGAAGATCCTTCCAGAATCCCCCCCATCCCGAAAGACTGGCGTCCGTGGTGACAATTTCCCAAAGAGGAGTCAGGAAAGACCTGCCCCTCAAGAGATTGGTCGAGACCAACCACCATTGAAGGGACTGCTGGACCCGGGAGGACCACTGGAAGGGCCGATCCAACGACCGTGGTCGCCGGTCACAAGACGCCAACAGATGAAGCTGAAGCGTCCTCGTGTGAAATTGAGCAAAAGGAACCGCCTCAAATTAGGCAACCATCAACCCTACCAGTCTCATCCTTAAACGGATGGACGGTCGAGGACTGGAAAGAAGGACCCGAGCCAACTCCTGAATCAGACAAATCTTGGACTGAGGCAGGAACACCCTGTGTTGACAAGAATCCAACCGCATTCCCAGAAAGGACACCACCCTGGCCGGAGCGAGGGAGGACTTGGGAAAGTTGATCACCCAACCGAAGCTTTCCAGCGTGGAGACCACCGTCCTGGTGTCTGTCTCCGATTGATTGAGAGAAGGAGCCATGATGAGAAGGTCGTCCAAATAAGGTACGACACGAATGCCCCGAGATCTGAGAATGGCTATCACCCCTGCCAGCACCTTGGTGAACACTCTTGGAGCCGAGGTAAGGCCAAAGGGAAGTGCCACGAATTGAAAATACCGATCCTTCATCACGAACCGAAGAAAACGTTGATGGCAGATGAGAACATGAAGGAAGCATCCTTGATGTCTATGGACGTCATAAAGTCCCCCTGCCAAAGAGAACCGATGGCCGATCGCAGAGTTTCCATGCGAAACTTCCGAGTACGGATAAACCTGTTGAGGAACTTCAGATCCAGGACAGGGCGAACCGACCCGTCCTTCTTGGGGACTGTGAAAAGATTGGAGTAAAAACCGAGACCCACCTCTAAGCGCGGCACCGGCCGGATGACCGCCATTTCCAGAAGATTCCTTACCGACGCCAGGAGCCCCTGCGCGGCCAAAGGATCGGTGGGCACCCGAGACCGGAAAAACCGTGAAGGCGGGCGAGACTCGAACTCCAGCTTGTAACAAGACGACACCACCTCCCGGATCCATCTGTCCGGAACCTCCTGGTCCCAAACCAGGGAGAAGTGTCGCAATCGTCCCCCCACCCGCACGGGTGAGGGTACCCCCTCATTGCTGAGCGGGCTTACCATCAGGCTTGGGCTTGGTGCCCCAGGATTGACCGGGACGGCCACGGCCCCTCCCCCGGGTCTGTAAGCGCCCTCTTAGAGTTAAAGTCCGCCGTCCACTGGCGCAGCCACACTGACCGACGAATAGCAACCAACAGTGCCACTGTCCTGCTACTCATCGCAAGTGCATCATCCTGGGCGGTCATGACAAAGGAAATAAATGACTCACACTGCTTGAGAGAACTGAACTCATCACAAGTGGGATCAAGATCTGCGTACAAATCTCTAATAATGGACCTAACTGCCATCAAAAGAAGCGCTGAAGCACACACCGGCCGCAGAGCCGATCCAGCACTGATAAAACCATGGCGAGCCAATTGATCAATCCGACGATCCTCACCATCTTTAATGGTAGTAGTGTCAGGGGAGTGCAACACAGCCGTGTTCGACGTCAGGGGGAACCGACCAAAGCTTCACCAAATCCTCCGGAAAGGGATAACGTTTATCCCAACTAGGAGGAACTCCAGCCAGGCGCGTGGGTTGTTCCCATTCCTTAAGGACAACCCTCACAAAGTGTTGTTGCCTGGGAAACACCAAACGCGGCTGGGGCACATCAAACAACGCACCCTTTGGCGGGGGGACCACCACGGGCGGATCCAAAGCCAAAATTTCAAACATTTGAGCCAAAATGGAGTGTCAAGGGACACCCCCGCAGCCTGATCGCCAGCGGAGCCAACCAATTGCTGGTCTGCAGGCTCATCCGACTCCTCAAGGAGTTCCCCCTCCTCATCAGGGGGACAATCGGACCAATCCAATATTTCTAACACCTCATCCTCCGGAACAGGCGCGGCCGGAGAAAGGTGCTTCCGCTTCGCCGTAGCCTTCTGAGCTACAGTGTCGGAAATTATCTTCTCGAGGTTGGCCAATCGCGCACACACCTCGGATTGCGAATCCCCACTCTTGACAACGTCATACAGGGTCCGGAATAGGGGAGGGGGGGTAGGAGATGACGGAAGTTGAGAGGAGCCAGAAGCCGGAGTGCCGGACTGGCGCGCAATATTCTGCTTTGCACATGGAACGCATAATATGACATCATCGCCTGGGAGCGGAGCCCCACAACCCCCACACAGCCTAGATAGCCCCGAAGAGCCATTCCGGTAATGTCGGAAGCCTCCATATGGTGAAATTATGGTATTCGCAACAACCCAGGGTTTTACGCATTAAGCAACCCGGGATGCCCCTTTATAATTAAAGTCCCGGGAGTGGGAGGATTTTTTAAGCCTAGGAAAAATCCCAATTTGGAGACTAAGACTAGCCAGGTATATCAGACCAGGAGAGCCACTGCAATGAGGGGATCCCAGAATCTGTAAGGGAAAAGAGACCACAGTCAGTCCCCCAGGAAAATAGCCAGCATGCATCACACACATACAACAAACAAACATTATTGGTAAAACATATATATGCAATATATACCCCATGAAGACAAATATATATATATATATATATATATATATATAACAATAAAAACAATAAGTGCCTCCAGGAGTTATGCTAAAGTGCCAGGGAAAACTCACAAACACAAGCACTACATATGTACAGTATGAGCTACAGCATAAATGACGGCCCCACGTGAGCTGAGGTGGGGACCGCTAACCTGATACTGCTGCTGAAGACAAAAACACCGCACTGCTGGGAACGCACTTTCCTCAGCTCAGCCCCAGCACCTGTCTCAGTGATGAGGCAGAGGAAGGAAGGCGGGCCCGGGCTCAGCAAGCGACACGCTCCGGCCACGCCCCCCCGCCAGTGAGTCACACAGCGAGGGGCGAAAGGGAGCGCGGCCCCACCCCCAAGACCCGAACAACACGGCCTGCCGAATAAACGCGGTGCCGCGTTTAAATGGGCGCCACAGTCCCCCAAGCCAAGCGGGGGAAGTAGAAGGAGCCCCAGCAGCTCAGGCCACGCACCCGCACACCGCGGCGCTGACCCTGCGTCTGCCGGCGCTCCCCACACACACACAATACACAAGTAAAAGCACCCCATGCAAACACCACCCACCCCCCCCCACCCCCCCCCCACCCCGAAGCGAAGGGACCAAGCGGGAGAAGGTGGCCAAGGGGAACATCGTGACAGGGGCATCCCAAATCCGGATCACCATGCCGGATAGCCGCATTGCCCCACGCGTGGGGTCGAGCGGAGGAGATAAGCTCCTAGGCACCATATAGTGCCATCTACCGTTGCCCAGCCAGCAGCCTGGGCTGGGAGGCTTCCATTAACCATCTAGGCATGTAAACAAATGACAGGGCAGAAATAGACCAAAAGGGGGGTTCCGGGGTTTGACCCCAGCTACCTGCAAGCAGGAGACTTCTTTCTTCTGTCTTGTCGCATCTTGCAGAGAGAAAACACTGGGTGTTAAGTGGGAGGTCCCAGGTATATATAGGCCGGAAGGGGCTCGTTTTCAAGACTTCTCTCTGCAACGTCGCCACCTGCTGGTGGAGTAAGCCGATCGTAAGAATTAAAGGGGAAGCGGGGTGTGTGACACACTGAGAATACAGCACATACAGGGACTTAGCGTAGTTTCTCCCCTCCCCCACCAGGCTCACCATAGCCTTGGCTGGCTACCCTTCACAGTTAGGGTCTGCGGCCCAGAGCAGAGCTCTGCAAGCACCCGACCCCAGGTGCTCCCCTACCATCACCTGAACCTGCAGCAGTGCTGGGAGGCAGAAGGGTCCAGAAACAGGTGGAAACAGGCTTGCAGGGCCGCTGGCTCGGGATGCCCCGCTCTCCTGCGATCCAGATAGAGCCATCTTCTGTCTTCGCAGTGTGACTGCAGAAAGAACACTGGGGTTCTATGGGTTATTCCTGCCCTTTATATGGGCCGGGAGGAGCCACAAGTCTTTCTGCATGCAACTGCGCCACCTTGTGGCGGATTACCCAATTGTTAATAATTAAACTGAGGCAAGCCGTGCTGTACACAAGGAAAAATATTTTTCTATTGAGTATGTGGTCATATAACTTAGCAGCCTCTCCCACTGTTGGTTTAAAGTGCACCAAAACCCGGGATTATCACTGTTAAAGGGCGAAGGAAGTCACCGGAATTCCTAACACTCAAAATAAGGTGTGGGCACAGAACCCTGCCTTGTCTACAGTAAACAGACCATGACAATAGACACCTATCACACCTAGCTGGCAACAAGCTGTACTTGAAAAGGAATCCCTGAATTCCTAATTAGGTCTCCAGGCACAGACACTGCAAAAACACATTGGACACATGGGCATTAGATGAGATTTCTGGGAAGCATTGTAACTCTTGAGATAGGACGTTAAGACTATTTTAATGAGAGGGTGTTATTCAGGACTATGAGACCTTTCATTTGATATCAAACATGACATATATATGTTGTCCAGAACCTGATAATCCACATAGTATCGGACCCTGGATGATATATATTTGGTGTTTGGGTTCATTTAACTAAGAAATTAATGGGGATCATGCATTTCTTGGTTACAATATGATAACATGCATATTGTGAGAGTTATACACTTTATAAAATATATGTCTAATCTCATAGAGACCTGATGTGGGCCGACCTTGGCAGACACTCCCACGAGGTGGGGAATGCTGGCCACTCCCCCTATCTACCACACACACTAAGATGTATCAATTAAAACGTGTTTAATTACCAGCACAGTAAATAACCTTTACTAACCCAATATGTTCATGAAGCTTCCCCAGATCACCTAATATTACAGGCAGTTGTAACATAAAAAACATTAGGAAGCTGTGTGCAGGGCAGTCAATGAATGGAGCCCTTCAACTAGGATGACCATGAAATCATAAGTATCTCTATCTGTCTCTGCATTATCTCTCTATATCCACTATATAACATATATTGTACTATAACTAATGTATAACTTACTCATTTCATTTCATATATTGTACTGTACCTAACATATAACTTACCCATTTATGTAACAACTGCCTGTAATATAAGGTGATCTGGGGAAGCTTCATGAACATATTGGGTTAGTAAAGGTTATTTACTGTGCTGGTAATGAAACCCGTTTTAATTGATACATCTTAGTGTGTGTGGTAGATCATTTATCACACAATAGATTGTAGTTACAAAGCATTTAAGGTATTAAATATATTTCATCTTAGGACATGTCACTGGATGTATGGGGACAGCCTCAGCGCCATTGTTTTGAATCAGATTAGTGGCCGCTGGGCTGATATGATTGTTAGTATTTGCAATATTTATAATATTAATCTCTAGTAGAATTATTGGAGATTAATGTGCAGCAAATATTCCCCTATTTCATTCACTATCCAGAGTTTTGGTCCTCTCTATTTGGAATTCCCGGCTGTGTAAACCCCACGATCTCACCTAAAATCTACCTTTCTGAAGTTACCATGGCACATGTGCAGGCTCTCGTCCTATCAGGTGCCCATCCTATGCTGCACATAATAATGCATGGAACATGGGGCGGGTGCAATCCACGCCTCCCTGTGGCCTGCGACATGTTCCCAACCAGGATTAGGCCGTGGCCCGTCAATGCGGTGCACCACTGAGTGAAACCCCTCGGACTTGCCCACAAACAGCTCTTTTGAGGGGTTTCACACAGTGGTGCATTCCCGTCGGGATGCGCCAGAGGTAGTAAACCGTCCAGCCCTGAAGTCATTTTGACTTCAGCTCATAAGGTAATTAATGATCTTTAAAGCGGAACAAAACCCTGGAATTTGGTTTCTCCAGGTTTTCCGTGCTCCCGAATGTGGGATGCCCTGCTGTATGAAACCCCTCTAGTTCGCTCAGTAAAACTCACGTCCCCTGGGTTCAATAGGGCATGTGCGAGCTCTCATCCAATTAGAGGACTTTGCCTTGTTTACCTTTAGCGAAGGGCTCCGATTGTGTCCAATGGGAGACGTGCCTTGCTGCATCCCCCCGTAGTGTACGCCTTACCATCCTCTGAATGGCTAGATGTTCATTGCGAACAATCAGAGCTCCGATTGGACGAGATCCCATGCTTGCGCTGTTGGACCAGGGAAATTACCGGCACCCTAGTGGGTTTCACACATTGGGGCATTGCGATTTGGCCGGCCGGCGCTGGCCTCTTAGATTCCAGGGCAGATGCTGTTGGGTGTTGATTCACTGTAAAGTGGATCAAAACCGAGGATTTTGACTATCCTGGGTTTTGGTCCTTGCCCCTGGGCCACCCCGATCGGGGATGCCCTGATGTGTGAAACCCCCCAGGTCGCCCGATCACACTCACCCCTCCACGGCCCTACAGCGCATGCGCAGCCTCTTGTGCAATCACCGCGCTCAGATCTGCTCACGTCAGCCTTCGTCTAACTTGAGCGGATACAAGCGCGCTGGTGGGTGCATCCTCCACTACCCTCTAACAGGGAGCATGCCCGCGTCGGCCATTCAGAAATGTCTGGCGCGGGCAAGCACCCTGCTAGAGAAATTGCGCAGATGCGGGCGCTGCTCTCACATGCGTCATTGCACCGTACACAAAGGTGAGTTTATGGGCAACCTGGGGGAATTCACACATAGGGGCAATCGATGGGGGGGGGGGGGGTAATCGATTCTGGAAAGAAAAAATCTATTCCAGTATCGTCAAATGAAATATCAAGATACTTGACAGAATCAATTTTTTTCTGAAACCCCTATTAGCTAGGCGCCGTATAAATTACATGGATTATACTGGAGGTCTATGGCGGCAGTAGCACGACATAGGGAGCCATTGTACTTGTACAATTAGTACATTTTTTATGATGAAGGTGGCTGGGGGTTTAAATGAATCCCCCCATGTCACCTTGAGATTGGGCTACCACTTTTTTTTTTTTTTATTCTTTATTTCGTTTTGCAAAGTATAAGGAAGACAACACAACTAAAAACATAAGGAACATAAGAAAAGTGTAGCTGTCCGTAGCTCACTACACACATTTCTACAATCAGTACATTTATTACAATGGGCAAATGCTCATATTGATGAGATCACATTTCACTCAGAAGGCTTCACGGGCTTCACAGGGTACAAATTATTTATGGGGGGGGGGGATGCTTGGCGGTCAGTGTTTTCCCTCAATTTCCACCTACCATTGTTCCTGGTTACCCTCCTGTCATCTTCCCCCCGTGGTGCCCTAATTACTGCTCTTCGGGTGGAGAAGGACATTAATTGTGGGTGGGAAGTATGGGGAAAGGGGGCACAGGGTAGGTTCGGGTAATAAGGGAGAGAGGGTGATTGGTCAAGTGAGGCTCCTCTTTTCCTCCATTCACGGCCATATTAAATGCCTGAACATCTGCTTGCATTTTACCCCTTCTCATTGCCACAGTTTCGATCCATCTCCCTTCTCAGTGGCTCAGGTATCCACCAGGTTTCGAAACTCTCCTGATTCTTGAAAGACCAACCAGGGCAGCCAAGTGTTCCTAAGCTGCTCCTCCTTATCATGTAGGGACAACGTCAAGTCCTCCATTTCCCTAATGGACGACACTTCGCCTATCCAATCCCTCAGTGACGGAGCCTTCCTTTGTTTCCACAACCAAGGCACCACCTGTTTGTCTGCGTTTAGCAGGTGGACAAACAAGGACTCTTGTACTTCCCAATAGGGCGATCTACCAGTTGCAACAGTATCATTGCTGGATCGTTTCGGGTCTGAGAGCCCATAATCTTATTAATCACTGGTATGACCTTCCCCAAATATGGACTGCCACTTTTAACTGATAAATATGTCACTGATATATAATAATATATAAATAATAAATGGAGCAAACAGATCCTGCTTTACACAGTGACACACAGGATGCTGCAGCATGGCCGTGTAACAGATAACTAAACATCATCTCCCCTATTCTCTTCTGAGAGAGCAAACTGGCAGAAATCAGTTAATGAGGTAAGACAAACATACTGTGACTTTAGTGCATGCCTCTACTATGTGGTTGAGGACAGTATACTGATAAGGGTTTTATCCCTGCCCTAAATTTCTCAGGTTTGGGGCATTAAATGGACAATTTTGGGCCACCACTTGCTAGATTTAGATGGACATTTGGGGCTCTTTACTGACCTTAGCACTGTCAATGCGTTGCGGGGCCGATGGCTCGGAACTCATCGAGCACTCCATGCTGCCAGAGCGATCAACAAGGAATATGAACTCTCCGCAACTGGACTGTTCCTGCTCAGCTGGAAAACTTGGATAGAAATTCAACATGGCAGCTGGGTCGGCCATAATGGATCCTAATGAACATAAAAATGAAATGATCGTTGTGGTTCCAGAGGGTCAACGAAATAATGAGATTCGAAAATGTCATGCTCTCTAGGGACAATAGATTTGAAAAATTTACAGCAACCTGGTACAGCTGGATGGAGATTACGGAATCCCAAGAGGGCAAAAAACAGCTTGGAATGTGCTAGCGGCTAGGTGTTTTCCCTACCCCCCCAGCCCCCCTCTGTTTTGCCCCTTGTTCTTACGTTGCAATGGTTAACAGCCGTTCACCCGGGTCACGTGGGACTTGTGGTCGGCGTGCCCTGACTCGCCGTGATATTCCCCTGTGGGCGGTGGCCCTGGGGGCTGTGGGGTATGCTCCCGGCGGCCCTGGGGCCCCCGGGTGGGGGGCCCATTGCCCCAGACGTGTGGAGGCGGCGGGCTTAGCCGCTGGCCTGCAACCAGTGACAGGTATGAACACTGAATCATAGCATGAAAAAATACAATTCTGTGAAATACTCACCTGTAGAATTGGTATTATACCCATACAGCACGTCCTGCTCCATCTATAATACTTACACATGGGTAATCCTCCGCCAGAGGGCGCTGTTCACTGCAGACATGCAAAAAACAGGCTCCTCCCGGCCCCTCATACACCGAGGGACCCCCCACAAATCCCCAGCATTGAAAAGCAGTGAGAAAAAGAAGCCGGGAGAAACCAACCACCCAAGTGGAATAATAACAATGGTAACAATCACCATACAGGGGATCCAGAATGTAAAACCAGGGTGGGGTGGAGCAGGACGTGCTGTATGTGTATAATACAAATTCTACAGGTGAGTATTTCACAGAATTGTATTATTCTAAGCATACAGCACGTCATGCTCCATCTATAATACTTACACATGGGACATCCAATAGCAGTGTCCATACAGTAGGGTGGGATCCCCAAAAAACAAGGCACAGCAGAGAGTAAAGGCGCTGTCACCTGCAAAACTTTGCAACCAGGTACGACATGAGCAAAGGCTCTAACGTCAATCTCATAACAAAACCTTTGAAAGGTATGAACAGAGACAAGCAACAGTCTAGAAACTTATTCAACAGAAAAAACCTGGTGCTGAAGGGCCAAAGGTACCCAAACACCAATACAACGGAGTAAAATGAGAAAGGGGGATTCTTCCCCCTTAAAGGAGTAGGCCATTGTAACGGCCAACCAACCCACAGGCAACAGAAGCCTCATGGAAACTTAGAACTCTCCCCAAGGGGAATGAGAACTGGTCTCCCGTCCGACAGGCGGGAATACTGACCCCTTCATTAGTAAGAAGCCGAAACCACGTCATGGTGTGCATATAGACATATTATATATATATATATATATATATATATATATATATATATATATATATATATCGAGACCGACAGTATATATATATATATATATATATATATATATATATATATATATATATATATATATATATATATATATATATCGAGACCGACAGGCGGGAATACTGACCCCTTCATTAGTAAGAAGATAGACACACACACATATATATATATATATATCGAGCCAAGGCTAAGTAATCTGATCCACCTTCTCAGGCACACGTCTGACTGAAGCAAGAGCCCCCAGAAAAGCAACTTGGACTACAAGACAGCTCAGACAGCATCCAGCATAAGTCCCAAGGGAACAATCCGCAGGGCAAACAGAAAGAAGAAAAACAGAAGATCCCCACAGGAACCAGAGAACTACTTGGGAGATGCCCTTGAGCAAACCCCCAGAGAGCTCCTCGCAAGGAAGACTGAACCAGACGTCCACAGGAAGACAGACTGGACAGAACCTGAATCTTCAGAGTACCGAGGTGGGGAGCCAACCCCAACCTATGCTGTAATGACTCTAGAACCCTGGGAACCGAGACGACCAACAGGGAAGAGACCAAGACTCATGCCAATCAATATGTGTACACAATAATCCACAATAGACGAAGGAAGAGGAAGCCAAGGAAGCTTGCTCCTAGCCCCCCATATACCAAGTCACCCAGAAGATAAGCCCGTCTCCAAGGGGTGAATGAATCAGCTGTCAAGCCCCAGACTAGAGTCTGTAGATTGGGACAACAAAGAAGGGGCCTGACAAGGGCGGAACCGCACTCCTGAGAGAGCGAACAGGTCAGCTGACCTTAGCAGAAGCATCTGCGAACCACAGTTCACTAGGTCACCCGGGGTTCAACAAACTCACAGGTCTCGTAATCGGCCCAACCGCACGCAGAACCCCCATAGTAGGGTGAATGAAGAGAAGGTACAGTATATAAGATAGAAAATCCAAGTATAATTTTACTAAACCCCCATGACCAGAGTCAGAATATTCTAAGACAGTAAACACAAGGGCGGGGCCCCTGTGGTATAAGCAAGACCCAACAGAGCCACCCTAGATGGCTCTCAGATTGACACCAGGATAGCACAGCCAGGCATTGAGAAACATTCATTGGAGCGAAAACCGTTGAGGAGCAGGGGGCGTAGGCCCCCGCCCAGATCAGGATCAGGAACCCTCCAGAGGGATTCACCCTGCCTCGAGCTCCCAGACCAGTAATAAAAACGGGCCATTGTCTTCAAACAGGCCAAGATTCCCCAAATAGACATGTCCTAAAATAGGAAAAAGTCCAGCCATATAGTCAACAGAAGGCTAGTAGGTAAGACAGACCCTCTAAGGGACCTTACCTAGGAACCACGGGGGGTAATGGAAGAATTCCCTCCCCCCCGCCAACCTGCGAGACTGGGTCTCCAAGGCAACCCGTCACCGGAAAATGCAAGCAAAGAAGGGGGTGCCCCCTGACAGGGCCCTTCATTATGATCGGCTCAAGAGGAACCACCATACCCAGGGGAATGGTCGCAACCCTAGCTCCAGGGGTGCTGGAACCCCATGTAGGATCACTAGCCTAGTGTGCAGAAGAGCCCAAGGGCTCGGTATATAAGGGACAGCATCTGATACGCCACCAACGAGCCCACCAGCTGCAATCCTGCCTGGTGAAGGTAATATATCAGCAAAGAGGGACAGAGAATTCGTCCCAAAAGGTACCGCCAAGGAAGAAGGAACTAGCCGGAGCCGAATCCAAATGCAATACTAGGAGAGGATATACTGGAAAAAGGGACAAAATAGGAACTAAGGTGACTGAACACCCATCCCCAATAACTCCCCATTGTAGGTAAGGACCACCTAGTAGGTCCTTATGCGGCTGCCCCTTGGTCTCATTCGAGACAGCACTCCCATCCAAGCCGTAGCGAGCACAGGGTGTGGGGGAGAGGCCTAATAACACGGCCACAATCAGCGGTGATGATCACCAACACCCACCTGTAAAAGCCGCAGTGTCCTGAAGACACATGTGAGCCAAAATAAGCATCTTAGCATTCCACGGGCAGCCAGAGGCCCACTGATTTACACAGCGCCGAAGGCCCAACTCAGAGACGCTAAGCGGCAACGCCTGTGGGTACAATCGCCAAACCCATGGAGGGTTAGGATGTGCACCGCCTCATCCTCCAGGAGAAGGTGGAACAACTGGTGTAGAGGCCACTGCCTCTATCTGTGAAGGGCATCCTATCAAAGAGCCCAGACCTAGCAGGCCAAGGAAGGCCTGTACCAATACCTGAAGAAAGACAGGTACCGGAAGTACCCTGACCCACTCGGGGAAGAACCATCCAGAAAACACCGTACCGCAACCAGAGGGACTACTTCCTGAATCCATCAGAACAAAGCATGGTGCCTCCTGATAGGAGCAAGGTGCTGTGGCTATCCCCTCACCCAGGCGGGTGAGGGCGACCCATCATGCTTGGGGGTTTTTGAGAAGAAGTCGGTCTTATCCTGACCAGAAAGCCCCTGATGTTGTCTGCCTCTCCTGGGGCAGGAGTCTGTACCAGGCCCCGGGAGGGGCACCCCTGGTTCTTGCTTAACACTATGATATGGAGGGGTATCCCTGCTCCGAGGGGACAGAGACGGCCGCCCTTGATGGGGCGAATTGTCCTCTTTTTTAAAAATATCCAGACGGGCCCCAAACAGGCGTGGTCCTTTAAAGGGAAGCCCAGTCAGAGTCTTTTTAGCAGCATCATCAGCCCCCCACTGTCGCAGCCAAAGCAGTCGACGTATAGCCACCACTGGGGAAGAGGTCCTTGCACACATTCTGATGGTGTCATCCAGGGCTAAAAGGATAAATTCAACAAAAATATCACAACTGGAGAGTGCATTAAACACCTCCCAGGGTAAATCTTCAGGGTGATGCTCAAGCATCTGCCTTATGAGGGTTCTAGCGGCCACTGCAGTGATGGCCGCGGCACAGGCGTGCGAAGCCAACCTATCGATGCGCCGGTCCTCGACATCTCGAAGGGTGCTGTAGGCCGGGGCTGTGAAGAAGGGGGGGTTAGGAACCCCAATGATCGGTGCGTCCACCACGGGAGACGATGACCAGCAATCAACCATCTCAGGGGGAAAGGGGTATTTCCTATCCCAGTCCTCTGGGATCCCAGGAAGTTTAGTGGGGCATTCCCACTCCTTAAGAACCAGAGCGTGGAAGTGAGCCTGCTCGAGAAATTCCAAACGCGCAGTCGCCGTATGGAAGCTCTCCCCTCTCGGCTTGGGGACCGCGCCAGGGAGCGAAATAGCCAGGGCCTTAAAAATCCTAAGTAACATACCCTCAACGTCAAACTGGCCCCAGTCATCTTGGTCAGAATCATCGTGACTCCTCGGCCTCTCATCAGAGGAACCCGGATCAGAGAACAGATCTCCATCGTCAGATGGAGCACTATCACACGGAGAAAAGAGAGCTCCTCCGAACCCATAGCAAAGGCCGAAGCCGGGGGCGTCAGGGGCCGCTTCCTGCCAGGACCCAAGCGTTCGGTCAACCCCGTAACAATCTGGTCAAGCGTAGGCCATCTAGAAGACAGGTCAGGTTGTCACTCCCTGCTGGAACATGACTCAACAGGAGTGAGGTTTAGGCCAGGGGAAGAGGGAGGATAGGAGCGAGGTGCAGCCATAGGTGCTGCTCGCAGGGCCAGCGTTTGCTCGGCACAGGGTGCGCACACCCTTGCCCCGTCAGCATCAGCATGGGGGAGACCACACGCTATACACAGCCGGTCTTGTCCCAGAGGGACCCCGGTCACACAATCCTGAGATGCCCCCATATGGTGATTATCTAGGCACAGTATGCCCGTAGGGATTTATGCACTAGGCAACCCTGGATGCCCCAGTGACCCGCTGATTAAATGTGGGAGATTTGTAGGAAGGCCCGCTAATAACTATCTATGTATAAATATATATCTAGATGTATAAGGATATAAAGGGCCGGGAGAGGCCGCCTGAGACTTGGCGTCTGAAAAACATAAGGTGAAAGAAGGTGTCAGGGCCATGCACAGCAGGAAGAACATAAAATGAGCAATCGCCCGCGAGGGCACTTACAGACCAAGGGAGGAGGGGAACAGCCGCCACGCGCGCGAAGATCGTCAAAATGGCGCCCAGTGAACCTCGAAGGGCGGGCTCAATGCTCGGCCGTGACACGGAGCGCGCCAAGACAAGTCCCCGTCCACCCTGAAGAACGGCGGCAGCCAAACAGACTAAAGAGCAAGCAGCGCGGCTCTGACACCCGGATGAGATAGAGGCAGAAATAAAGGCTTAAGCGTGACTAACAGTACACTGTCACATACACCCCCCCCCCCCCCCTTTTCTTTTCCCCTTAACTAGTTGGGGAAAACGGGAGGGTGGCGACCCAACAGGGACCACCACTACTCAGGGCACGGGGCAGTAGAGCGGGAGGGGCATACACTAGAGGCTCACCATTAGCCTTGACCGCCTACCCTATGGTGGGGGATTGCGGTGGAGCATGGCTCCATTAAGCACCCAAGGTGCTGCCTACCTTCACCCGACCAACGCAGCCCAGGCTGGGAGGCATAGTCTTCATCACAGAGGACGGGTGGAAATAGTCCCGCAGGGCCTCGGGCTGTAAAGCCCCGCTCGCCTACGAGAGCGTGATACTTCATGTCTTCGCAGTTCAGCACTGCAGAGAAATCTGGGGATTTGTGGGAGGTCCCTCGGTGTATGAGGGGCCGGGAGAAGCCTGTTTTTTGCATGTCTGCAGTGAACAGCGCCCTCTGGCGGAGGATTACCCATCTGTAAGTATTATAGATGGAGCAGGACGTGCTGTATGCTTAGAATAAGTCAGCTCTACCTTGATTAGGGAGTCACAATCCAAGTAGGAAATTCAATTGGCTCGGCAGGAGCGCTCCACTCCAATATCAGGCACAACAAGTATAAGAATTGACAGCCAAAAGCATTTCCTCATTAAAATCCAAGAACCTTTATTCCAATTCAATAGTAAGCATGGTGCAGACATCCCCCAGTAAAATACACGTATGTCTACACGTTTCGAACCCCACGGGTAACTCGTCCATAATTGGGCCATCTGGCCTAAAGTTTGGGTATACGGCTGTGTTGCTACTTTACAGGTCATCTGTACTACGTTATCTGTACTACGTTATCTGTATTGCAATGTATGTTAATTTATTAGAATTGTTTGTCAATACACTTGTAATTAAAACTTTAATAAATAAAGAATGCATAAAAAAATGAAATAATATTGAGATGTCTTTTAAAATTGAGACCACTATAATGTTTAGATCTTCATCATATGGATGGAATTCGCCATTGTGTTCTGCAGGACATGTGAGGGATAGCCTGAAGGCTTATTAGAGCCAGAGGTAGTACTAGGTACAGGAGGGAAAGCTGTGTTTTTGAATGGCTCTAACCCTTAAAATGCCAGCCATGTAAAAATACAATTCTGTGAAATACTCACCTGTAGAATTGGTATTATACGCATACAGTACGTCCTGCTCCATATATAATACTTACACGTGGGTAATCCTCCGTCATAGGGCGCTGTTCACTGCAGACATGCAAAAACAGGCTCCTCCCGGCCCTTCATATACCCAGGGACCTCCCACAAATCCCCAGCATTGAAAAGCAGTGAGAAAAGAAACCGGGAGAAACCAACCACCAAACTGGTAACAATAGCAATGATAACAATCACCATACAGGGGATCCAGAAAAATGTAAAACCAGGGTGGGGTGGAGCAGGACGTACTTGATGCGTATAATACCAATTCTACAGGTGAGTATTTCACAGAATTGTATTATTCTAAGCATACAGTACGTCCTGCTCCATATATAATACTTACACGTGGGACATCCAATAGCAGTGTCCATGAAGCAGGGTGGGATCCCCATCAAAAAAGGCACAGCAGACAGTAAACGCGCTGTCACCTGCAAACCTTGCTACCAAGAGCGACATGAGCAAAGGCTCTAACGTCAACCTCATAAAAAACCTTTGAAAGGTATGAACAGAAAACAGGCAGCTGTCTAGCAAAAACCTGATTAACAGAAAACTGGTGTTGAAAGGCCCAAGGTACCCAAGCACAAGTAGAAACAGAATAAAAAGAGAAGAAGATTCTTCCCCTTAAAGGAATAGGCCAGAGTAACATCCTGACCAGTCCAAAAGCAACAGTAGCCTCGGTAAAACTCAGAGCTCCCCCCCCAGCAGGGAATTGAAACCTGTTCTCCCGCATGACAGGCGGGGATACTGACCACTACACTAACAAGGATCAGCAAGAAGCCAACACCCTTACCTGGGACCAGAAAGGACAATCTGTCCAAGCAAGACCAGTCCAAAGGGCGCATAACCCCTGGAAGCAGATGAGATCAGGCGCATACGTATGGAGGCGCCCGCAAACCCCAAGGGGCATCAGTCCCCCTAAGGGACAAGAAACAAACCAGGAAAACTTCAACACCTGTTGAGGGAATGTAGACCCCCTTACTTCAGCATTACTAAGAATAAAGCCCAGAGGCAGACAAAAAGACTTGAATAAATGAGCATAAGACACCACCTTGAGCATAAGGACCGGCGTAAGGCAGAATACCACCACATCATGGTGTATATATAATGAACGAGGGCTAACTAAACAGAGCCACCTTCTCAGGCACACGTCTGACTGAAGCAACAGTCCCCCGAAGGGCAACTTGGAACCCAAGGTGACCATCTACAGGAAGGTGCAAGAAAAGGAGGGTCCTTGAATTTAACCAGCTCAAGAGGAACCACCGTACCCAGGGGGAATGAGCACAGACCTAGCTCCAGGGGTGCTGGAACCCCATCCAGGATTAATAACCTACTGTGCCGAAGAGCCCAAGGGCTCTGAATATAAGGGACATCATCTGATCCGCCACCAACGGGCCCACCAGCTACAATCCTGCCTGGTGAAGTAAGGCGACAGCAAAGAGGGACAGAGCCCATGTAACCAGGAGTCCACTTGTTGCCAAGGAAGAAGCCTGAACCAAATCCAAGGAATGGAGAAAGCGAATAAGGGACAATGAGGGATTGAGGTGACTAAGCACCCATCCAAATAACTCCCAGGGGACACCGCCGGCCGACTAACCCACTCGGCCTGGCGTAGATTGGGAAGTAAAGAAGGACAATCCGGTAAGTCCTAGTGCGGACGCCCCATGGGCATGTCAGAGACATCACCCCCATCCGCGCCTTGGCAAGCAGCCTGGGACCAGAAAAGAGGCCAAAAACAAGGCCCCAATCCACAGGGTTGGTCCTTCAACACTGACCTGTAAAGGTCTCGGTGTCCAGAAGACACAGGGGAAACTAAAAGGATCTTAGATCTCCACAGGTGGCAAGAAGCCCCCCTTGCACAGGGCACCTGTGGCCCAACACAGAGATATCATGCAGGGACTACCTGTGAGTGTAGAATTGCCAAGCCTACCATAGGCCAGCATGGCCCAGACTGCCTCATCCTTTTGAGGGAGAGAGGAAGGTTAACATAGAGGCCATCGCCCCAGCTTGTTAAGGGAAACCTGCAAGTGAGCCCAGACTCTGCAGGCCGAGTACGGCCTGCACCAACTTCTGAAGAGAAAACAGGGACTAGAAGCACCTTGACAACCTCGGAACGGACCGCCCAGCAAACTCTATCCTGTATCCAGGGGAACTACCTCCTGGATCCATCAGAAGGAGACGAGACGCTCCCAGATAGGAGCCAGGGGCTGCGGCAGTCCCCTCGCCCAGAAGGGTGAGGGCGTCCCTTCATGCTTGGGAGGTCTTGGCAGATTTGGACTTAGCCCTGCCAGAGGGCCCAGGACGTTGCCTGCCCACCCTGGAGTGGAAATCTACGTGGTAATCTACGCCGAAAAGCTGGAAGCACACCTCTAGTTCTGCGTAGGAGTGCCTTACCCTTTTTTCCCAAAAAGGTCCAAACGGGCCCCAAATAGGCGCCGTCCTCTGAAGGGAAGGCCAGTGAGAACCTTTTTCGTATCATCGTCAGCACCCCACTGTCGCAGCCAAACCAGGCGGCGAATAGCTACCACAAGCGCAGAGGTTCTGGCACACATCTTAATGGTGTCATCCAGCGCTGAGAGGATAAACTTCACAAACAAAAAAAAACAAAAAAAAAAACTTCACAAACACATCACAATCTGAGAGTGCATTAAAGACCTCCCAGGGGAGATCCTCAGGTTGGTGATCAAGTAGCTTTCTAATGAGGGTCCTGGCGGCCACAGAGCGGGCGCAGAGCCGTCCCTGCACACGAAAAGGCGTGGGAAGCCAGTCTGTCAATGCGCCGGTCCTCAGCATCCCGAAGGGTACGGTAATTAGGAGCAGTCATGAAGGGGGGTTAGTAACCCCTATAATCGGTGCATCCACCACGGGAGGTGCTGACCAAAAGTTAACTACATCAGGGGGAAAAGGGTACTTCCAATCCCAGACCCCTGGAACCCCTGTAAGTTTACAAGGTGATTCCCATTCTTTGGATATAAGAGCCTGGAAATACTCCTGTTCCAGATATTCCAAGCACGGTGTCGCTGTGTGGAAACTCTCCCTCTTAGGCCTGGGAGCCTCTCCAGGAGGGGAGATTGACAAAACCTTAAAGATCTTTATAAGTAGTTCATCAGTGTCACACAGGCCCCAAGAACCGGGTCCAGAATCATCACGGCTTCAGGGCATCTCGTCCGAGGAGCCCAAATCGGAGAATAGCTCACCTTCATCAGAAGGAGCAAGGTCCTGCATAGCAGCAGACTCTTCAGTTTCAGTAGGAACCAGAGAACCAAGAGGCGTCAGGGACCGCTTCTTTCCAGGGCCCAAGTGCTCCGTCAAACTAGATATCACCTGCTCAACCACAGGCAGCCTGCGCGGCACGACTTGCTGGTCATCCCCGCTCGAGTGCGACTCATCAGGGGTGAGATTTAAGCACGGGGAGACAGGTGTATTGAAGCGAGGTGCAGCCACTGGCAAACCTGATTGCAGGGCCAGTGCCTGTTCAGCACACGGTCCGCAGACCCGTGCTCTGTCAGCATCAGCATGGGGCTGTCCACACGCTGTACACAGCCGGTCTTGTCCCCGAGGGACCCCGGGTACATAATTCTGAGATGCCTCCATATGGTGATTATCTGAGCAATATGCCCGCAGGGATTTATGCAATAGGCAACCCTGGATGCCCCAAGACCCGCTAGGAATGTGGGAGAATTTTTTAAGTGAACCCGCTATAATATATGTCAGGCCGGGAGAAGCCACCGAAATCTTGGCGTCTGAAACATATAAAGAGAATAAGGGGGGTGTCAGAGCCATGCGCAACTGAACGAAAGATCATAGGAACAAAACCGCCCAGGAGGGCACTTACATAACCAAGGGAGGAGGAAGATCGCAACCACGCGCACGCGTGAAGACCATCTAAATGGCGCCAAGGGAACCTCGAGGGGCGGACCCGATCTGGCCGTGACGCGGGGCGCGTCATGCCAAGTCCCCACCTCCCCCAAAGAGCGCGAAGCTCCAACCAGCGGTAACGTAAATGACAAGTAGTGGATAAGACACACAGGGAAATGCCAAAACTAGTGAATGACGCTGCCGCCCGGGCCGCACACTTCAGTAAAGGAAAAAATACAATTCTGTGAAATACTCACCTGTAGAATTGGTATTATACGCATACAGTAGGTCCTGCTCCAATATAATACTTACACGTGGGTAATCCTCCGTCATAGGGCGCTGTTCACTGCAGACATGCAAAAAACAGGCTCCTCCCGGCCCTTCATATACCCAGGGACCTCCCACAAATCCCCAGTATTGAAAAGCAGTGAGAAAAGAAGTCGGGGGAAACCAACCACCAAACTGGTAACAATAGTAATGATAACAATCACCATACAGGGGATCCAGAAAATGTAAAACCAGGGTGGGGTGGAGCAGGACCTACTGTATGCGTATAATACCAATTCTACAGGTGAGTATTTCATAGAATTGTATTATTCTAAGCATACAGTACGTCCTGCTCCAATATAAAACTTACACGTGGGACATCCAATAGCAGTGTCCATAAAGTAGGGTGGGATCCCCAACAAAAAGGCACAGCAGACAGTAAAGGCGCTGTCACCTGCAAAACTTTGCTACCAAGTACGACATGAGCAAAGGCTCTAACGTCAATCTCATAACAAAACCTTTAAAAAGGTATGAACAGACACAAGCAGCGATCTAGCAACTTATTCAACAGAAAACCTAGTGCTGAGGGGCCAAAGGTAGCCAAACCCCAATGGAACGGAATAAAAAAGAGAGGGAGATTCTTCCCCCTTAAAGGAATAGGCCAGTGTAACGGCCTAACTAGCCCAAAAGCAACAGAAGCCTCGGTAAAACTTAGAACTCTCCCCAACGGGGAATTGAAAACTGGTCTCCCGCAAGACATGCGGGGATACTGACCCCTTAACTAACAAGGATCATCAAGAAGCCGAAACCTTTACTCAGGACCAGGAAGGGCAAACCATCCAAGTAAGATCAGTCCAAAGGGCGCATAGGCCCTGGAAGCAAACGAGATCAGGCGCATACATATGGAGGCGCCCGCAGACCTCAAAGGGCATCAGTCCCCCTAAGGGACAAGAAACAACCAGGAAAATTTCAAGACCTGTTTAGGGAATGTAGACCCCTTACATCAGCATTACAAAGAAGAAGGCCCATAGGCAGACTAAAAGGATTTAAATAATGATCATAAAACACCACCTTGGACAAAAGGGTCCGGCGTAAGGCGGAATACCACCACATCATGGTGTGAATATATATATATATATATATATATATAATGAACGAGGGCTAAGTAATCAGAGCCACCTTCTCAGGCACACGTCTGACTGAAGCAACAGCCCCCGGAGGGGCGACTTGAACTACAAAACAGCTCAGACAGCATCCAGAATAAGTCTCAAGGGAACAATCCGCAGGGCAAACAGAATGAAAATTGATCCCAACAAGGACCACAGAACTACCTGGGAGATGCCCCTGAGCAATCCCCAAGAGAACTCCTAACAAGGAAGACTGAACCAGAAAGGAAGGCAGACAGGACAGAACCTGAACCTTCAGAGTACCTAGATGGGGAGCCAACCCCAACCTATGCTGTAACAACTCTAAAACCCTGGGAACTGAGAACATCCAACAGGGGAGAGACCAAGACTCATGCCAATCAATATTTTATTATAATTATTATAATTTTTTATGTGAACCCGCTATAACATATGTCAGGCCGGGAGAAGCCACCAAAATCTTGGCGTCTGAAAGACATAAAGGGGATAAGAGGGGGGTGTCAGTGCCATGCGCAGCTGAATAAAAAAATCATAGGAACAAAAACCGCCCAGGAGGGCACTTACATGACCAAGGAAGGAGGCGGATCGCAACCACGCGCACGCGCCAAAATGGCGCCAAGTGAACCTCGAAGGGGCGGGCCTGATCTGGCCGTGACGCGGGGCGCGTCATGCCAAGTCCCCGCCTCCCCCAAAGAGCGCGAAGCAGTAACCAGCGCAACGTCCATGACAGTAGTGGATAGGACACACATACAGAGTGTAAATGAGGAGATTGCTATCAACACTAGGGAATGATGCTGCCGCCCGGGCTGCACACTTCATGTAATGAAAGGACACACGCGCACAACCAGACAAGGTTTATGTGGGGCAAGGAGCGCGGCACTGACACCCAAGTTTAAATGAAAAGTCAACGGCCATAACGTGTTAACATTACGCTGGGACCGCCACACACATACCCCCCCCCCTTTTCCCCCGAGCTACGGGAGGAAGCGAGGGAGAAGCGGACCTGCACCCAGGGTTCATCGCTATGAGGGGCACGGGCAACAATGCGGGAGGGGCATCTATTGAAGGCTCACCATCGGCCTAAACCGCCTACCCTATGGTGGGGGATTGCGGTGGAGCGTAGCTCCGTGAGCACACAAGGTGTTGCCTACTTTGACCCGACCAGCGCAGCCCAGGCAGGGAGGCACATCTTATCGAAGAGGACGGGTGGTAATAGTCCTGCAGGGCCGCAGGCTGTAAAAGCCCCGCTCACCTGCGAGAGAGTTGATACTTCTTGTCTTCGCAGCCAGCACTGCAGAGAAAATACAACTCTGTGAAGTACTCACCTGTAGAGTTGATATTATATGCATACAGCACGTCCTGCTCCAGACATAGTCATAACGTGTGGGTAATCCTCTGCCTTCAGCGCCGTGCACTGCAGAACATGAAGAAAACAAGCTCCTCCCGGCCCTACATATACGAGAGGACCTCCCACAAATCCCCAGCATTGAAAAGCAGTGAGAAGAGAAGCCGGGAGAACAACCACCCAGAACTGGCAATAATATCAAGTGAAAACAATCACCATACAGGGGATCCAGAACAAGTGAAACCAGGGTGGGGTGGAGCAGGACGTGCTGTATGCATATAATATCAACTCTACAGGTGAGTACTTCACAGAGTTGTATTATTCTAAGCATACAGCACGTCCTGCTCCAGACATAGTCATAATGTGTGGGACATCCAATAGCAGTGTCCATAAGTAGGGTGGGATCCCCAAGAGAAGGGCACAGCCTGCAGTAAAGCGCTGTCACCCCCAACCATGCTACCAGGGCAACGAGAGCAATGCTCTAACCTCAACCTTTGAACCTTGTAAAGGGAGAACTGAACCCAAGCAGCGGACTAGCCAACTTGCTCACCAGAACTTAGTGCTAAGAGTCACGAGACCAATCACAAGTGGTGAGAGAACAGAAAACAGTAGAGAAGAAGAATCTTCCCATAACAGAATAGGCCAGAATGGTGACCTGACCATGCTACTGCAAGGAGTGCAGCCATGGAAACATCAAAACTTTCCCTGACAGGGAATATGAAACCTGGTCTCAGTCAGGACCAGCAGGAACGCTAACAACAACGCTTCAACAGAAGCCGAAGGTATACTTCTCGGCACAGCAGGTCAAAACTAGCCAAGTAAGACCCATCCAAGGGCACCTGCCCCGTGGAGGTAATTAGAGCCGGTACTTCATAATAGGACACCGAACCCCTTAAAAGGCAAAATCCCTCCAGGGACAAAAGGCCATTCAGAAAGATCTCCAACTCTGTAGAGAGATGCAAGTCCCTTATCTCATAATACGCAGGACAACATCCCAGAGAATCTGGCATAATGAAGGTAAGGACCCTCGCCTGGAAGCAGACTTAGCGCAAGGCGGCACCCTCACCTCATGGGATACAGGTATAAATAAGAACGTACATAAATGGAATGATAATAGCCGCCACAGAGTCATACGTATGGCACACTTCTGGCTGGAGCAATCGCCCCGGAGGGGTGATATGATGAAGGAACGGTTCAGACAAGAACCTGAATAAGAACCAAGGGAACCCTTAGCAGGGCATCGGGATAAGAAATCCCCCCAAAGGGAAAAACAGGAATTCCCCAATGAATGCAACCGAGCAGACCCTGAAGAAAGCTCAACACAAGAGATTGGACCAGGCTTTGCAGTAGGTGAACAGGGCAAGCCCTGAACCTTCCACAGAACTTAGTTGGTACCCAATACCAACATTGCTGATAGGACCCTAAACCCCAGGAACGGAGATCGTCCAACAAGGGAAAAGAGCTTAGACCCAGCAGGCCAGTATGGGTACACAACATACCCTTACATAACGTGGCAGAAGGAAGAAAACGAAGAGAAGGAAGTAAGTCCTAACTCTCCAAGGAACAAGACACCCCGAGATCTGTCATCTCCAACAGGGTAAGCACAAAAACCTGCCAAACGCCAAGGTATAGCCTAAGATAAGAAACCTGACCATGTAAAATGGAGCTCGTGAGGGACACACAGGCCTACTGTTCTCAGCAGAACATCCGCGGACCACACCCCACTGGGCCATCCAGGCCTACAGCATAGCGGTGCTGCTCGCCATAGGAGAACTTGTGCAAACCCCCACCCAGGGGATAAGACATTTCAATATAATGTCCAACCAGAACCACTGAACCCAACTAGGGCAGACCAATCTGGGCCAATAATAAGGGTAGAACCCTGCGATTGAGACGGGGTCCAACAGGACCGTACCAGTATGGACTCAATGGACAATAGAGAACCTCCTGCAGAGGAGGGATATTACAAGAAAAGGGCAAGGAATATTAAATCCCCCATAGACAGAATCAGAGCTCCCCTGGAATAAAGCTAGACCCAGGAATTCCACGGGGAACAAGGAACATGCCACTGTCCTACAATGGACCAAGGGTCCCCAATTGGACAGGTACTGAAAGGGAGTAGTCCAGCAAACTAGAACCCACCGAAGCTCATTGTGACAAAAAGAAACCATAGGTAACTGGATCCCTCAAGGTCCCTACCTAGGAACCACTGGGGGTTTCAGAAGACAAGCCCCCTTTGTCAACCTGCCAGATTTGGTACCATGGTAACCATCAACAGGGAGAAACAGAGAGGTAGGGAAGATCCCTAACGGTTTCCTCGAGTAACCAGCGGAAGAATAACCACCTCCATCAGAAGGAAGGTAAACAGACCTAGATCCAGGGTGCTGAACCCTCATCCAGGACTGATAGCTAAAATGCCTCAGAGCCCAAAGGCACAGAGAAAAAAAGGAATGTCAACAGACCAGCCGCCAACGGCCACACCAGGTGCAATTCTGCCTGGAGATAAAAACGAGACAGGACGGAGGACCAGAGACCTCGTTTCCAGAAATTCCCTTATAGTCAAGAGAAAACACACCAGCCGAAACCCAATCCAGATACAACCTGGACCTGGAGGATGGAACAGAGTAGTGCTTGAATCAACTAAGGTCCATCCAAACGACCCCCTCTTGTAAGTAAAAGGGAGGACCTGATAGGTCCCCTGGTAGCTGCCCCCTGGTGTCGTGCGAGACATCACACCCATCCAGAGTCTAGCGGGCACATGAACGCAACAGGGGACCCAGTCAATGCCACAACGGTGGCGATGACCGCCAATACCCAGCAGTAGTGGGCTCAGTATCCCGAAGTTACCTTGAGGTCAGAATAAACATCTCAGCACGCCACGGGCGGCCAGAGGACCCCTGGTGTGTAGGGCGCCAACGGCCCATTCAGAAGCGCCAAGCCTGGATGCCTATGGATACAGATGCTAAACCCCGCAAGGGGTTGGAAAGATAGATTCCCTCATCCTCAAGGGAAGGGAGGAGCAACTGGCGCAGAGGCCCCAGTGTCTATATGATAATGGCGTTCTGGCAAGGACGTCATACCTGACAGGCCCAGGAAAGCCTGCCCCCCATACCTGAAGAAAAACAGGGGACCGTAGTCCTCCTGACCGACTCAGGGAAAGACCATCCAGCTAACACTGTCCCATATCCGGAGTAACTACCTCCTAAAGCCACTAGAACGAGGCAGGATGTCTCCAGATAGGAGTAAAGTGCCGTGGCCATCCCCTCACCCAGGTGGGTGAGGGCATCCCATCATGCTCGAGGGTTTTTGGTGAATGATACGGGCTTAGCCTGGCCCGAAGGCCCCGGGCGTTGAATGTCACTCCTGGGACAGGATACCGAACCAGACCCTGCAAGGGGCATCCCCGGTTCCTGCTTAACTTTATGATATGGAGGTGGAGGAGTATCCCTGCTCCGAGGGGGCCGAGACGGCCGCCCCTGATTGGGTGGACTGTCCTGTTCTCCAAATAGGTCCAGACGGGCCCCAAACAGGCGATGCCCTCTAAAGGGAAGCCCCGTCAGGGTCCTTTTAGCGTCATCGTCTGCCCCCCACTGACGCAGCCAGAGCAGGCGACGTATAGCTACCACTTGGGCAGAAGTCCTCGCACACACATATTGATGGTGTCATCCAGAGCTAAAAGGAAAAATTTAACAAAAATATCACAGCTGGAGAGTGTGTAAAATACCTCCCAGGGTAAATCTTCAGGTTGATGCTCCAGCATCTTTCTTATGAGAGCCTTAGCGGCCACTGCTGTGATGGCCGCGGCACAGACAGGGCGTAGCGCCGTTCCTGCACAGGCAAAGGCCAGCCTATCAACGCGCCGATCCTCGGCGTCCCGCAAGGAGCTGTAAGCCGGAGCTGTAAGGAAGGGGGGGGGGGGGGTTAGGAACCCCAATAATCGGTGCGTCTACCACTGGGGACAAAGACCAAATATCAACCATCTCGAACAGAACAAGGTGAAACCAGGGTGGGGTGGAGCAGGACGTACAGTATGCGTATAATATCAATTCTACAGGTGAGAATCTCACAGAATTGCATTATTCTAAACATACAGTACGTCCTGCTGCATCTATAATACTTACACGTGGGACATCCAATAGCAGTGTCCATAAAGTAGGGTGGGACCCCCAACAACAAAGGCAACGGCACGTAGCTCAGACTACAACCGCCTGCAAAACCTTACAGCCAAAAGCAGCATCAGCTGAGGCCCGAACATCAACCTTGTAAAACTTTGAAAAGGTGTGAACAGAAGACCAAGTAGCGGCCTTGCAAACTTGTTCAACAGAGGCCTGTTGCTGAAAAGCCCAAGACGCACCAATAGCACGAGTGGAATGAGCCGTAAGACGGAAAGGGGGAGTCCTGCCCTTAGTAGAATAGGCCTGAATCACAGCCTGACGAATCCATTTACTGATGGTAGACTTGGCGGGAACCAAACCTTTCCTAGGCCCGGAAGGCACAACAAAGAGAGCATCAGTCTTCCTGAAGGCCTTAGTGACAACCAAGTAATACTTCAAGCACCTGACTACGTCCAAGGAATGCAGAACCCGCTCCTTGTCGTTGCGAGGATTGGGACACAATATCCTGGTTCAAATGAAAAACACCATTTTGTGATTACTCACCTGTAAAATGGGTATTATGAGTATGTCACACACCCCGCTTCAAACATTAATAATTACACTTGGGTCAACCCACCTCTAGGTGGCGACGTTGCAGAGAAGTCTTGAAAAAAACGAGCCCTTCCTGGTCTATACATACCTGGGACCTCCCACTTATCTCCCAGTTTTCAAACAGCAGTAAAGACAAGGTACCAGAAAAAACCATTGGTAACCCTCAAACCGTAAACAAAGCTTCACCATATAAAGATCCAGGATACCAAAAAGGGCGAGTGAAGCACGGTGTGTGACATACTCATAATACCCATTTTACAAGTGAGTATTCACAAAATGGTATTATTCTAAGTATGTCACACACCCCGCTTCAAACATTAATAATTACACTTGGGACATCCAAAAGCAGTGTCCAGAAAGGGCGGGTATCCAACAAGGCAATAATGCAAAACTCAAACCACTGCAGTCTGCAGAACCTTGCGGCCAAACACAGCATCAGCTGAAGCCCGCACGTCAACCTTATAAAACTTGGAAAAAGTGTGAACAGAAGACCAAGTAGCAGCCTTACAAACTTGGTGCTGAAAAGCCCAAGACGCCCCAACAGCACGAGTAGAATGAGCAGTGATACGAAAAGGGGGAGCCTTCCCCTTGGCAGAATAGGCCCCAACAACAGCCTGACGAATCCACTTGCTAATGGAAGACTTAGCCGGAGCCGAATCCTTCCTAGGCCCACAGGGCACCACGAAAAAGGCATCAGTCTTACGAAAAGGAGATGTAGTAAGCAAATAGTACTTCACACAGCGTACCACATCCAAACAATGCAAAACCCTCTCCTTGTCATTCCTAGGCTTAGGACACAAGGACAGAAGAACAATGTCCTGGTTAAGATGAAAAGCAGAGACCACCTTAGGAAGAAAGTCCGGTTTGAAGCGGAAAACCACTTTGTCCTGATGTCTCTCAAAGTAAGGAGCCTGAATTGACAAGGCTGCCAACTCCGAAACGCGCCGAACCGAAGTGATGGCCACCAAAAAGGCAACCTTCTGAGTCAGAGCAGAAAGAGCAATATCCTGCAAAGGCTCAAAAGGAGGAGCCTGAAGAGCAGAGAGAACCAAATTCAAATCCCAAACAGGAAGCAAAGGCTTCCTAGGAGGCCGCAAATGCGAAACTCCCTGGAAAAAAGTCTTGACCAAAGGATGAAGCGCAAAAGACTTTTGAGAAAAGACAGAAAAGACCCGACAGGGCAAAGATCTAGCCTCACACCAATCAATATAAGATCTCCAAGTCCTATAATAGATGGTAGAAGAGGACCTCTTCCTGGCGCTAATAAGAGTCCGAATAACAGAATCCGAAAGACCCTCCTCCCTTAAGATGGAGGTTTCAGCAGCCAGGTCGTCAAAGCCAGCGTTGGTAAATTGGGGTAACACAGTTGACCCTGTGTGAGAAGATCCGGCCGAAGAGGCAGATCGAACTGATCCACCGCCAGAACCACACCCTCCTTGGCCACCTTGGAGCCACGAGAATGGCGGGAACCCCTTCCAGGGTCAGCTTCCGCAACACCTTGCCTAGCATGGGGATCGGAGGAAACAGATATAGGAACCCCAGGTCCCCCCAGCTCAGGGACATGGCATCCACCGCCAGAGCCAGAGGATCCTGAGAGAGCGACACGAATGTGGGAAGCTTGTAATTGTGACGAGAGGCAAACAGATACACCTCCGGCGTCCCCCACCGGAGACAAAGAGACCGAAACACCTGGGGGTGGAGAGACCATTCCCCCCGGCGGGAAGAGCACCTGCTCAGGAAGTCCGCCTCCGTGTTTTCCACTCCTGGAATGTACACTGCCAAGATGCAAGGGACATGAGTCTCCGCCCAGGCTAGAATCAGAGACACCTCTCTGAGGGCACTCAGACTGCGAGTCCCTCCCTGGTGATTGATGTAAGCAACCGCCGTCCGATTGTCCGACCGAACCTGAACCGGCAAGCCCTGTAAATGCTGTGTCAAGTGAGACAGAACCAACCTGATGGCTCTCAACTCCAGAACGTTGATGGGCAAGTGGGCCTCCAGAGGACCCCACCGCCCCCGGAACTGAAGGTCCTTCCAGAAACCTCCTCATCCCGACAAACTGGCGTCCGTGGTGACAGTTTCCCAAAGAGGCGTCAGAAAGAACCTGCCCCCAAGAGATTGTTCGAGACCATCCACCACTGGAGAGACTGCCGAACCCGGGAGGACATCCCGAAGGACCGATCCAACGACCGCGGTCGCCGGTCCCAAGACGCCAACAGATGAATGTGAAGCGTCCTCGTGTGAAACGGAGCAAAAGGAACTGCCTCGAAGGAAGCTACCATCAACCCCACCAGTCTCATGCCTAGCCGGATGGACGGGCAAGGATTGGAAAGAAGAAACTGCGTCAATTCCTGAATCAAGAGAACTTTGGCCTGAGGCAGAAACACTCTGTGTTGGCAAGAATCCAAGGACATCCCCAGGAAGGACACCACCCTGGCCGGAACGAGAGAGGACTTGGGATAGTTGATCACCCAGCCGAAACTCTCCAGAGGGGATACCACCGTCCTGGTGTCCATCTCCGCTTGACTGAAGGCAGGAGCCATGATGAGAAGATCGTCCATATAAGGCACAATGCGAATCCCTTGAGCTCTGAGAAGGGCCATCACGCCCGCCAACACCTTGGTGAACACTCTTGGAGCCAAGGTAAGGCCGAACGGAAGAGCCACAAATTGAAAATGCCGATCTTCCACCACGAAGTGAAGAAACCTTTGGTGAGCCGGAAACATAGGAATATGAAGGTAGGCATCCTTGATGTCTATGGACGTCATGAAGTCCCCCTGCCGAAGAGAATTGATGGCAGAGCGCAGAGTTTCCATGTGAAACTTCCGGGCACGAATAAACACGTTGAGGAACTTCAGATCCAGGATGGAACGAACCGACCCGTTCTTCTTGGGCACTGTGAAGAGATTGGAATAATACCCGCGGCTCACCTCCGAGGGAGGGACCGGGCAGATGACTGTTATTTCCAGAAGATTCCTCACCGCCGCCAGGAGCCCCTGCACGGCCAAAGGATCTGAGGGAACACAAGACCTGAAAAATCTTAGAGGAGGTCGGGACTCGAACTCCAGCTTGTAACCGGCCGACACCACCTCCCGGATCCACCTGTCCGAGACCGCCTGGTCCCACACCCGGGAGAAGTGTCGCAACCATCCCCCCCACCCGCAAGGGTGAGGGCGCCTCCTCATTGCTGAGCGGCCTTGGCAGCGGGCTTGGGTTTGGCACCCCAGGAGTGACCGGGACGGCCACGGCCTCTACCCCTGTTCCAGCTTGCACCCCTGGAGGCCGAAAAGCCCGCACCTCTGCCAGCTCTGGCTCCCCGAAAGAAGGGATTAAAAGAGGCCGCCCCCCCGAAAGGAACGACAAAGTTTCTTGCGCTGAGGTAACTTACCTCCCTTGGCAACGGAATCCAATTTCTCACCAAACAGGCGCAAACCCAAAAAGGGAAGAGCCGTAAGCGACTTCTTAGAATTAAAGTCAGCTGTCCAGTGCCGCAACCCCCCCGACCGTCGGATAGCCACCAACAAAGCCGTGGTCCTGCTACACATCACCATGGCGTCATCCTGAGCGGCTAGGACAAATGAAACAAAGGACTCACAAAGTTTGAGAGCAACAAACTCATCACAAGTAGGATCAAGGTCCGCAAATAAATCCCTGGAATGGACCTAACCGCCAACAACAGAAGTGCCAAAGCACAAACAGGCCTCAAAGCCGAACCCGCACAGGCAAAACCGTGGCGAGCCAGCTGGTCAATCCGGCGATCTTCGCCATCCTTAAGGGTAGTAGTGTCAGGAGAATGCAACACAGCCATGTTAGATAGCCCCAAAACCGGGGCATCAACCTCGGGAGGAAAAGACCAACGCTTCACCAAGTCAGCCGGAAAAGGATACTTCCTATCCCAACTAGGCGGAACACCAACGAGACGCGTAGGCTGTTCCCATTCTTTAAGGACGACATTCTCAAAATGTCGTTGACTGGGAAACTCCAAACGCAGCTTGGCCACATCAAACAACTCACCCTTAGGCAAAGGGACCGCCTTAGGAGGATCCAAATCCAAAACTTCAAACATTTGAGCCAATATGGAAGGGGTGTCAAATACCATCCCCGCCGCCTGGTCACCCTCAGCACCAAACAATTGCTGGACCTCAGGGTCATCCAATTCCTCGAGAATCTCCCCCTCTTCAGCCGGGGGGCAATCTGACCAATCCAATGCCTTAATAACATCCACGTCTGGGTCCGGCGGAGTCGGGGACAAGTGTTTCCGCTTAGCCGGAGCCTTCTGTGCAACCACAGCAGAAAACATTTTCTCAAGGCTGGCCAACTGGGTGCATACCTCGGATTGCGAATCCCCACCCATGACAACGTCACACGGGGTCCGGAACAGGCGGGGAGGAGTAGGAGATGACACGGGCGGCGAGGGGCCAGAAACCGGAGTGCCGGACTGGCGCTCAATGTTCCGCTGCGCACATGGAATGCATATAATGACATCATCCCACGGGATCAGAGCCCCACAACCCCCACACAGCCTAGATTGCCCCGAAGGGCCGTTTCCGGTATCCTTGGAAGCCTCCATATGGTGAAATTGTGGTATTCGCAATTACCAAGGGATTTACGCCGTATGCGACCCAGGATGCCCCTTTAATGTCCCAGTAGTGGGAAAATTTGCAAATTAAAAAAAAAAAAAGAATATATATATATATATATATATATATATAAATATAATCTTTGTAATGGACAAAACCCCACTAGCCAGGTATCTAAGACCGGGAGACCCCTTCAGCACGGGATCCCAGGATCTGCAACAGAAAGGACAACAGTCACTCCAAGGCAAATAACAACAAGCATGCATCAGTACGTGAATAAATTGCAAACACAAGCACAGGCAAGTACACAGTAAAATATAAAGAAAAAAATATATATATATATCCAAATCTATGTCTGCAGTACAGCTGATAAATAAAGATGACACGGACGGCACCCAGACAAACCCCAATCCTTGAGGGGATACTGTCAGCCGCGCCCTGACATAAGAAGTCAGCTCTAATGTCCCAGTAAAAAGGCAGAATTACGCAATAAAACAACACAGACTACCTTAAAAAGCCGATCTACAAAATGGCGGCGCAGAGGACAGCCGCAGCAGCAAACGACCATCCTGAAACGAGGAGGAAGGAAGAGGAAGAAGGGCCCACCCAAGCGCGCCAAGCACTCCGGCCCCGCCCCCCCTCCAAGCATCAGCACAGGGCGGGCCGCGCGAGATGCGGCCCCGCCCCCCTCTGGAGTAACAAGCCTTACTCAGCGGGCGCCTAAAGACATGGCCTCAGCCAGAAGGGGCTCACCAGAGCCCCGCACAAACCAGGGAACCAGTCAGACAGGCGGGCCGGCGACATGCAGGCCGCTCTGCCCCGCCCCCCACCGGCCGCGCCAGCCGCATAACAAGAGTAAGTCAGACACATGTACCAAGCACACAGACACAGCCCCCCCCCCATACTAGCGCAGGGAGAAGGAAACCAAGCGGGACACAGGGCAAATACCCATAGGGGGCAACAGGACGGGGCATCCCAAATCCGGATCACCAGGCCGGATAACCGCATTGCCCCATAGTATGGGGTCTAGCAGAGGAGCAAGCTCCTAGGCACCTTAGGGTGCCGTCTACCCTTGCCCGGCCGGCAGCCGAAGCTGGGAGGCTACACAATGAATTAAGGGGCAAATAAATAAACCAAGCCGGGCAGAAATAGACCAGAAGGGGGGCCGGGGTGTTACCCCGGCTACCTGCAAGCAGGAGACTTCATTCTTCTGTCTTGTCGCCATCTTGCAGAGAAGAACACTGGGAGATAAGTGGGAGGTCCCAGGTATGTATGGACAGGGAGGGGCTCGTTTTTCAAGACTTCTCTGCAACGTCGCCACCTACAGGTGGGTTAACCCAAGTGTAATTATTGTTTGAAGCGGGGTGTGTGACATACTTAGAATAACATCACAACTAGAGAGTGCATTAAACTCCTCCCTAGACACATCATCAGGGGCACCATCAAGGATACTTCTGAGCAGGGTCCTAATAGCCACAGCCATAATGGCAGAGGCACAGACCGGGCGTAGCGCCGTCCCCACACATGCAAAGGCATGGGACGCCAGCTGATCAATACGCCGGTCCTCAGCATCCCGCAGGGTAGTAGAGTCAGGGGAGTGCATGACAGAGGTCTTAGATAACATAGGACCGGGGCATCCACATCAGCAGGAAAGGGATACTTCCTATACCCCCTCTTAGGTACACCGGGAAGGCTGCTGGGGCGCTCCCATTCCTTGAGCACAAGGTTATTAAAATGGGCTTGCTCAGGAAATTCCAAGCGTGACTTAGCAGTATGAAACAGTTCCCCCTGTTGCCTGGGGGCTGCAACAGGGGGAGAAATAGACAGAATCTCAAAAATCTGAGCCAACAGTATCATCTGGGGCCCAGGGGTCAGAGCCAGAATCATCATGACCCCTGGGCCTCTCATCAGATGACCCTGAGTCAAAGAATAGCTCCCCTTCCTCCAAAGGGGTATAGCCAGACAGTTTCAAAAACTCATCAGCTTCCATAAGGAAAAGAGTGACATTAGGCGTTAAGGGCCGCTTTTTTGCAGAGGCCTTACACGGCAAGGTATTAGCAATCAACTTCTCAACACTAGCCAGTCTGGAAGACACATCAGACTGATGATCCCCACTTGTATGCAACTCAGTGGGAGTGAGATTTAAGCTTGGGGGAGTAGGTGAAATAATACGAGGCGCAGGCCCAGCCACTGGAAAACCAGGCTGCAGCACAAGCACCTGCTGGGCACAAGGTACACAGACCCGCACATTGTCAGCGCTAATAGGGAACACCCCACAAGCTACACACAGCCGGGCTTGTCCCGAAGGAACCCCGACCACATTATCCTGAGACGCCTCCATATGGTAATTATAGCGGCACAATAAGGCGATAGGGATTGACGCTATAAAAGAAACCCGGGATGCCCCAATAACCCGCTAGGGAAGTGGAAGTAATTAACACTAGGCCTCACAAGTTAAATAACTAAATAGAGGGAGTAGGGCCGGGAGAAGCCAAGAGGGTTCGGCCCATCTGAAAGACATAAGCAAAGGGAGCCTTAAGTGACATGTAAATGACGAAAGGTAAATAAAGCCGCCCACGAGGTCACTCACGGACCGCGGTAGGTAGATGCCCGTCACGTAGCAGCCAGAACCAAGAAAAAATGGCGTCGGGTATACCTCGAGGGGCAGGCCGCAGGGACAGTGACGCGGAACGCGCCAAAAGCGGCCCCACTCCCCCGAAGAGCGCAAAGCCGTACATGTGACAAGCAGCCAATAACGGCGCACCAGCGCCTGAGGTAACGCCGCCGCCAAGCGCGGAACACAGTGGAAGCGCGTGCAGCGGCAAATTTAAAAAAGACAACCAGTGCAACCAAGTCAGCGCGGCGACTGACACCAATAATAATAACACAATACAGTGAAGCACAAAGCCAATGCACATACACACACACACACCCCGTCCCCCGAGGGCTGCAAGGGAAAGCGAGGGAGGACAGCTTAACAGGACCCACCGATAGACAGGGGCAAGGGACAATAATGCGGGAGGGGCATCCCATATAGGCTCACCATATGCCTATACCGCCTACCCTTTGGTGGGGGATTTCGGTGAAGCAGCGCTCCTAAGTACCTGGCAACGTTGCTGCCTACCATCACCCAACCAGCGCAGCTAAGGCTGGAAGGCAAATTACTAATGGAACGGGTGGGAATAGTCCCACAGGGCCGCATGCTAATAGCCCCGCTCACCTGCGAGAAGAGAGAGCCATCTTTTTGTCCTTCGCAGTCCAGACTGCAGAGAAGATCTGGGGATTGTGGGAGGTCCCTGGCTATTTGAGGGGCCGGAAGGAGCCTATTTTCAATGTCTCTGCAGTCCAGCGCCATCTGGCGGAGTAATACCCAAGTGTAAGTAATCTATCTGGCAGGACGTACTGTATACTAAGAATAGGAGCTACTGAGGCCTCCAGTGTGGAGAAGGAGAGACTAGGATAAGGTGCCCGTGCCTTTCTGCTCCCAAAACGTACAGGTCTGAACTGCACTTTATGTGTTATGTTTTTTTGAAACTGTGAATTAGTAGTGATTAGTGGACCTGTGATATAGAGGATTTGCAATACTCTGTACCTATCAGACACTGGACATAGCTAAAGCTGTTGAGGAAACTGCTGACTGCACTGCATTGATCCTGTCATACTCTGAGATTTTTCTATTGGACTTAGTTTAAATAATAAGCGGTTTATTGAAGACAAAGAACTGTTTCCAGCATCATTGCTGTTAGCACCCCGGGTCCTCAATAATATATATATATATATATAAAACTTTTAACCCCCAAAACATTTTTTGCACTGGCACTTGATTGTGATTTTGCACTATTTGCATATTATGTTTTAGTTGCATGTCCGCCATTGTTAGGCTGATGGGGATTATACACTTTATTAAGGAT
The DNA here is from genome assembly GCA_027917425.1 of Gastrophryne carolinensis. Taxonomy (NCBI): domain Eukaryota; kingdom Metazoa; phylum Chordata; class Amphibia; order Anura; family Microhylidae; genus Gastrophryne; species Gastrophryne carolinensis. The sequence goes on from CM051234.1 coordinate 640,247,568, forward strand.
AGACTTGAGAGAGGAGAGGGGTTTACTTAATATCTCTTTTGATTTGCTGTTGGAGTCGAATGACATTAAAGCGGAACTAAACCGGACAGTGTTGTTTTTATCTTGTGTAGTGTTTGTGTATATTTGTTGTTGTCAGGGAACTATTTACTCAATAAAAATTTCAGTAATTTAGGTAAAGTGTGTGCAGCACCTTTTACACAGGGTTTTTTGGGGGCTGCCATGGGGCCCAAATATAAATCTTTGTGCAACTAGCTTTATTCCCTATGTGTGGGCACCACTGGCTGTGCTCACCTACCTAATCACATAAAAAAAAAAAAAAAAAAAAAACAATAATAGACAGTAATTGCTTCAAATGTCACATGCGTGCATTTGTGTCACCTGATGGAGCTGAGCTGGATTCCTGAGCTGAACACGTAGAGCCAAGCCCCGCCTCCACGGTGACACTAGGTTTGTTCACTTCTGTATAATAAACCAGAAATTCCACATCTCGCTCGAACTTTTGTCCCTCCACCAGAGACACCTGCAGATGGAGATCAAAAACATCAAGTGGGCGTATTCTTACAATGAATATCAAAAAAAGTCTTTTTTTTCACGGCTTTTAAAATAAGTTTTTATCATGTAAAATATCAAGAAGGTGTTTTTGATAGATTGATTCAGATCCCACTAAATGAAAGATTTATATGAGGAAGATCTGCAGCAGTCCATTCAGAATGGCTTGTGTGGGCACGCACAGCCGGAGGGGAGTGGTTGCTACCATTCATTCAGCATTCTATGCCGTTCATTAATAGCTACGGCATAAAATGCTGATTAAAGGAGAGCAAGCGCATGAACCATGAGAAAAGGTAAGCAGACCCAGCTAGCCGGCCAGTTTCACACAGAGGGGCATCCAAAAATTGGGATGTCCGGGAGCCAAGAACAAAACCTGGGATAGTAAAAATCCCAGGTTTTGTTTCTATTAAAGTCCCACAAGCTTAAAGGGAAAGTCCAGGCAATGGCAATAATATAATTCTGTGATCACTCACCTGTAGAATTGGTATTATCAGTATACAGTACATCCTGCTCCAAATATAATACTTACATGTGGGTTATACTCCGCCAGATGGCGCTGGACTGCAGAGACATCGAAAATAGGCTCCTCCCGGCCCCTCAAATACCCGGGGACCTCCCACAAATCCCCAGCATTGAAAAGCAGTTAACGAGAAGCCAGGAGAATGAAACAACCCAAACTATCAACTATAACAATGATAACAATCACCATACAGGGGATCCAAGATAATGCAAAAACCAAGGGTGGGTTGGAGCAGGACGTACTGTATACTCATAATACCAATTCTACAGGTGAGTAATCACAGAATTGTATTATTCTTAGTATACAGTAAGTCCTGCTCCAAATATAATACTTACAAGTGGGACATCCAATAGCAGTGTCCAAAAAGTAGGGTGGGATCCCCAATAAAAGGCACCTGCAGAACCTTTGGGCCAAAAGCAGCATCAGCAGAGGCCCTAACATCAACCTTGTAAAACTTTGAAAAGGTATGAACAGAAGACCAAGTAGCGGCCTTGCAAACTTGTTCAACAGAAGCCTGGTGCTGACGATCCCAAGAGGCACCAATAGCACGAGTGGAATGAGCAGTGAGGCGGAAGGGAGGATTCTTCCCCTTAGCAGAGTAGGCCTGAATCACAGCCTGACAAATCCACTTGCTGATAGTAGATTTGGCAGGAGCCAAACCCTTCCTAGGACCAGAAGAGACCACAAAAAGAGCATCAGTTTTCCTGAAAGGTGCAGTAGCCACCAGATAGTACTTCAGACACCTAACCACATCCAACGAGTGCAAAACCCTCTCCTTAGCATTGCTAGGATTAGGGCACAAAGAAGGAAGAACAATGTCCTGATTCAAATGAAAGGCAGACAATACCTTAGGCAGAAAGTCAGGCTTGAAACGAAACACTACCTTGTTCTGGTGTCTCTCATAGTAGGGGGGCTGAATGGAAAGCGCCGCCAATTCAGACACACGCCTGACAGAAGTGATAGCCACCAGAAATACAACCTTGAGCGTGAGAATGGCCAAGGCAGCATCCTGCACAGGTTAAAAAGGGAGCACCCTGCAAGGCTGACAGAACCAAGTTCAAATCACAAACAGGCACCATAGACTTACGTGGGGGGCGCACATGAGTGACCCCCTGGAAAAAAAGTCCTGATCAGAGGGTGCTGAGCAAAGGACTTCTGGAAGAAAATAGCCAGGGCAGAGACCTGACCCTTCAGAGTACTGAGCTGGAGTCCCATCTCCAACCCATGCTGCAGGAACTCCAGAATGCTGGGAATAGAGAACACACGACAGGGAAGAGACTTAGACTCACACCAGTCAATGTAGGCACGCCAAACCCTGTAATAAATGGAAGAGGAAGACTTCTTCCTAACTTTTATCAAAGTATCCACAACCGAGGAAGACAGCCCCTTCTCCATCAAGATGGAGGTTTCAGCAGCCAAGCCGTCAAAGCCAGAGTTTGTAAATTGGGATGGCGTAGTGAGCCCTGAGTGATCAGATCTGGCACCAAGGGCAGAGCGTACTGATCTACTGCCAGCTGCACCACGTCTGCGAACCACACTGTTCTTGGCCACCTGGGGGCCACCAGAATTGCTGGCACCCCTTCCAGAGCAATCTTGTGCAGAACCCTGCCCAGCAGGGAAATTAGAGGGAAGACATATAGGAACTGAAAGTTCTGCCATGACATTGCTAGAGCATCCGTGGTCAAGGCCAGAGGATTCTGGGACAGAGAGACAAAAGCTGGGAGCTTGTGATTGTGGCGGGGCGCAAACAGATCCAAATCTGGTTGGCCCCAACGGTGACACAGGGATTGAAACACCCTGCTGCAAAGGGACCATTCTCCCTGGCGAGAGGTCCCCCTGCTCAGAGAGTCCGCCAGGCGATTTTCCACCCCCGGGATGTACACAGCTGATATGCAGGGGACATTGGCCTCCGCCCAAGTCAGGATCAGAGACGCTTCCTGGAGGGCCCCCTTGCTCCGGGTCCCTCCCTGATGATTGATGTAGGCAACTGCCGTCTGGTTGTCCGAGCCCACCTGAACAGGCAGGCCCCGAAGGTGAGTAGTCAAGTGAGCCAGAACTAACCTGATCGCCCGTAGTTCCAAGACATTGATAGGAGTGTGGGCCTCCTGAGGAACCCACCTCCCCTGGAACCGCAGAGACTTCCAGAACCCCCCCCCCCCAACCTGACAGACTGGCATCCGTAGTGACGGTCTCCCAGGGAGGGGTAAGAAAGGATCTGCCCCCCAACAGGTTCCTTGAATCCATCCACCACAAGAGGGACTTCCTGACCCGAGGGGAGAGCACACACACCCCGTCCAGGGACGCTGGGTCCTTGTCCCATACTGACAATAGGTGAAGTTGCAGAGGCCTCAAGTGGAACTGAGCATAAGGGACCGCTTCGAAGCATGCCACCCATCAGGCCCACCAGCTGCATCCGCTGCCTGATGGAGGGATGAGGACAAGCTAGGAGGGACTGAGCCTGTGCAATCAGACTGTCCACCTTCTGCTGAGGAAGGAAAAATACAATTCTGTGAAATACTCACCTGTAGAATTGGTATTATACGTATACAGTACGTCCTGCTCCAGATATAATACTTACAATTGGGTAATCCTCCGCCAGAGGGCGCTGTGCACTGCAGACATGCAAAAAAACAGGCTCCTCCCGGCCCTTCATATACCCAGGGACCTCCCACAAATCCCCAGCATTGAAAAGCAGTGAACCAGAAGCCGGGAGAAACCAACCACCAAAACAACTGGTAATGATAACAATAACAATCACCATACAGGGGATCCAGAATAATGCAAAAAACAGGGTGGGGTGGAGCAGGACGTACTGTATACGTATAATACCAATTCTACAGGTGAGTATTTCACAGAATTTATTATTCTAAGTATACAGTACGTCCTGCTCCAGATATAATACTTACAATTGGGACATCCAATAGCAGTGTCCATAGAACAGGGCGGGATCCCCAACAAAAAAGGTAACAGCAGACAGTTGAATGCACTGTCACCTGCAAAACCTCACTACCAAGAGTGACACAAGCAAAAGCTCCAACGTCAACAGTAAAACAACCCTTGAAAGGGTACGAACAAGAAAACAAGTAGTGTGCAAGCAACCTGTTCACGAGACTTGGTGCCGAAAGGCCCAAAGATACCAAGGCACCAGTGTAATCAGAATATAATGAGAAGAACTCTTCCCCTTAAGAAATAGGCTTGAGTGGAAGCCTAACAAGAGCCAAAACTAAAAGTAGCCCAGGAAGGAGCCAGGCCTTCCCCAGGACCAGAAGGGACATCTTATCCAAGTAAAGGCTAGGCCCAAGGCCGCCTAACCCCTAGAGGCAGACGAGATCAGGCACATCCAGATGTAGGTGCCCACAACCCCAAGGAGCAACAGTCCCCTAAGGGACAAGAGACAAACCAGGAAGAAAATTCCCGCACCTACTGAGGGAAATGGGTTCCCTTGCCTCAGCATTACAAGGAACGAATCCCAAAGAAGAATAATGTCTTAATACCTGAGCCTAAAAACACCAGCTTAGGCAGAAGAACCGGCGAAAGGCAGAACACCGCCTCATCTCGGTGGATATAGAGTAAAGAAACGAGGGCTAGCTAGACAGAGCCACTCGCTCAGGCACACAGCCAACTGAGGTAACAGCCCCATAAGGGCAACCTTAAGGATAAGAACAGCCAGACAGCATCCGGAGTAGAGCCAAAGGGGAACACCCCACAAGGCAAAACTAATAGAAATCAATCCCAACAAGGACCCTAGAATTACGAGGGGGATGTCCCTGAGCAATCCCGGAAGGAAAAGTCAACCCAGGCAAGGAACTGAGTAAAGACTTCTGCAGAAGACGGACAGGGCAGAGCCTGAACCACCAGGGCACCGAGTAGGAGAGCCAACTCCAACCCATGCTGTGATAACTTAAAAACCCTGGAAACAGAGCTCGCCCACAGGGGAGAGCCAAAAACTCAACCCAATCAATATGGGTAAACAATACCCCACAATAGACGGAAGAAGAGGCAAAAGAAGCCAAAACCCAGTCTTCCAAAAGTTACCGACACTCAAAAGGTACACCCACTTCCATCAAGGTGGATGAATTAACCGTCAGACCATCCAGGCCAGAGTCTGAAGATAGGGGTGAAATAGAGACGGGGGGCCCGAGTGAACAGGCCAACACTCCTGACAGGACGTACAGGTCCGCTGTCCACAGAACCACATCTGCAAACCACACTACACTAGGCCACCAAGGGCCGTCAGTACCACAGGTTCCCCCTTCCAGAGCAACTTGCACAGAACCCTGGCAAGCAGGGTGAAGGAAGGGAAGACAGACGGAACAGAATGTTCAGCATGAAGTTATGAAGCCTCGAGACCAAGGTCAGAACAATCTGAGACAGGGAAACAAGGGCCTAGGACCCAAGATAGGGACGGGCTCAGAAATGATCCACACTAGACGGATCACATGGAGGCCCAAGAACAAGCACATCCTATCGCAGAAGGACCTGCAAGGAGTGAATATCTTAGATATGCAGGGAACGCTGTCCTTCACCCGGATCAGGATCAGATACCTTCCTGGGGGATCATCCTGCTTCCTAGCCCACACAGATAATTAATACAGGCCACTGTCATCAGAGAGACCAAGGGACCCCCAAAAAGCCTGATCCCGCAAGGGAGGAGTCCAGTGATATAGAGCCAACCTGAAGGCCTGCTGCTTCAAAATTAGACAGGTGGATGAGCGCCTAAAGGTCCCACCTCCCCCGGAACCACAGGGGGATTTAGAAGAAAAAAGTCCCCCCTCCATCGACCTGATACATTTGATATCCAAATGCAGGAAGACGCAATAGAAGGGGCCCCCCCCCTGACTGGTACCCCTAGTACCAGAGTCTCAGGGGAAACCACCGTGCCAAGGTGGAAGGGTACACAGACCCATCTCCAGGGAAGCTGGAACCCAGTCCAGCATTTGCAATAAGAGTGGCCGAAGAGCCCAAGGGCTCTGAGCACAAGGGACAACCTTGGAACAGCCACCAACGGACCCACCAGCTACAATCCAGCCTGGTGAAGATACGGGAACAGCAAGAGGGACCGAGCTCATGCAAACAGATTGTCCAAGTACAGGCCAGGAGGCAGGTTCCTGTCTGAACCGAATCCAGGTCCAACCCTAGGAACGGAGATACCACTAGGGGGAAAAAGAGGAATTGAGGTGAATGAGCACCCATCCAAAGACCCCCAAAGGACACCACCAACCGAGTAACAACTCGGTCTGACGCAGGAATTGGGAAGCAAAGAGGGACGGCCAGGCAGTTCCTCGCGCGGACGCCCCCTAGGTCTCAGTAGAGATATCACCCCCCGTCATTGCCTAGGCGATCACTCGGGGAGCAGAACCAAGGCCAGATAATAAGGCCATAGCAGCAGTGTTGGAGCGCCAACAACTAACCTGTAAGGTCCTTGGAGCCCGGAAAGCCCAAAGGCCATGAAATAAGCGTTTTAGGTCCATACCGACGGCAAGAGGTCCCTGGACACAGGGCACTGGCGGCTCAACTCAGAGGAACCATGCAGTAAACCGCCTGTGAATGTAAGTTGCCTCACCTATGGAAGGCCATAATGGACAGAGTGTCTCATCCGTTTGGAGGAATGTGGAAAGGTTAGTGTAGAGGCCCCTGCCTCTGTCTGTTGAGGGCAACCAGCAGGTGACCCCAGACCTCGCAGATCGCGCGTGACCTGCTCCAACACAAGAAGAGAGGCAGGGACCAGAAGCATTCTCGGGAAGGGACCGCCCAGCAGACATTATCCTGCATCCAGAGGAAACTTCCTCCTGACTCCATCAAAACGAGGCATGCAGCCTCCTGATAGGGGCAAGGTGCTGCGGCCATCATGCTTGGGGGGTTTTGGTAACAGGCTTGGACTTAGCCCTGCCGGAGGTACCAGGGCGTTGTCTGCCACTCCTGGGACAAGGATCTATACCAAAAAGCTGGAAGGACACCACTGGTTCTGGTTTGACGCTAACATAGGGGGGTGGAGGGGTGCCCCTACCTCGAGAAGGCTGGGGCCGCCTTCTGTAAAGGGGTGTTTTGCCCTATTCTCCAAACAGGTCCAGACGGGCCCCGAATAGGCGTCGCCCTCTAAAGGGAAGCCCAGTAAGAATCCTTTTCGTAGCATCATCAACAGCCCACTGTCGCAGCCAGACCAGTCGGCGTATAGCTACGGCAAGGGCAGAAGTTCTAGCGCACATGCTGATGGTGTCATCCAGCGCCAAAAGGATAAATCTTACAAATACATCACAACTGGAGAGTGCATTAAACACCTCCCAGGGGAGATCCTCAGGTTGATGATCAATCAGCTTTCTGATGAGGGTCCTAGTGGGGACTGCAGCGATGGCCGCGGCACAGACCGGGCGCAGAGTCGTCCCTGCACAAGAAAAGGCGTGGGAAGCCAGTCTATCAATGCGCCGGTCCTCAGCATCCCGAACGGTACGATAACTAGGGGCCGCAATAAAGGGGGGGTTAAGAACCCCAATGATCGGTGCATCCACCACGGGAGGTGATGACCAGCAGTTAACCACCTCAGGGGGAAAAGGGTATTTCCAATCCCAGACCCCTGGAACCCCTGGAAGTTTGCTAGGGCATTGCCATTCTTTGAGTACAAGAGCCTGGAAGTGATCCTGCTCCAGAAATTCCAAACGCGGTGGCGCTGTATGGAAACTCTCCCTGCTAGGCCTAGAGGCCTCACCAGGGATAGAAATAGACAAGACCTCGAAGATCTTTATCAGTAAGAAACAAAGGGGGGTGGCAGCCGCTCAGACCATTTTATAACTAACCTGGGAGGTGCACGTTAGCAGGGCAATTAGTACTCACAAGTCTTAAAGGAGCCACAGCACTCAACCCTGTTAGCTTGTGGGCCAGCCTATAATCTGTCTCTAAACTTGGTTAAAAACAGAGGACTCGGTCACACACATCTGCAGAAGTATGCTTAAGCTGCACCACGCTGCAAGCACATGGTGTGTGGGGTCTAGGCTGTACTGCAAGGTCTTTGACCCTTCCACCCCATGGCTTGCACTTTAGAGGTTTAGGGCAACCTCAGGTAAGCCTGCTCCCAATTTATCTATTGCACTGTATGTCCCAGATGGGCTCTCAGAGATTAGAGTTAGGACTGCACCCCACAGAGGCACTTTGTCGTAGTGGTGCAGCTTAAGCATACTTCTGCAGATGTGTGTGACCGAGTCCTCTGTTTTTAACCAAGTTTAGAGACAGATTATAGGCTGGCCCACAAGCTAACAGGGTTGAGTGCTGTGGCTCCTTTAAGACTTGTGTGTATCTTTATCAGTAATTCGCCAAGAACCGGGGCCCGGATCATCATGACTCCTTAGCCCCTCGTCCGATGAGCCTGAGTCAGAGAATAGCCGACCTTCATCATAAAGAGCAAAACCCTGCTCAGTAGTGAACTCTTCAGGTTCAGAAGGAATGGGCGAAACCGGAGGCGTCATGGACCGCTTCTTACCAGGGCCCAAGCGCTCTGCCAGCCTTGAAATCACCTGCTCGGCCGTAGGCAGTCTGCGCGGCACGACTTGCTGTTCATTCCCGCTCGAGTGCGACTCATCAGGAGTGAGATTTAAGCACAGGGAGAGAGGTGTATTAAAACGAGGCGCAGCCACTGGCAACCCTGATTGCAGGGCCAGTGCTTGTTCAGCACATGGTCCGCAGACCCGTGCTCTGTCCGCATCAGCGTGGGGCAGTCCACACGCTGCACATAGCCGGTCTTGTCCCGGAGGGACCCCGGTCACATAATTCTGAGATGCCTCCATATGGTGATTGTTAATGTAATATACCAGTAGGGATTTACGCAATAGGCCACCCTGGATGTCCCAAGACCCGCTAGGTTAACGTGGGAGAATTTGTAAGCCCGCTACAATATATGTTAGGCCGGGAGAAGCCACCGGAATCTTCAATGTCTGAAAGACATAAGGGGAACAAGGGGTGTCAGGGCCATGCGCCACAAAAAGAGTACCAATAATGAAAAACGCCCGCGAGGGCACTCACCGACCTGGGGAGGGGAGGGAGACCGCCAACACGCGCGCACGTGGGGATAAACAAAATGGCGCCCACCGAACCTCGGAGGGCGGGTCTAAACTGGGCGTGACGCGGAGCGCACCACGCCGGGTCCCCGCCTCCCCCAAAGAGCGCCCACTTTCACTCCCCCAAAGTGAACTCTGAAGCAGGCATGTAAAGGCTCGGCAAGCTAAACCTAGAGTGTGCCAATAAGGACATCTGCTTGTGATACTCATGAAGTCTCAATACACCGCCACCATTCTAACGCCCGTAGGCGTACGAAAAATCAGTTTCCTGCCCAAGATCCGATGACACCCAGGGGCAAAAGCACGGCCATAAGCGTGACAATACTGTACACTGAGACCGCCAACGGACTACACACACACCCGCCCCCTTCGTTTCCCCCGAAGTACGGGGGGAAAAGAGGGAGGACGGCGACCTTGTACACAGGGTCCACCGCTACACGGGGCATGGGAGAAGAATGCGGGAGGGACATCCACTATAAGGCTCACCATCAGCCTAAACCGCCTACCCTATAGTGGGGGACTGCGGTGCAGCATGGCTCCGTTAAGCACACATGGTGCTGCCTACCTTCACCCGACCAGCCCAGCCCAGGCTGGGAGGCACATCATGAAGGAGGACGGGTGGGAATAGTCCAACAGGGCCGCAGGCTGTAATAGCCCCGCTCACCTGCGAGAGAGTGATACTTCATGTCTTCGCAGTCAGCACTGCAGAGAAATATGGGGATTTGTGGGAGGTCCCTGGGTATATGAAGGGCCGGGAGGAGCCTGTTTTTTGCATGTCTGCAGTGCACAGCGCCCTCTGGCGGAGGATTACCCAATTGTAAGTATTATATCTGGAGCAGGACGTACTGTATACTTAGAATATCCTTGCCTGAACTGTATCCAAATTCATTCCTAGGAATGGAGTTACCAAGGAAAGGGACAGTGAGGACTTGGGGTGGTTGATCACCCATCCAAATGACTCCAGAGTGGACACCACCAGCTGAGTATCCAATTCTGCCTGATGTAGAGACTGGGAAATGATGAGGATGTCGTCCAGATAGGGAAGCACGCGGACGCCCTGACATCTGAGCAGAGACATCACGCCAGCCAGCACCTTGGTGAACACCCTGGGAGCTGAAGTGAGACCAAAGGACAAGGCCACAAACTGGTAGTGTTGATCCAGCAGAGCGAACCTGAGGAACCTTTTATGACCTGGGAACACAGGAATATAAAGGTAAGCATCTTTGATGTCCACAGAAGTCATGAAATCCCCTTGGCGCAGGGAACTGATGGCAGAGCGCAGAGTTTCCATGCGAAAGCGCCTGCCCCTGACAAATTTGTTGAGGATCTTCAAGTCCAGGATGGGCCTGACTGAACCATCTTTTTTTGGTACTGTGAATAGGTTGGAATAAAAGCCCTTGCCTTTTTCTCTTAAGGGGGCCTGGCAGATGACCCCCAGCTCCAGGAGGCCTTGCACTGCTTGCACTAGCTCCTGAGCTGACACATGGTCCTGAGGAATCCGGGATCTGATGAATCTTGCAGGCAGCAAACTCTAACTTGTAACCGGAGGACACTACCTCCTGAATCCGCCGGTCTAAAACCCGGATCTCACCCCGAATGGGTGAGGGCGCCCCATCATGCCTGAGGGGGCTTGGGAGAGGATTTTGCTTTGGGACCCCAGGAGGAGCCAGGACGTCCAAGTCCTCTGCCCCTACCCCAGAAATCTCCCCGGGCCCCAGGAAAGGAACCCCCCCTCCCCTGTCTGGCACCACGGTAAGGGGAGGAGAAGGAACCCTGACCCTGAAAGGGCCAAGATTGCTGCCTGCGCTGGGGTAACCTGCCTCCAGGGAACCCTAAGCTCTATGCAAAAGGCTGCTAGGTACAAATACCGCTCTTTAAAGCTGGCCAGGCGCCAGAGTTCAAGTCCCCATGCTGGGATGAAACGCGTAGGGACGTATGGCGGTCTTATTGCTTAAAGGTTTACATACGCTTTGAGGATACATCTGCGGAGAGGGGCAGCTGAATATCGTAGTGGAGAGACACACTGAAGACCAGCTAAGTGTTGTGACAAGCCTGTTTTCTATTTATTATTGTGAGTGCATACCTATTTCATTAAATTGTCATTAGTTTAAAAAGGTGTTGCACTAGATCCCTTTCTTTTTCTATCTCCTCACCTATGTTATATTATCGGAGCATTGCATTTATGGCTTATGCCCTTTTGGAGAAACGCTGTGGAAGTGTGTGAAGTGGATTATATTGCCTGCACCACCGGTGGGAATTCTTAAAGTGAAAGCTCCATTCCCCTATGTTTATTTATGCTCATCTCTACTGTGAATCTGGTAAGAGGCTGTGCAATTCAGGTGGCGGAGAGTGTCTAAGCACGAAGTTTGTCCTTTTCTGCACTGTGGAAATAATCGGTCTGAAGAATTTTTAAAGTGGAACTACAATCTCCCCTATCTTATCATTATAGCTCTGTGTATTACCGATGAACTTTTTATGACATACTGAGTGGAAGGACTCTTTTTCACTCGTTGAGCTTCAGCAAAATATCTTCATCTGCTTTTTAAGTGTTGCGCGGTTTTGCTAATTTTCTCCTGTATATTTCTGATAAGGGTTCTCGTGGCCACAGCAGTAACGGCAGAGGCACAGACAGGTGTGGGATGCCAGCTGGTCAATGCGCCGGTCCTCAGCATCCCGCAGGGTAGTAGAGTCAGGGGAATGCATGACAGAGGTGTTAGATAGCCCTAGGATCGGGGCATCCACCTCGGGGGGGGAGATGACCAACATTTAACCACCTCAGCAAGAAAGGGATACTTCCTATCCCAACTTTTTGGAACCCCGGGAAGTTTACTGGGTGGTTCCCATTCCTTGAGCACAAGGTTATGGAAATACGCCTGTTTTTGCTGTATGGAAAAGCTCCCCTCTTTGCCCGGGAGCCGCAACAGGGTGAGAGATGGACAGAACCTCAAAAATCTGGGTCAATAATCTGTCAGTGCCATCCGGAGCCCAGGGGTCAAAGCCAGAATCGTCATGACCCCTTGGTCTCTCATCAGATGAGCCTGAATCAGAAAACAGCTCCCCTTCATCAGACGGGGTATAGCCACAAAGATTCAAAAACTCCTCAGTTCCCATAGGGAAAACAGTGACATTAGGCGTCAAGTGCCGCTTTTTAGCAGGGGCCTTACACGCTAAGGACTTAGCAATCAACTGCTCAACAGTAGCCAGTCTAGAAGACACATCAGGCTGAGAATCCCCACTTGTATGCAACTCAGTAGGAGTGATATTTAAGCTTGGGGGAGTAGGCGAAGTGAAACGAGGTGCAGCCACTGGCAGGCCAGATTGCAATGCAAGCACCTGCTCAGCACAGGGTACACAGAACCGTGCCTCGTCAGCGTCAGCATGAGGCTGCCCACACGCTACACACAGCCGGTCTTGTCCCGAAGGGACCCCGGTCACATTATCCTGGGATGCCTCCATATGGTGATTATGGCGGCGCTATACGGCGATAGGGAATGACGCTATATAGCAACCCCGGATGCTCCAATAACCCGCTAGGGAAGTGGGAGAATTAACAAGGTCTACAAGTTATATACTAATACAGGGCCGGGAGAAGCCAAAAGGGTTCGCCCCGCCTGAAAGACATAAGCATACAAGACCGTAAGCACACAATAACAAAAGTGAAGAATATAAAGCCGCCCGCGAGGGCACTTACGGACCGCGGTAGGTAGGGGTCCGTCGCGCATGGGCCAACCAAGCAGGTTAAAGATGGCGTCGGTATACCTCGGGGGGCGGCCGGTATCAGAGATGACCCGGAGCACGCCAGGACGTGTAAGCAGCCAATGACGGCGCACCAGCATCTGAGGTAATGGCGCCGCCAAGCGTGGAACAAAGTTAGTGCGCGGCGGCAATTTTAAAAAACAGTAAAGGCAAGTCAGCGCGGCGACTGACACAAGACTAAACAGAATAAATATAAAGTGTAAAACACAAAATGCATAGCATACACATTTACACACACACCCCCCCCCTCTTCCCCCGAAGGCTACAAGGAGAATGAGGGAGGACAGCGGCCACTTAAACAGGGCCCACCGATGGGCAGGGACAAGGGGTACTAATGCAGGAGGGGCATCCCATAGAGGCTCACCATAAGCCTGAACCGCCTACTCTTTGGTGCGGGATTGTGGTGGAGCAGCGCTCCTAAGCACCTAACAGCGGTGCCGCCTACCTTCACCCGACCAGCGTAGCCAAGGCTGGGAGGCATATTACTAGTGGAACGGGTGGGAATAGTCCTACAGGGCCGCAGGCTAATAGCTCCGCTCACCTGCAAGTAGAGAGCCATTTCTCGTCCTTCGCAGCCAGACTGCAGAGAAATTCTGGGGATTTGTGGGAGGTCCCCGGGTATTTGAGGGGCCGGGAGGAGCCTATTTTCGATGTCTCTGTAGTCCAACGCCATCTGGCGGAGTATAACCCACTTCTAAGTATTATATTTGGAGCAGGACGTACTGTATACTAAGAATAATAAAGCAGCAAGGGGCTCCACTAAAGCTTGTAAATGCTGTAGTGGGGCTCCAAAGTTGACCCCTCCCCCAAACTTTCTTTTTCATTTTTTCACAATCCCCCCTAGTTAAAAAATCGGCAGTAAGTGAATTTAAAGCAGACCAAACGCCACATTTTTAACTGTCATCCCCTGAATTGCTCCTCCCACGAATAGTAACTTTTGCCTGTTTTTAGTGCTCCTGCTTCACTCTAATCCCCTCTAATGGAACCTGTCTTAGCTGTAAAGCTCCAGTCATTGCCACTGTTGTGTGTGGCGATGATGTCATTGCAGACTAGATGGACTGTCAACTCTCTATGTTTCTATGACTCCCAGCTTGAGTGAGGCTTGCAGTAAGACTTGTAGAGGGTGGTTATTTTGGCCTTCCACCTCAATGGTTGGTTAGTGCCTGCTAGTATAACTTATTAGGCCAGAATGGGTTTTATTTTAGAGAGACAGTTATCAAAGTGGACCAAAACCCATTCTTCCCTCCATCTGACCCCCCCACCCCACCCCAAATACCTGAGGCAAACCTTCCTCTTAGTTTTTTAGTTTTCTTCTTAGTTTTCTATATAAGATAGGCTCTTATTCAGGGTGAAGGCCGGGATTAACGTGGGCAATCTGTATGTACAGGGGGGGAAACATATAAGATATGCTCTTATTCAGGGTGAGGGTCCGGATTAATGTGGACAATCTGTATGTACAGAGGGGGAAACATATAAGATAAGACTTTTATTCAGGGTAAAGGTCCAGTTTAAAGATGGCATGACGCAAACTTATAAAAGGTTTGAGCAGTCTTAAGTGGTGGTTGGATCAAGAAGGTATCAAGGTGAGACCTCTCCAAGAGATGGGACTAAAAAATACAATTCTGTGAAGTACTCACCTGTAGAGTTGATATTATATGCATACAGCACGTCCTGCTCCAGATGTAGTAATAACATGTGGGTAATCCTCCGCTTCTGGCGCCGTGCACTGCAGACATGTAGAAAACAAGCTCCTCCCGGCCCTACATATACCGAGGGACCTCCCACAAATCCCCAGCATTGAAAAGCAGTGAGAAGGAGAAGCCAGGAGAAAACCAACCACCCAGAGACTGGCAATAATATCAAAGATAATAACCACCATACAGGGGATCCAGAACAACGTGAAACCAGGGTGGAGTGGAGCAGGACGTGCTGTATGCGTATAATACCAATTCTACAGGTGAGTACTTCACAGAATTGTATTATTCTAAGCATACAGCACATCCTGCTCCAGATGTAGTAATAACATGTGGGACATCCAATAGCAGTGTCCATAAAGTAGGGTGGGATCCCCATGAGAAAAGGCACAGCCAACAGTAATAGCGCTGTCACCTGCAACCTTGCTACCAGGAGCAACGTGAGCAATGCTCTAACTCAAACTTATGAAACCTTACAAGACTGAGTGAAACACAAGCAGCGAACTAGTCAGCTTGCTCAACAGAACAGAGTGCTGAAAGGCCCGAGTCAAGCACAAGTAGGAGAACAAAAACCAAGAGAGAAGAATGAATCTCCCCTAAAAGAGTCGGCCGGACTAACGCCTAACCATGCTACTGCAAAGAAAGGGTAGCCATGGCAACCTTAGAACCCTCCCCGTCAGGGAATATGAACCCTAGTCTCAGGTGAGACCGGTGGCAATACTGAAAAGCAACGCTAACAAGGCTCAGCAAGAGCCGAAATGTTTATTTTAGGCTCAGAAGGACAAACCAACTGAGCAAGACCAATCCAAAGGGCTCCTACACCCATGGAAGCAATCAAATCCTGTTACATAAGGATGGAGACGCCTATAAGCCCCAAGGGGCATAATCCCAACCAGGGACAGGGAACAGTCCAGCAATCTCCAACGCCTGTAGAGGGATACAGATCCCTTAAGCTCAGAGTAAGCAAGACACTAGCCCAGAGGCCGGAGGGTCTGGAATAGAGGAGAATAAAAACTCCGCCTGGATCCAAACTCGGTGTAAGGCGAAACACCCTCACCTAATGGTGTACAGATATATAAACATATATATATAGATAGATAATGACTAGGACCGCTAACAGGGCCATCCCCTATGGCACTTTTCTGACGCCCCAGAAGAAGGATGTGAGGGGAGGAACAGTTCAGACAAGAATCTGAATAAGACCAAAGGAACCCTTAGCAGGGCATCAGGATAAGTAACCCCCCCCCCCAAAAGGGAGCTTGGAAAGTCCCTGGGGAATGCACCTGAGCAACCCATGAGGAATGCTCCACACAGAAGATTGAACTAGACTTCTACCGTAGGCGAACAGGGCGAGCCCTGACAACCCTCAGAGAACGGAGTTGGGGAGCCAACTCAAAGCGTGCTGTAATAACTCTAGGACCCAGGGTTCAGGCAACATCCCGCAGGAGAGAGAGCCAGTCCCAGCAAGGCAAACTAGAACAACATCTCCCAATCTAGCAGGCAGAGAAGGGAGAAGAAGAAGAAGAGGAGGGAGCTAGGCCTAGTCCTCCAATAGAGAAAAGACACCCCGAGGTAAGTATCTCCAATGGGGTGAAGAGCAAACCATCCAATCGCCTAAAAGGCCTGTAGATAGGGGCGACGTAGTAAGGAGCCTGAATAGGCAGAACAGTCCTCGAGAGAGGGCATACAGTACGACTGTCTTCAGCAGAATCAGCGAACCACGCCCCACTGGGCCACCCAGAGCCCCCCAACGTAACGGTTCACCCTTGCTACAGCAACTTTGTGCAAAACCCCACCTAGCAGGGTGAAAAAAGGTTAAGACCTATAGAATATAATGTCTTGACAGCAAGCAATACTAGGCCCCCATGACCGGGCTAGTGAGGTTTGGGACAATAACCCAGGACAGAGTTCCTGTAATAGGAACGGGGCCCCACAGGGCCACACCAGTAGGGGCTCAGTGAGACACTAGAATAGACCCTCCTAGCACAGTAGGACAGCCAACAAGCCAATACCAATGAAGTGTAAGGAATGTAAACCCCCACTTAGATCAGAACCAGACCCTTCCTGAAGGGTCAACCTGTTTCGAGATCTTCACAGATAAAAAAGGACAGGCCACTGTCGTCAGACTGACCGAGAGTCCCCAAAGAGACAAGTCCTGAAGAGGAGTAGTCCAGCAATTTAGAGCCCGCCAAGGCTCAATGTGATAACCGAAAAAAAAAACAGTATGAAAACGGAACCCCATAAAGGGGACCCCCTTAGGAGCCATGGGGGATTTCAGAAGAAATAAAAATCCCCCTAGAAAACCTGCTAGACTTGGTCCCCGTGGTGACCATTTAAGGGAAAGGCAAAAAGGAAGGGATGGTCCCTGACGCCTCCCTTGAATTTACCAACTCCAAAAAGGAACCCCCGTAACAAGGGGGAGCGTACTGACCTAGTTCCAGGGGTGTTGGAACCCCGACCAGGATAAGTAACCTAAGGTGTCACAGGCCCCAAGGGCCTCTGAGAATAAAGGTCAGCATCTGGAACGCCACCCACAGGCCCACCAGCTGCAAGGTGAAGGTAGCGTGACAAACCGGAGGGCAAGGCCCCTACCATACTAAGGCCACACATAGCCGAAGGGAAGGTTTGACGTGAACCTGTCTAAAAGCCACCCCGTAGGGAGATACTGAACCGGGGTACACTAAGAAAGAGGTGTGCCTGAGCACCAATCCAAAGGACTCCCAAGGAGCCCCAAGTCAATAGCCAACACGGCCTGACGCAAAATTGGAAAAGAATGACAATCAAGTGGGACCTAGCGGACGTCACAGGGGCACGTCCAAGACCACACTCCCATACTCGCCTTGGTGAGCCGAGTTGGTCCTGCAATACCTTCTGGAAATAGCCTAGGTGTCCAGAGGTCACAGGGGACTAAGAAGGAATATAGATCCTCACAGGCATCAAGAGGTCCACTTGGACAAGAGCTCCTGTGGCCCAACAGGTAAATACCATGTAGGAGCTGCCTGTGAAAGGTAAATGCTAGGTCCAGAATGCCCGCCCGGGTCAGACTGCTTCATCCCAGAGGGAAAAGGTATGTGGATACAATCACAAGTCAAGGGCCCACCTGTAAAAGAGCCCGGATCCTGCACGCCTGGCTCGGCCTGCCTCAACCCCAAAGGGAAAGCACTAGAAGAACCCTGACAACCTCAGAAACGACCAGCAAACTCCATTCTGCATCCAGGGGGACTATCTCCCGTAACAGCCTTAACGGAGCATGGCACCCTGCGATAGGAGCCGAGTGCTGCGGCAGCCCCCTTGCCCAACAGGGCGAGGGCGTCCCTTCATGCTTGCGTGGTTTTGGCAGATTTGGACTTGGCCCTGCCGGAGGTCCCAGGGCGTTGCCTGCCCCCCTGGGGCGGGCCTCCACTCCAAAAAGTTGGAAGCACACTTCTGGTTCTCGCTTGACACTAACGTAGGGTGGGGGAGGGGTTTCCCTGCCCCTAGGCGGCCGGGACGGCCTTCTGCGCAAGGGTGCCTTACCCTTTCTTCCATAAAGGTCCAACCGGGCCCCGAATAAGCGTCGTCCTCTAAAAGGAAGACCAGTAAGAGCCTTTTTTGTATCATTGTCAGCCCCCCACTGTCGCAGCCAAAGCAGGCGGCGAATAGCCACCACAAGAACCGAGGTTCTAGCACACATTTTAATGGTGTCATCCATCACTGAGAGAATAAACCTCACAAAAAAATCACAATCAGACAGTGCATTAAAGACCTCCCAAGGGAGATCCTCCGGCTGTTGGTCAAGTATCTTCCTAAGAAGGGTCCTGGCGGCCACTGCGGTGACGGCCGCAGCACAGACCGGGCGCAGAGCCGTCCCTGCACACGAAAAGGCGTGGGAAGCCAATCTGTCAATGCGCCGGTCCTCAGCATCCCGAAGGGTACGATGAGTGGAAGCTGCCATGAAGGGAGGGTTAGCAACCCCAATAATAGGTGCATCCACCTTGGGAGGTACTGACCATTGATCAACCAATTCAGGGGGAAAAGGGTACTTCCAGTCCCAGACCCCCGGAACCCCTGTAAGTTTACAAGGTGATTCCCATTCCTTAGATATAAGAGTCTGGAAATGATCCTGTTCTAGAAATTCCAGGCGCGGCGTTGCCGTGTGGAAACTCTCCCTCTTGGGCTTGGGAGACTCTCCCGGAGGAGAGATGGACAGTGCTTCAAAGATCTTTATAAGCAACTCATCAGTGTCACACAGGCCCCAAGAACCTGGGCCAGAACTGTCACGGCTCCAAGACATCTCATCTGAGGAACTGGAACCTGAGAATAGTTCACCCTCATCAGAAGGATCAAGGTCCTGCATAGCAGCAGACTCCTCAGTTTCAGTGAAGACCTAGAACCAGGGGGCGTTAGGGACCGTTTCTTTCCAGCGCCCAAGCGGAAGAAGGTGACCGAGCACTCGGGGTTCACCGCTACACGGGGCGTGGGGCAATGATGCGGGAGGGGCATCCACTGAAGGCTCACCATTAGCCTTGACCGCCTACCCTATGGTGGGGGATTGCGGTGGAGTCTAGCTCCGTAAGCACACTAGGTGCTGCCTACCTGCACCCGACCAACGCAGCCCAGGCTGGGAGGCATATTCTTCATAAAGAGGACGGGTGGAAATAGTCCCGCAGGGCCTCGGGCTGTAAAGCCCCGCTCGCCTGCGAGAGCGTGATACTTCATGTCTTCGCAGTTCCAGCACTGCAGAGAAATCAGGGGGATTTGTGGGAGGTCCCTCGGTATATGTAGGGCTGGGAGGAGCTTGTTTTCTACATGTCTGCAGTGCACGGCGCCGGAGGCGGAGGATTACCCACATGTTATTACTACATCTGGAGCAGGACGTGCTGTATGCTTAGAATATAGGGCCTTGGTTGGTACCTTTTCAAGAGCACTTTAGGAGAAAAGAATACAGCTCTAAATCGATAGCTACCTCACATAGAAGGGTGACGGCAGAAGGAGACCATACGGTCCATCTAGTCTGCCCTTAAGTATATACTGTATGTTCTCTTCATCTTAGGGTAGATGGAGGCTTATACCAGGTATGTGCACATTCACTTACTGTTGATTTTTCAGCTACCTCTGCTAGTAGTTTGTTCCCAGCATCTACTACTCTTTCTGTAACCTTATATTTTCTAACATTTCTCCTGATCTTCCCCCCGACTAGCTTCAGGTTGGGCCCCTTGTTCTATCATAAGTTTCTTCTTAAAAACACTTCCCTTGAGCTATGCAGCCGAGCATCCTGCTTGCTTTTCCCACTGCCTGGCTACACTGTCCACTCATCTTGCAGCTTTCAGTAATCAAGTGTAAACTGTACCTGACTCAGTAATACTCTAGTGACTCTTGGGCTTACCCATAGGAATCATTTAGTATTAAAGAAGTTGTGATGGTACCTATCCATCCCCTCTTGGGGAACGGAATATCATGTGATTTAACAATGCAGGAAGTGTCGCTCTGCATTCTGGGATTGCTGTCCTTTCCCTGACCCCATGTCTGCTCTGTCTGTGCAATGCACAGCTATAACCCTGCCCCCCTACACTTTATCCCACTCTCCTCAGTATGTGATGCTTCTGAGTCAAAATGGAGTCCTGAATAGAGTTGCAGCCAAGTGGGGGAAAGAATAATAAGTGACTAAAAACTTAAAATATATTAACTTTAGATGCTGGGGAATAGTTTTTAAAAGTGGACCAACACCCACCGCTGATCGGCCCGGGAATGTTATAGATTCCCGGGCAGATCAGCTCCCTGCCTGCGGGGCACCCCGATCGGTGAGTGAAACCCCCCAGGACGCCCGCAAATCCTACCTGTTCCTCGTTCCAACGGCGCATGAGCGGGCCACCGCCGCCTCTCGCGCATCCCTCTAGCAGGGAGCGCACCCGCGCCGGCCGTTTGTGAATGGCCGGCGCGGGCGCGCTACCTGTAAGAGGGAGGCGCGAGAGCCGGCGGCGGCCGCTCTCACCTTGTCCTTTGGCGGTAATTGGTGGAGCGAGTCACGTGGGAGCGGGGTCAGGTGAGTTTTTGGGGCTTTCTGGGGGGTTTCACACAGCGGGGTGCCCCGCGGAAGTGGACCAACACCCAGGATAGTGAAAATCCTGGGTGTTGGTCCACTTTAAGGGTTTGGGCTTTTCGTCAAATCATGCTGAAGGTCCGGTTTAAAAGCAAGCTCTGCGGTCTAAAAGACTCCAGGGATGGCTGATTTACTACCCTTGGGGTATCCCAATTAGTGGGGTTTCACACATCAGGGCATCCTAAATTGGGATGTCCCAGAGACAAGGACCCAAACCTGGGGTAGTGAAAATCCCAGGTTTTGGTCCACTTAAAGCGGACCTTCAGCATGATTTAATGAAAAGCCCAAACCCTTAAAAAATTATTCCCCAGCATCTCAAATTAATATATCTAACATTTTTAGTCACTTTTTATTTTTTCCCCTACTGGCCTGCACCTCTGTTCAGCACTCTAGGATACGAGCACCGTCATCTTGGCTCAGTAGCATTGCGTACTGAGGAGAGGGCAGAAGTGCAGGGGGCGGGGTTATAGCTGTGCTTTGCACAAAGTAGAACTGGGGTCAGGAAAAGGTCAGCAATCCCAGAATGCAGAGCGGCAAAGTCAGAAGACACCTTATGTTTGCAGACAGCCTGACACTCCATGGGCCGCCAGAAGATATTTCTTACACTTGGGACATCCAATAGCAGTGTCCGTAAGGTAGGGTGGGATCTCCAAAAGTAACAGCAGACAGTTCAAACCACTGCCGCCTGCAGAACCTTGCGGCCAAAAGCAGCATCAGCTGAGGCCCTAACATCAACCTAGTAAAACTTTGAAAAATTATGAACAGAAGACCAAGTAGCGGCCTTGCAAGCTTGTTCAACAGAAGCTTGGTGCTGAAAAGCCCAAGAGGTTCCAATAGCACGAGTAGAATGAGCAGTAAGGCGAAAGGGAGGTTCCTTCCCCTTAGCAGAGTAGGCCTGTATTACAGCCTGACGTATCCACTTGCTCATAGTGGACTTAGCCGGAGCAAGGCCTTTCTTAGGTCCAGATGGAATCACAAAAAGAGCATCAGTCTTCCTGAAGGATTCAGTAGCCAAGAATGCAAAACCCTTTCTTTAGGGTTTCTAGGATTAGGACACAGAGAAGGCAAAACAATGTCCTGATTGAGATGAAAGGCAGAAACAACCTTAGGTAGAAAATCTGGCTTAAAACGAAACACCACCTTGTCCTGGTGTCTCTCAAAATAAGGAGGCTTGATGGAAAGCGCCGCCAACTCAGAAACACGCCTAACAGAAGTGATAGCCACCAAAAAGACCACATTAAGCGTAAGAATGGACAAAGGGGCCCCTTGCAAGGGCTCAAAGGGAGACCCCTGCAGGGCAGACAAGACCAAGTTCAAGTCCTAGTCTGGTAACATAGGCTTACGTGGGGGACGCACGTGAGTAACCCCCTGGAAAAAAGTCTTGACCAGGGGTTGCTGAGCAAAGGATCTTTGGAAGAAAATAGCCAAAGCAGACACATGGCCTTTCAGAGTACTGAGCTGAAGACCCAGATCCAAACCATGTTGGAGAAATTCCAGAATCCTAGGAATAGAAAACACACGACAGGGAAGCGAGCGGGACTCACACCAGTCAATGTAAGTACGCCAGACCCTGTAATAGATGGAAGAAGAGGACCTCTTCCTAGCCCTGATCATGGTATTCACCACCGAGGCAGGCCGCCCTTTCTTCATCAAGATGGAGGTTTCAACAGCCAGGCCGTCAAAGCCAGCGCTTGTAAATTGGGGTGACGTAGGTGTCCCTGAGTGAGCAGATCTGGAACTTGTGGTAGAGCGTACTGATCTACTGCCAACTGCACGATGTCTGCGAACCACACTCTTCTTGGCCAACAGGGGGCCACCAGGATGGTTGGCACCCCTTCCTGAACTATCTTGCGCAGCTCCCTGCCCAGCAGTGGAAGCGGGGGAAACACATACAGGAGCAGGAAACTCGTCCAGGACATTGCCAGGGCATCCGTGGCCAAGGCCAGAGGATCCTGGGACAGAGAGACAAAGACTGGAAGCTTGTAAATGTGACGAGACGCAAATAGATCCACGTCCGGCTGACCCCAGCGGTGGCACAGGGAGCGAAACACCCTGCTGCTGAGGGTCCATTCTCCCAGACGAGAGCTCCCCCTGCTCAGAGAGTCTGCCTCCAGATTCTCCATCCCCGGGATGTAAACAGCTGAGATGCAGAGAACATTTTCCTCTGCCCAGGACAGTATCAGGGAAACTTCCTTGAGGGCCCTCTTGCTCCGGGTCCCTACCTGATGATTGATGTAGGCAACCGCCGTCTGGTTGTCCGAGCGGACCTGAACAGCCCGACCCCTCAGGTGTGGGGTTAAGTGGGCGAGAACCAACCTGATCGCCCTCAATTCCAGAATGTTGATAGGGGCATGGGCCTCCTGAGGGCCCTACTGACCCTGGAATTTCAGGGACTTCCAGAATTCCCCCCCATCCCAAACCTGTCAGACTGGCATCCGTGGTGACAGTCTCCCAGCAGGGGGCCAGAAAGGACCTGCCCCCCAGCAGGTTCCCTGAGACCAACCACCACACTAGAGACCGCCTGACCTGAGGGGACAAGACAAACACCTGATCCAGGGACACAGGGTCCCGATCCCATACTGACTAAAGGTGAAGCTCAAGAGGCCTCATGTGGAACTGAGCATATGGAACCGCCTCGAAGCAGGACACCATCAGGCCCACCAGCTGCATTCCCTGCCTGATGGATGGATGGGGACAAGACAGCAGGAGCTGAACTTTCTCTTGAAAGACCTCCACCTTCTCCTGAGGAAGAAAGATCTTGACCTGAGCTGAATCCAGAATCATGCCCACAAAAGTCTTAAACATGGAAGGAGACAGGGAACACCCAGCCAAATGATTCCAGTGTGGACACCACCCTCTGAGTGTCCAGCTCTGCCTGATGGAAGGACTGAGAAGCCATAAGCATGTCGTCCAGGTAGGGAAGAATGCGAATGCCCTGAGATCTCAGCAGGGCCATCACTCCTGCCAGCACCTTTGTGAATACCCTGGGGGCCGAGGTGAGGCCGAAGGGCAGGGCCACAAATTGGTAGTGCTGATCCTCCAGAGCGAACCTGAGGAACCGCTGATGACCTGGAAAGATAGGGACGTGAAGGTAAGCATCCTTGATGTCTACAGAGGTCATGAAGTCCCCTGGGCATAGGAAAGTCACAGCTGAGCGCAGAGTCTCCATGCGAAAGTGTCTGAATCTGACAAACTTGTTGAGAAGCTTTAAATCCAGGATAGGTCTGATGGACCCATCCTTTTTGGGCACAATGAAAAGATTGGAATAATAGCCTTTGCCCCTTTCCTTCAAGGGCACCCGGCAGATAACACCTAGGTCTAGAAGGCCTTGGACAGCCAGGGAGAGACACTGAGCTGACAAGGGGTTTTGAGCTACATGAGATTTGATGAATCTTGGGGGTGGCCAGGCTGCAAACTCTATCTTGTAACCAGAGGAAACTACCTCCTGAATCCACCGGTCTGAGACATGACGCCTCCAGACGTGAGCCAAGAGCCGAAGCCGTCCTCCCACCCAGATGGGTGAGGGCGCCCCTTCATGCCCGAGGGGCCTTGGGGGAGGACTTAGTCTTGGGACCCCAGGAAGGGCCAGGGCGGCCACGTCCTCTGCCCCTGCCCCAAAAATCTCCACGGGCTCCAGCAAAGGAAGCTCCCCGTCCAATTCTGGAGCCCCTGAAGGAAGGAGAAAAGGCACCTGAACCCCGAAAGGACCGGGGCTGCTTTCTACACTGAGGTAACTTGCCTCCCTTAGCAAACAAGTCCAAACGTTCCCCAAAGAGGCGCAGCCCCTTGAAGGGAAGACCAGTGAGGGCCTTTTTGGCAGCATTGTCAGCTGCCCACTGGCGCAGCCAGACGGAGCGGCGTATTGCTACCAACAAGGCAGAAGCCCTGCCACACATTCTAATGGTATCATCCAGGGCAGAGAGTACATATGCAACAAATTCCTCACAAAGCAGAAGGGCTCTATACTCTTCACTATCATTATCAGGGGCCCCATCTAAGAGACCCAGAGCAGGCTTTAAACAGCAACAGCCGTGCTAGCAGAGGCACAGACCGGACAGCGCATGGTCCCAACACAGGCAAAGGCATGGCTGATGGCAAGGCTGATCCATGTGCCTGTCTTCCCCATCCCTCAAGGTAGTAGTGTCAGGGGAATGCATGACAGATGTCTTACCCAATCCCAGAACTGGTGCATCCACCTCTGGAGGACATGACCAACGTTTAACCATTTCAGCAGGAAAGGGATACCTCTTATCCCAACTCTTTGGTACCCCGGGAAGCCGGCTAGGCCTTTCCCACTCTTTGAGAATCACATTATTAAAGTGAGTTTGTTCAGGAAACCCCAAACGTGGCTTAACAGTATGAAACAGCTCCCCCTGCTGCCGCGGAGCCACGACAGGAGGAGAGATACAGAGAACTTAAAAGATGTGAGCCAAAAGTCTGTCAGTATCATCTTAAAGTGGACCAACACCCAGGATTTTGACTATCCTGGGTTTTGGTCAACTTCGGGGGGGCACCCCGATTGGTGTGAAACCCCCAGGAAAGCCCCAAAAACTCACCTCAACACGCTCCCACGTGACCGCGCCGTCCAATCCCCGCCGACGGACAAGCGGGTGACAGCGACGGACAAGACAGCGCGTCCGCCGCCGCCTCCTGCACGTCACTCTTACAGGGCGCGCGCCCACGCTGGCCATTCACAAACGGCCGGCGCGGGCACGTCTAGAGGGGCGCGCGGGAGGCGGCGGCGGTGGCAGGATAAGGTAAGGTTTTCTTGGGGTTTTGGGGGGGGGGGGGGTTCACCCCGCGGGACATCCCGATCTCGGATGTCCCGCGGTGAGGGAGGTGATCGGCCCGGGAATCTTATAGATTCCCGGGCCGATCACCCCTGGGTGTTGGTCCACGTTAAGCCCATGGGTCAGATCCAGACTCAGCATAACCCCTAGGCTGATCCTCAGATGATTCTGAAACAGAGAATAATATCCCTTCTTCCGGGGGGGGTATAACCAGTAACATAAAAATATTCCTCAGCTTCCATAGGAAAGAGAGTAACACCGGGTGCCAGATGCCGCGGCTTAGCAGGAGCTTTACGCGGACCAGAACCAGCAATATGCCTTTCAATGCTGGCTACCCGGGTAGCCAAATCAGGTTGAGACTCCCCACTGGTATGCACTCACTGGGAGTCAGGTGTAAGCGTGGGGGGGTAGGCGAAGCCAGATGGGGTGCAGCACTAGGCCCAGCCGCAGGTAAACCAGACTGCAGGGCAAGTACCTGCTGGGCGCAGGGTACACATACCCTGACATCATCACTTATAGGGGATACCCCACACGCCATACACAGCCGAGCTTGTCCTGAAGGAACCCCGAGCACATTATCCTGAGAAGCCTCCATATGGTGATTATCACGCCACAACAAGCCAATAGGGATTGACGCTAATAAAATCAACCCGGGATGCCCCAATAACCCGCTAGGGAAGTGGGAGAAATGGTATGTAATAGCCCTCCAATAAGAGTTAACACTAAATAGAGGGGATAGGACCGGGAGAAACCACAAAGTTTGACCCGCCTGCAAGACATAAGCAAAAGATCCCATAAGCGATATGCAATATAGACAATAATACAATTCTGTGAAATACTCACCTGTAGAATTGGTATTATACGCATACAGTACGTCCTGCTCCATATATAATACTTACACGTGGGTAATCCTCCGCCAGAGGGCGCTGTTCACTGCAGACATGCAAAAACAGGCTCCTCCCGGCCCTTCATATACCCAGGGACCTCCCACAAATCCCCAGCATTGAAAAGCAGTGAGAAAAGAAACCGGGAGGAACCAACCACCAAACTGGTAACAATAGCAATGATAACAATCACCATACAGGGGATCCAGAAAAATGTAAAACCAGGGTGGGGTGGAGCAGGACGTACTGTATGCGTATAATACCAATTCTGCAGGTGAGTATTTCACAGAATTGTATTATTCTAAGCATACAGTACGTCCTGCTCCATATATAATACTTACACGTGGGACATCCAATAGCAGTGTCCATAAAGCAGGGTGGGATCCCCATCAAAAAAGGCACAGCAGACAGTAAAGGCGCTGTCACCTGCAAACCTTGCTACCAAGAGCGACATGAGCAAAGGCTCTAACGTCAACCTCATAAAAAACCTTTGAAGGTATGAACAGAAAACAGGCAGCGGTCTAGCTAACCTTGATTAACAGAAAACTGGTGCTGAAAGGCCCAAGGTACCCAAGCACAAGTAGAAAACAGAATAAAAAGAGAAGAATATTCTTCCCCTTAAAGGAATAGGCCAGAGTAACATCCTGACCAGTCCAAATGCAACAGCAGCCTCGGTAAAAAAAAAAAAAAAACATAGCTCCCCCCGTCGGGGAAATTGAAACCTGTTCTCCCGCATGACAGGCGGGAATACTGACCACTACACAAATAAGGATAAGCAAGAAGCCAACGCCCTTACCTGGGACCAGAAAGAACAATCCATCCAAGGAAGACCAGTCCAAAGGGCGCATAACCCCTGAAAACAGATGAGATCAGGCACATACGTATGGAGGCGCCCGCAAACCCCAAGGGACATCAGTCCCCCTAAGGGACAAGAAACAATCCAGGAGAACTTCACTGTTGAGGGAATGTAGACCCCCTTACTTCAGCATTACTAAGAATAAGGCCCAGAGGCAGACAAAGGACTTGGATAAATGAGCTTAAGACACCACCTTGGGCATAAAGTCCGGCGTAAGGCGGAACACCACCATATCATGGTGTATAAATAATGAACGAGGATTAACTAAACAGAGCCACCTTCACAGACACACGGCTGACTGAAGCAACAGCCCCCGGAAGGGCAACTTGAAGTAAGAACAGTTCAGACAGCATCCGGAATTGATCCAAAGGGAACAACCCGCAAAGCAAACAGAATAAAAATTAATCCCAACAGGGACCATAGAACTACTTGGGAGATGCACCTGAGCAATCCCCAAAAGAACGCTTAACAATGGCAGACTGACCAAGACTTCTACGGGAAGGCGGACAGGGCAGAACCTGAACCTTCAGAGTACCAAGATGGGGAGCCAACCCCAACCCATGCTGTAATAACTCTAGAACCCTGGGAACAGAGAACGTCCAACAGGGGAGAGACCAAGACTCACGCCAATCAATATGGGTACGCCATACCCTATAATAGACGGAGAAAGGAGAAGAAGAGGAAGCTTGCTCCTAGCCCCCCATAGACAAAGTCACCCAGAAGATAACCCGTCTCCAAAAGGGTGAATGAATCAACTGTCAAGCCATCAAACTAGAGCCTGTAGATTGGGGCGACATAAGAAGGAGCCTGAAAAGGGCAGAACCGCACTCCTGAGAGAGCGTACAGGTCCGCTGTCCTCAGCAGAAACATCTGCGGACCAGAGTCCACTAGGCCACCCAGGGGCCATCAGTATCACGGGTCCCCTTATCAGGGCAATCTTGCGCAGAACCCCGCCTAGCAGGATTAACGAAGAAAAGACATATAAAATAGAATGTCCAGACATAAAATCACTAAGCCCCCATGACCGGAGTCAGAATATTCTGGGGCAGTAAAAACAAGGGCAGAGCCCCTGTGATATTAACAGGACCCAACAGAGCCATCCTAGCTGGCTCTCAGAGGGACACCAGGATAGCACAACCTGCCACTGAAGGACATCCATTGGAGCGAATACCACTGAGATGCAGGGAAGGTTGACCCCCACCTAGATCAGGATCAGACACCTACCAGGAGAATCATCCTGCTCCAAGTTCCAGACTGATAATAAATACAGGCCACTGTCCTCCGACAGGCCAAGAGTCCCCAAATAGACAGGTCCTGAAGAGGAGTAGTCCAGTAAGATAGAGCCAACAGAAGGCTCACAGTTTTAACAAAATCAGTAGGAAAATGGACCCTCTAAGGGTCCCTACCTAGGAACCGTGGGGGATTTTAGAAGAAAATCCCCCCCGCCAACCTGCGAGACTTGGTACCCAAGGTGACCGTCCACAGGAAGATGCAAGCAAAGAAGGGGGTGCCCCCTGACAGGGTCCTTGAATTTAACCAGCTCAAGAGGAACCACCGTTCCAAGGGGGAATGAGCACAGACCTAGCTCCAGGGGTGCTGGAACCCCATCCAGGATTAATAACCTACTGTGCCAAAGAGCCCAAGGGCTCTGAATATAAAGGGACATCATCTGATCCGCCACCAACGGGCCCACCAGCTGCAATCCTGCCTGGTGAAAGTAAGGTGTCAGCAAAGAGGGACAGAGCCCATGTAATCAGGAGTCCACTTATTGCCAAGGAAGAAGGTTCAAGCCTGAACCGAATCCAAGGAATGGAGATAGTGAATAAGGGACAATGAGGGATTGAGGTGACTGAGCACCCATCCAAATAACTCCCAGAGGACACCGCCGGCCGACTAACCTACTCTGCCTGAGGTAGAGATTGGAAAGTAAGGAAGGACGATCCGGTAGGTCCTAGTGCGGACGCCCCACAGGCATGTCAGAGACATCACCCCCATCCGCGCCTTGGCGAGTAGCCTGGGAGCAGAAGAGAGGCCAAAAACAAGGCCCCAATCCGCAGGGTTGGTCCTTCAACACTGACCAGAAAAGGTCTCGGTGTCCAGAAGACACAGGGGAAACTAAAAGGATCTTAGATCTCCACAGAAGGCCAGAAGCCCCCCTTGTACAGGGCGCCTGTGTCCCAACACAGAGATATCATGCAGGGACTACCTGTGAGCGTAGAATTGCCAAGCCTACAATAGGCCAGCATGGCCCAGACTGCCTCATCATTTTGAGGGAAAGAGGAAGGTTAACATAGAGGCCATCGCCCCAGCCTGTTAAGGGCAACCTGCAAGTGAGCCCAACTCCTGAAGGGAAAAATACCATTTTGTGATTACTCACCTGTAAAATGGGTATTATAAGTATGTCACACACCCCGCTTCAGGTTACTAAATCATTATACATGGGTATACTCACCGCTAGGTGGCAGTCTTGCAGAGAAGTCCAGAAAAAGACAAGCCCCTCCCGGTCTATACATACCTGGTACCTCCTAACAAATCCCCAGTAATTCAAACAGCAATAAGACAAGGTACCAGGAAAAACCAAACGGTAACCCTCAAAGATAACCAGAAAAACTTCACCATATAAAGAACCAGGATACCAAAAAGGGCGGGTGAAGCGGGGTGTGTGACATACTTATAATACCCATTTTACAGGTGAGTAATCACAAAATGGTATTATTCTAAGTATGTCACACACCCCGCTTCAGGTTACTAAATCATTATACATGGGACATCCAACCGCAGTGTCCAAAAAAGGGCGGGTATCCAACCAGGCAATAAAGCAGAAACTCAAACCACTGCAGCCTGCAGAACCTTGCGGCCAAAAACAGCATCCGCTGAGGCCCGCACATCAACCTTATAAAACTTGGAAAAAGTGTGAACCGAAGACCAAGTAGCAGCCTTACAAACTTGTTCAACAGAAGCCTGGGGCTGAAAAGCCCAGGACGCTCCAACCGCACGAGTAGAATGAGCAGTAACACGAAAAGGGGGATCCTTCCCCTTGGCAGAGTAGGCCCCAACAATCGCCTGACGAATCCATTTCCTAATGGAAGACTTAGCCGGAGCCAAACCCTTTCTAGGCCCACAGGGCACCACAAAAAAGGCATCAGTCTTACGAAAAGAAGCCGTAATGCGCAGATAGTACTTGACACAACGTACCACATCCAAACAATGCAAAGCTTTCTCCTTGTCATTCCCAGGCTTAGGACACAAAGAGGGAAGGACAATATCCTGATTAAGGTGAAAAGCCGAGACCACCTTAGGGAGAAAGTCTGGTTTGAAGCGAAAAACCACCTTGTCCTGATGTTTCTCAAAATAAGGAGCCAGCATAGACAAGGCTGCCAACTCCGAAACACGCCGTACCGAAGTAATGGCCACCAAAAAGACAACCTTCTGAGTCAACACAGAGAGAGCAATATCCTGCAAAGGCTCAAAAGGAGGAGCCTGAAGAGCAGAGAGAACCAAATTCAAATCCCAAACAGGGAGCAAAGACTTCCTAGGAGGCCGCAGATGCGAGTCCCCCCTGGAAAAAGGTCTTGACCAAAGAATGGAGAGCAAATGACTTCTGAAAAAAGATAGACAAGGCAGAAACCTGCCCCTTCAAAGTACTCAGCTGAAGACCAGCCCAGACCAGCCCAGATTGAAGAAAGTCCAACATCCTATAAATAGAAAAAACCCGGCAGGGCAAAGATCTTGCCTCACACCAATCAATATAAGATCTCCAAGCCCTATAATAGATGGAAGAGTCCGAATGACCGAATCCGAAAGACCTTCCTCCTTCAAGATGGAGGTTTCAGCAGCCAAGCCGTCAAAGCCAGCGTTGGTAAACTGGGGTAACACAGTAGACCCTGAGTGAGAAGATCCGGTCGAAGAGGCAGCTCGAACTGATCCACCACCAGACGAACGATGTCTGCGAACCACACCCGTCTTGGCCACCTTGGCGCCACGAGAATGGCGGGAACTCCTTCCAGAACCAGCTTTTGCAGTACCCTGCCTAGCATGGGAATCGGAGGAAACAGATAAAGAAACCCCAGGTCCCTCCAGCTCAGAGCCATGGCATCCGCCGCCAGAGCCAGAGGGTCCTGGGATAGTGACACGAATGTCGGAAGCTTGTGATTGTGACGAGAGGCAAACAGATCCACCTCCGGCATCCCCCACCGGAGACAAAGCGACCGAAACACCTGGGGATGGAGAGACCATTCCCCCCGGCGGGAAGAGCACCTGCTCAGAAAATCCGCCTCCGTGTTCTCCACTCCTGGAATGTATGCTGCCGAGATGCAAGGGACATGAGTCTCCGCCCAAACTAGAATCAGAGACACCTCTCTGTGGGCACCCAGACTGCGAGTCCCTCCCTGGTGATTGATGTAAGCAACCGCCGTCCGATTGTCCGACCGAACCTGAACCGGCAGGCCCTGTAAATGCTGCGTCAAGTGAGACAGAACCAGCCTGATGGCTCTCAACTCCAGAACATTGATGGGCAAGTGGGCTTCCTGAGGGGCCCACCGCCCCCGAAACCGAAGATCCTTCCAGAAACCTCCCCATCCTGACAAACTGGCGTCCGTGGTGACAGTTTCCCAAAGCGGGGTCAGAAATGACCTGCCCTTCAAGAGATTGTCCGAGACCATCCACCACAGTAGAGACTGCCGAACCCGGGAGGACATCCGGAAGGACCGATCCAACGACCGCGGTCGCCGGTCCCAAGACGCCAACAGATGAAGCTGAAGCGTCCTCGTGTGAAACTGCGCAAAGGGAACTGCCTCAAAGGAGGCTACCATCAACCCCACCAGTCTCATCCCCAGCCGGATGGACGGACGAGGATTGGAAAGAAGAATCTGAGCCAATTCCTGAATCAAAAGAACCTTGGCCTGAGGGAGAAACACTCTGTGCTGGCAAGAGTCCAAGGACATCCCCAGAAAGGTCACCACCCTGGCCGGAACCAGAGAGGACTTGGGGTAATTGATCACCCAGCCGAACCTCTCCAGCGTGGACACCACCATGCTGGTGTCCCCTTCCGCTTGACTGAAGGAAGGAGCCATGATGAGAAGATCGTCCAGATAAGGCACAATGCGAAATCCCCTGAGCTCTGAGCAGGGCCATCACTCCCGCCAACACCTTGGTGAACACTCTCGGAGCCGAAGTGAGGCCGAAAGCAAGAGCTACAAACTGGAAATGCCGATCCTCCACCACAAAGCGAAGAAACCGCTGATGAGCCGGAAAAATCGGAATGTGAAGGTATGCCTCCTTGATATCTATGGACGTCATAAAGGCGGAATAATCCATGTAGGCAAATAGCAATAAAACCAGTAATTACCGCGGAGCTAGACTCAGACCCCGTCATAGAGAAAACAAGCCAAGCCTACCTGGAAAAACAACTGCTGCTTCTGCGAAAATGGCGGCCCCTGCCAGAAACACAGGCACCCGCACCGCCAAGGAGAGAGGAGAGACGAGGGGCGGGCCCCTAGGAAAGCGGGAGCCTCAGTGGCCCCTCCCCCTCCCAACCGACCAATCACGGCGCGGCCCGCGCAAAACGCGGTCCCGCCCCTCTCCTACGCCGCCGAGCAGCGTACGCCAGCGAGATGGCGCCCACATAAAACTACCGACGGACCGGCGGCACATAACCGCCCGGTCCTCACAGACACACAACCGCACAGGCGGAGGCCGAGCATAGCACAGACACACGTCCCACGAGCGCCGGGAGGGCCTCGGCGCTCCACATCCAAGGCGGGCTGGCGCCGCCCGGCCCCGCCCACCACAATTCCTCACAGGAATCCCGGCGAGAACGGCGCCAAAACATGGCGCCCTCCAAGTTACCCCCATCATGAGGCAAACTCTAAACGGCGGGCCAGCGCTACACGCCCGACCCGCCCATAAGCAATAAAGGCTGGAACAACACATGAGCAATCAGCAGGAAGAACGGGCAGGCCAGTGCGCACGGGCCACCCGTCCCAGCACACACACACACACACCAACAGTCAAACACAATAAACAGCCATTCTGAACTGGAAGGGAATATGCCCACAGTACTACAACTGAAATGGCTCTATCACTACTTAAGGTGCAATGAGTGTAAGGGCATCCCACGTCCGGATCACCACTCCGGAACACCGCTATGGCCCATAATATGGGGTCTCCTGGGCACTTAGAGTGCCATCTACCCTTGCCCGGCCTACAGCCTAAGCTGGGAGGCTACCAGATAAAAAGGGGATTAACACAACAGCGCCGGGCAGAAATAGACCACGGGGGGGGGGGGGGGGGGGGGTGATACCCTGGCTACCTGCAAGGGTAAGGAGACTTCTTTCTTCTGTCTTTTCGCCACCTTGCAGAGAAGAACACTGGGGATTTGTTAGGAGGTACCAGGTATGTATAGACCGGGAGGGGCTTGTCTTTTTCTGGACTTCTCTGCAAGACTGCCACCTAGCGGTGAGTATACCCATGTATAATGATTTAGTAACCTGAAGCGGGGTGTGTGACATACTTAGAATACAGGGACTAGAAGCTCCCTGACAACCTCTGAAAGGGACCGCCCAGCAAACTCTATCCCGTATCCAGGGGAACTACCTCCTGGATCCACCAGAAGGAGACGATACGCTCCCAGATAGGAGCCAGGGGCTGCGGCAGTCCCCTCGCCCAGAAGGATGAGGGCGTCCCTTCATGCTTGGGAGGTCTTGGCAGATTTGGGCTTAGCCCTGTCAGAGGGCCCAGGGCGTTGCCTGCCCACCCTGGAGTGGTAATCTACGCCGAAAAGTTGGAAGCACACCTCTGGTTCGCGTCTGACACTAACGTAGGGAGGGGGAGGGGTATCCCTGCCCCGAGGAGGCCGAGACGCCCTTCTGCGTAAGGGTGCCTTACCCTTTTTCCAAAAAGGTCCAAACGGGCCCCAAATAGACGCCGTCCTCTGAAGAGAAGGCCAGTGAGAGCCTTTTTCATATCATCGTCCGCACCCCAGACCAGGCGGCGAATAGCTACCTAGTCTCTCCTAAGTATCACATATATTACAATAAATTGAATATATTAAAGGGGATATTAATAGGATCAAATTTAAAGATACGGAGGGAATTGAAATACAGGGATAGATAAAAACCACAACTTTAAATACCGTACAGAGGGCCTATATAGTGTCTGTTGAAAAGCGGATCCCCCCTCTGGATACTATATAGGCCCTCTGTACGGTATATAAAGTTGTGGTTTTTAACTATCTCTGTATTTCAATTCCCTCTGTATCTTTAAATTTGATCCTATTAATATCCCCTTTAATATATTCAATTTATTGTAATATATGTGATACTTAGGAGAGACTAGCCAACCCTGGGGATGGCTCTAAGGGACAGTGGTCCCATTTAAAGTCATATGGATAATAAATGGATATATGTATTTGATATGATATATGATGATTAATTTATGTGCCATCCTTATACTTTCATCTATATGTTTTTATTTTCTGGGCAGATAATTTAATGTTATGATTTAATGTACATGGAGAGGACTCCCCATCTGTTTCATACTTACCTCCCACGATCCTTGGGTCTGTTATGGTGAAGAGGAGTGGGCAGGGGGTGATGGTTTAGCGGCCGCCTGGGTCCTCCTACTGCAGGGGAGGCACTCCGGGCAGCCGCGCGCCAGGGCACTCGCGCCGCACCACACTTCCTGGTAGGATGCGTGACCCCTGCGGCGGAAGTTATCGGCCGGACGGGGCGCGTTGCTGGAGGGTTGCTGCGCCGCCGCCGATTGGAACAGCAGTTTATTTAGGTGGGTACAAAGGATGGGGCGTCTTTCACAGGGGCCTATCTCACCCTGGCGAAGTGGCGATAGGCCACGCAACACGTCGGGGCGCTGTTTCGGGGGACCCCGACTCCATAAATCTGGTGATGTAATTTTATGTTCATTTTTACATAGGATTTGTTTATTACATAAGATTATTTGTTAGATATTCACATTGGCGAGTATAGTGTTTGCAAGTTCACTTCTATTATATTTGCGATTTTGCACAAGGCACTGAGACACTTTACACATTCACTTCACATGATTATACACAGCAGTCCAATTGTTCTGCTGCTTTTGTTACAGCACCTTTTATTCCCTTCCTTTTATTTTATTTTCATGGTATCACTTAGGGTTTATATTTATACACATTAATATCCCTTGCATACACTTTTTGTTTTTTTCTATATACTTTCGAACACATTATGGATGAATTATTATGAATTATTTATGAATTTATTAATCTGTATATTTATTTAATTCAGAATGAACTACTTAATTTATAACAAGTCAATATAGAGCTATGAGATTTTCCCCCCAGCGTGTCATGTGCGTTTATGTTTTTTAACCTCCCTGGCGTTGTGAAAAAGACAAATGCAATGGTAACGAAAGCGTTACCATTGCATTTGTCTCTGACACACGGCTCCGCCCCCATGAGCCTCTGCGGCTCACAGAGACGGAACCCGGAAGCGGAGACGGACGCCGCAGCCGCGGCTCTCACCTGCGATCGCGGCGGAGACATTGCTGGATCGCAGGGAGAAGGTAAGGAGGCTGCGCCGCCCGCTCTTGCTCCCAAATCGATCCCGAGCGTGACTCGGGGTTACCGCCACTTACAGCGCAAATTAACCCCGAGTCACGCTCGGGATCGCTGCCAAGGGGGTTAATAAGTCTTTCTGTGATGTTTTGTGTATAGTTTTTTAAGGATGGCTCAATAAAATATGGATGGGATATGGGACAGGTCTAGGGTCTCTCTATCTTTAATATATTGTGCTCCTTCCCTTCTGCCAGCACCCCCTTATTAGGTTGTGCACACCCCAAACTTGTTGTTTTTCGAATGAAAGATCATAGGAACAAGAACCGCCCAGGAGGGCACTTACATGACCAAGGGAAAAGGAGGATCGCAACCACGCGCACGCGAAGTCCGTCAAAATGGCGCCAAGCGAACCTCGAGGGGCGGGCCTGATCTGGCCTTGACGCAGGGCGCGTCATGCCAAGTCCCCGCCTCCCCCAAAGAGCGCGAAGCTCTAACCAGCGTAACGTCAATGACAGCAGTGGATAGGACACACATACAGAGTGTAGTTAAGGAGATTGCTCTCAAAACTAGAGAATGATGCTGCCGCCCGGGCCGCACACACGCGCGCAACCAGACAAGGGTTATGTGGAGCAAGGAGCGCGGCTCTGACACCCAAGTTCAAAGAAAAAAGCAACGGCCATAAACGTGTATAACATTACACTGAGACCGCCACACGCAATCCCCCCCCTTTCTTTTCCCCCGAGCTACGGGAGGAAGCGAGGGAGAAGGCGACCCTGCACCCAGGGTTCATCGCTACGAGGGGCACGGGGCAATAATGCGGGAGGGGCATCAATAGGAGGCTCACCATCGGCCTAAACCGCCTACCCTGTGGTGGGGGACTGCGGTGGAGCGTAGCTCCATGAGCACACACGGTGCTGCCTACCTTTACCCGACCAACGCAGCCCAGGCTGGCAGGCACATCTTTATCGAAGAGGACGGGTGGTAATAGTCCTGCAGGGCCGCAGGCTGTAAAAGCCCGACTCACCTGCGAGAGAGTGATACTTCATGTCTTCGCAGTCAGCACTGCAGAGAAATCTGGGGATTTGTGGGAGGTCCCTGGGTATATGAAGGGCCGGGAGGAGCCTGTTTTTGCATGTCTGCAGTGAACAGCGCCCTCTGGCGGAGGATTACCCACGTGTAAGTATTATATATGGAGCAGGACGTACTGTAGGCTTAGAATATATATGTATATATATATAATTAATCAGCCCGCAGGGGCACTTACGGACCGCGATAGTGAGACGCCAGGCACACGCAGCAGAGAATTAAAATGGCGCCCGCATATACCTCGAGGTTCGGGATCAGACACAACACACACAATAAATACTAGGACATGCACCCCCCCCACCGGAGACCTACAAGGGAGAGCGAGGGGGAAGCGACGGCCAACCTAAAGGGAGCCAACTGTGGGGACAGGGGGCGAGGGGCATAAAGTGCGGGAGGGGCATCCCATAAGGCTCACCATGGGCCTGTACCTGCCTACCTTCACCTGAACAAGAGCAGCCTGAGCTGGGAGGCAGTAGAAGGAAACGGGTGGGAATAGTCCTACAGGGCCGCAGGCTAATAGCCCCGCTCACCTGCGAGTAGAGAGAGCCATCTTCTAGTCATCACAGCCAGGACTGCAGAGAAGAACTGGGGATTTTGTGGGAGGTCCCGTGTATTTATGGGGCCGGGAGGAGCCACTTTTCTGTCTCTGCAGACCAGCGCCATCTACTGGAGTGTATCCCAAGTGTAAGGAATATCTTCTGGAACAGGACGTGCTGTATACTAAGAATAAAATCATAATATATCATCGGGATATATTATATCGTCATACGTGTATCGCAATACTTATTGTATTGCCAGATTCTTGCCAATTCACACCCCTTAAAAGTACTGACCCAACCTGCTTACCTTGGCGCCAGTCTTATCCTCACTGGTGTATTGGAGAGGAGTGATTTTACAGTTAGACTCAATATTGGAGATTCCATATTTGGACTGAAAGTGAGCACTTAGATCCAGGGTGTACGGGATCTTGCCGACTGGCACGTGAGGGCGTGTCACTGTAACACTTACATCTTGATCTGTAAGGAGATAAAAAAATACAACTCTGTGAAGTACTCACCTGTAGAGTTGGTATTATATGCATACAGCACGTCCTGCTCCAGTAATAGTAATAATGTGTGGGTAATCCTCCGCCTCCGGCGCCGTGCACTGCAGACATGTAGAAAACAAGCTCCTCCCGGCCCTACATATACCGAGGGACCTCCCACAAATCCCCAGCATTGAAAAGCAGTGAGAAAGAGAGGCCAGGAGAAACAACCACCCAAAACTGGCAAAAATATCAAGATAACAATCACCAACAGGGGATCCAGAACAAGGTGAAAACAGGCTGGGGTGGAGCAGGACGTGCTGTATGCATATAATTCCAACTCTACAGGTGAGTACTTCACAGAGTTGTATTATTCTAAGCATACAGCACGTCCTGCTCCAGTAATAGTAATAACGTGTGGGACATCCAATAGCAGTGTCCATAAAGAAGGGTGGGATCCCCAACAGAAGGCAACAGCAAGCAGTCTAAACTACTGCAGCCTGCAAAACCTTGCGGCCAAACACAGCGTCAGCTAAGGCCCTAACATCAACCTTGTAAAACTTTGTAAAGGTATGAACAGAAGACCAAGTAGTACCCTTGCAAACTTGCTCCACAGAGGCCTGGTGCTGAAAAGCCCAAGAAGCCCCAACAGCTCTAGTAGAATGAGCAGTAAGACGAAAGGGGGGAGTCTTCCCCTTAGCAGTATAGGCTTGAACTACAGCCTGACGAATCCATTTACTGATGGTAGACTTGGCGGGAGCCAAACCCTTCCTAGGCCCATGAGGCACAACAAAGAGAGCATCCGTCTTCCTAAAGGCCTGAGTGGTAACCAGGTAAGACTTGACACACCTAACCACATCCAAGGAATGCAAAAGCCTTTCCTTAGGGTTACTAGGATTAGGGCACAAGGAAGTACAATATCTTGATTCAAATGAAATGCAGACACAACCTTAGGCAGAAAGTCTGGCTTGAAGCGAAACACCACCTTATCCCGGTGTCTCTCAAAGTAGGGAGGCTGAATAGACAAGGCAGCCAACTCAGACACACGTCTGACCGAAGTGATAGCTACCAGGAAGACAACCTTGAGCGTGAGCACAGCGAGAGCGGCCTCATGAATAGGCTCAAAAGGCGCCCCCTGCAGGGCCGACAACACCAAGTTCAGATCCCAAACAGGAACCATAGGTTTCCGAGGAGGAGGCACATGAGTGACCCCCTGAAAGAAGGTCTTGATAAGAGGGTGCTGGGCAAAGGTCTTCTGAAAGAAGATAGACAGGGCCGAAACCTGGCCCTTCAAGGTACTAAGCTTAAGACCTAAGTCTAGACCATGTTGTAAAAACTCCAGCACCCTGGATACTAAGAATTCCCGGCAGGGAAGAGACCTGGATTCACACCAGTCAATGTAAGCACGCCATACTCTATAATAGATAGCAGCAGAAGTCTTCTTCCTGGCTTGCACCATAGTAGCCACAACAGAAGCAGACAAACCCTTTTCCATTAAGATGGAGGTTTCAATAGCCAAGCCGTCAAAGCCAGAGTTAGTAAATTGGGATGGCGTAGAGACCCCTGGGTTAGAAGATCTGGCAACCTTGGCAGATCGTACTGATCTACTGCCATTTGAACCACGTCCGCGAACCACACTCTTCTTGGCCACCTTGGGGCCACCAGAATCGCGGGTACCCCTTCCAGAGCGATCT
The DNA here is from genome assembly GCA_027917425.1 of Gastrophryne carolinensis. Classification (NCBI taxonomy): domain Eukaryota; kingdom Metazoa; phylum Chordata; class Amphibia; order Anura; family Microhylidae; genus Gastrophryne; species Gastrophryne carolinensis. The sequence goes on from CM051234.1 coordinate 640,287,093, forward strand.
TGCGCAGCACTCTGCCCAGAAGGGGAATTGGTGGAAACACATACAGGAGCCGAAACTCCCTCCAAGACATTGACAGGGCATCCGTGGCCAGAGCCAGAGGATCCTGAGACAGGGATACAAAGCTCGGTAGCTTGTGATTGTGACGCAAAGAGATCCACGTCTGGCACACCCCAATGGTGACACAGGGACTGAAATACCCTGTCGCAGAGGGACCATTCCCCCTGACGGGACGACCCCCTGCTCAGAGCATCTGCTAGCAGATTCTCCGCCCCCATAATGTAGACAGCCGAGATGCATTGTACATTGGTCTCTGCCCATGTTAGAATCAGAGACACCTCCTGGAGAGCACCCATGCTCCGGGTTCCTCCCTGATGATTGATGTAGGCTACCGCCGTCCTGTTGTCTGAGCGTACCTGAAACGCCAGACCCTTTGCTGGGTCAATCGTTCCAGCACCAATCTGACCGCCCTGAGTTCCAGGACATTGATAGGAAGATGGGCCTCCTGAGGGCCCCACCTCCCCTGGAAGCGCAGGGACTTCCAGAATCCCCCCCCAGCCCGAAAGACTGGCATCCGTCGTGACCGTCTCCCAAGAGGGAGCCAGGAAGGATCTGCCCTTTGTCAAGTTCCTGTGGTCCAACCACCATGCAAGGGATTGTCTGACCGAGGGGGGAATCACCCAGCTGTCGTCCAAGGACGCTGGGTCCTTGACAGAAGGTGAAGCTGCAGGATTCTCAAATGAAACTGGGCAAAGGGCACCGCATCGAAGCTTGCCACCATCGAGCCCACCAACTGCATTCCCTGCCGGATGGAGGGATGAGGGTTCGCGAGCAGGGATGCCTTGTCCGAGCTTCCACCTTCTGCGGAGGAAGGAATATCCTTGACTGAACCGAGTCCAGAATCATCCCCAGAAACGGGGTCACTGAGGAGGGGGACAGAGAGGACTTTGGGTAATTGATCACCCAGCCGAAGGACTCCAGGGTGGACACCACCAACCGAGAGGTGATGAGTATATCGTCCAGGTAGGGCAACACGCGTATGCCCTTTAGTCTTAATAGAGACATCACCCCTGCCAGCACCTTGGTGAACACCCTGGGAGTAGACGTAAGGCCGAATGGCAGGGCCACGAACTGATAATGCTGATCCAACAGCGCAAATCTGAGGAACCTTTGGTGCCCTGGGCACACCGGAACGTGCAGGTAAGCGTCCTTGATATCCACAGATGTCAAGAAGTCCCCTGGACGCAGCGAGGCAATGGCCGAGCACAGAGTTTCCATACGAAAATGCCCGTTTCTGACAAATTTGTTTAGGATTTTCAAATCCAGAATGGGTCTGACTGACCCATCCGTTTTGGGCACCGTGAACAGGTTGGAATAAAACCCCATGCCCCTGTCTCTTAAGGGGACCTCGCAGATGACCCCGAGCTCTAGAAGGTCCTGCACAGCCAGCATCAAGACTCGAGCTGAGGCAGGATCCTATGGGATCCGAGACCAAACGAACCTGGTAGGGGGCAGTACAGCAATTCTATCTTGTAACCGGAGGACACTACCTCCTGAATCCACCGGTCTGGGACAAGGCGTCTCGAGACATGCTCGAAGTGCTGTAGACGTCCCCCCACCCTGACGAGCGAGGGCGCCCCTTCATGCTTGGGGGGTCTTGGGAGGGCTTTGGGCTTGGGCCCCCAGGAGGAGCCCAGACGGCGTCCTCTGTTCTTGTTCCAGGACTCTGCGCGAGACCCAGCGAAGGACACTCCTCTACCCTGCTTGGCCCCACGGTAGGGGGTCGAATGGGAGCTTGGGCCACGAAAGGGCCGAATCTGACGCTTGCGCTGGGGCAACTTGCCACCCTTGGCAAATATATATAACCTTTCTCCAAACAGGCGCAGCCCTTTAAATGGAAGCCCCGTAAGGGCCTTCTTGGCGACGTTGTCAGCAGCCCACTGGCGTAAGCAGATCGCGCTGCGTATGGCCACCACCAGAGCAGAAGATCTAGCGCTCAGCTTAATAGCATCGTCCGATGCAGATAGGATATAATTCACAAAGGTCTCACAGGTGGCCAGAGCGTTGGTGGCCTCAGAGGGCAAGTCATCCGCCCCTTCCAGGGCAGTCGTAACCACCGTCCTGAGCGCCACCGCCGTGATGGCTAAGGCGCAAACCGGGCGGAGCGACGCTCCCCCAAATGCAAAGGCATGACATGCCAATTGATCAACTCCCCGATCCTCTAAATCCCGCAGCGTAGTAGTGTCGGGGGAGTGCATAATAGAGGTGTTGGACAGACTCAGAATCAGGGCATCGACCTCGGGCGGCGATGTCCAACACTTAACCAGATTGGCAGGAAATGGATACTTCTTATCCACAGCTTTAGGAATCCCCTGGAGTTTGCTGGGATGTTCCCATTCTTTCAGCACTAGGCTATTAAAATGAGTTTGTTCGGGAAACTCCAACCGCACCCTAGCGGTATGAAACAGATCACCCCTTTGCCGAGGGGCCGCGGGAGGGGGAGAGAGGGATAACACATCAAAGATCTGAGACAGCAGTCTATCAATGTCGTCCTGGGACCAATGATCAGAACCAGACTCCTCCTGACTCCTGGACTCGTCCTCGTAGGATCCTGAGTCAGAGAGCAGTTCCCCTTCCTCTGATGGGGACTGAGCATAGGGAAGCAGTAAATCATCAGATTCTACAGGGAGAATAGTAGCTTCAGGATTCAAATGACGCCTCTTGGCAGTAGCCTTGCGCGCCAAGGAGCCAGCGATGAAGCTTTCCACACTAGCCAATCTAGAGGCCAAATCAGCGTGAGAATCCCCACTAGTATTGGGGGTTAGGCTCAAGCTTGGGGAAGTAGGGGAAGTAAGGCGAGGTGCGGGCCCGGCCTCGGAAGAGGCGGGGAGACCGGCTAGCGCCTGTTGGGCACAAGGGACGCAGACCCGTGCATTGTCACCGCTGCTAGGTAAAACCCCACAAGCTGCACACAGACGGGCTTGTCCCGGGGGGACCCCATTCACAATATCCTGGGATGCCTCCATATGGTGATTATTAAATTCAATATGCCAGTAGGGATTGACGCTTTAAGCAACCCTGGATGCCCCAATAACCCGCTGGGAAGTGGGGGAAATTTCTGAAAAATGGTCTGGACCGGGCGCTACGTCGGGCCGGGAGAAGCCACCGAGGACCGCTGTCTGAAAGACCCAAGGGGAAACAGGCATGTCAGAGCCGAACGTGAAGAAGCAAGCTAGAGAAAAGATCGACCATGAGGGCACTTACAGGTCTGCGAGGGGAGGACAGCCTTCACCAAGCGCATGCAAGAAGGAAAATGGCGCCCAGCGAACCTCGAAGGGCGGGCCAGAGCGGGCTAGGACGCGGAACGCGCCAGACCGAACCACGGACCCCCCCCCCAGAAGGCGCGCAGCCAATCAGGAGAGAATAGTAGATACGTCAGCATCACTTCAGAGAAGAAGTCTGACAGAGTAAGGAGATTGAAAAATGCCGTAGCTTCCCCGAACGGTGCTGCCGTATGCGCCATAGAGAACAGTAAAAACGCTGCGGTTAGTTGAAAAACTAAAAAGTGAAAAGCGCTCTGACACCCGGTAGCGGTAAAGTTATCTATAGTGTAATAAAGGCAAGGATAGGCCATCAAACACATAACCCCCCCCCCCCCTCTTTTTCCCCCCTCTAACGGGGGAATCTGGGGAGGAAGGTGACCCGAATAGAGGGTTCACCGTTAGATGGGACATGGGGGCACTGGTGCGGGAGGGGCATCCACTGAAGGCTCACCATTCGCCTTAACCGCCTACCCTATGGAGGGGGATTGCGGTGGAGACTAGCTCCTTAAGCACACTGGGTGCTGCCTACTTTCACCCGAACAACGCAGCCCAGCCTGGGAGGCATTAATTCAAAATGAGGACGGGTGGAAATAGTCCCGCAGGGCCTCGGGCTGTCAAGCCCCGCTCGCCTGCGGGAGCGTGATACTTCATGTCTTCGCAGTTCCAGCACTGCAGAGAAATCTGGGGATTTGTGGGAGGTCCCTCGGTATATGTAGGGCCGGGAGGAGCTTGTTTTCTACATGTCTGCAGTGCACGGCGCCGGAGGCGAAGGATTACCCACACGTTATTACTATTACTGGAGCAGGACGTGCTGTATGCTTAGAATAAAAAAAAAAATAAATATATATATATATATATATATATATATATATATATATATATATATAATCACAAGCCAATTTCAGGAGCCTGACTACAATAAAACGTAAACTGTACAAGCGCAGTTTACTGCAGGAAAGCTGTGACCTTATATCAATATATATAGAAGGGCACAGAGTTAAAGTAGGAGGGTGATGGGGAGAGGTGAGCCGAGGTAGAAAGAGGTGTGACAGGCAGAAGCTGCTAGAGTTAAGGTGGACATGGGTGAGATGGGCAGAAGGGAGGCAGAAAGTGGTGGCCAGAGGTGAAATGAATAAAGTAAAGGTAGGCAGAAACAGGTAGGTTAAGGTATGAGGGGCAGATGTGATGTGGGCAGAGATAAGGGGGAAATAGGTGAGAAGAGTTGGGTAGAAATAAGATGGGAGTGAGTGAGGTGGGAAGACATGGCCCTGTGATGGATGGAGCTCATAAATTATAAATTGAACATATGAAGGTGAACATTTCCTCCCTCCACTTGTTCCACTCTTATTTTTCTCTCTGCAATGTACGCTTAGTGGCTAATAAAGGTGAAATAAACACATCAGACAGCCACTTCACTCCATGCTATTTCTCTTTTGCTTGACAATGATGCTTAGGATTATGAACATAATTGTATACGCTGCTACTAATGTATTACTGTGATAAAGATGGCATCAGGAAGCTGGACAACGCCTTTGAGTGGCCTCCCTTTATGTATAGATAACATTCCAAAGACTGTGCTCATTAGGAAGACCAATTACTGAGCTAGATATTCAGTTTTTTTTCTAATATGATATGCCTCCTGTAGATGACGTATGTAAGTTTTCTATTGTACTACAATAAAAACGTCAAAGGGAGGAGCACCAGATGCATCTACATGAGATAGTCAAACGTATTCCAAGTGATTGGGTTTCTCCGCTTCGCGTCTTTCTTATCTCCTAGGCTGATTAGAAAGACTGAACGACACCCAGGGCACGAAGGAGGGGGTCCGTCTGATGGATAGCTGTCCTTGACAGCCCCAGCCTATGAACCTCAAATCAGATGTGCCACCAGCACCGCACTTCTCTATCCTGCAGTGCCAATACAAGAAGTTGGCGAGGTGCATGGCCTCAGTACAAAGCGATCCCATTGAATTTAATGGTCACCTATGTAAGCGGTAGTTCCTCGTATACAGAGGGGGACATTGATGTGGCCGTGCTGGCCACAGGGAAGCGGAGTAGCCCTTTAAAGGGATTGACCACCCCCGTTAAAAAACAGGCTGGTTGGTTAGACTACAGGGACTCATACTGTAAGGGAGCTAGAGTATTGCTTCTATACAGTCTATCAAACATTAAACTAGAGGACCTGGCAAAGGCATATACCTGAAATTCCTAACCCTCCCCCTGACCCCGCCTATCCCTATTTGTCATTATTTTCTATGTTACCCACTTTCTTTTCTTTTTTCTTAGCTGGTAGGAGATGCAGACCATCTGGTGACTACAACAACAGATTGTTTCATATAGAGTGTATCATAGAAGACCTATGCTTGTAGGCAGATCTTCTCTTAAAGCTGGTGGTGCAGACAGCAACTTATATATGGCTCCACAGCAATAGTGGCGGGGGAACCATACGATAATGAGCTTAATCTACGCATGCTAACTGCCCTGAGCCGTCACCCATATTTGTGTGAATACATGTAAGGCTGCATCCTCATCAAACGACTCACCAGTGCCCTAAAACATGAGGTGCCAGTATTATATTCTACTGTGTTCTTTGTTTCACTTATACATTTAACATTTTTTCTTTATATTCTTTATTTAGTCTTGCATAGGAAATACAACTTGGCGCACATAGTAGCTCATCATTGACAGTAGTAAATGAATACAAAAAAAAGGCATTATTCACATGTTATACAAATACAATTTCCCCATGATATTTCGGTTCTGATTAAACCCTATCCTAATGTTATGAGATGTTTTGATAAGGACCCCCCTGTTACTAGCTTTTCTGCTGTTTTGTTATACTATTGGGCAACTGCCGGGTCCCAGCCCCCCCACCCCAGGCACCAGAAGCCACCCCCAGCCCAGCCAAGACCCCTGGGGGCAGCTCTCACTATGCCAGGTGTGCCTCCCCCCACCCACGAGAGAGGCTCCAACCCCAGGACGCACCCAGAGCGATCACATTGGATCTTCCAGAGCAATGCATACAGAAGGGAATTAAGAGAAGCATGTGAGAGGATTATGGAGGGGTACAGAAGAGAAGAAAGTGAAAGGGTAAAAAAAGTCGCAAGAAGGGGGGGGCAGGGCATGAGAGAGACGCTTGTAGAGGCCTTGGGGGGGGGGGGGGGGGGGGGAATTACTCCGTTATCTTCTTTCCTCCCATCTAGTGTCTCCCATTCTGATATTTTGGATCTCCCTAAACCAATCGGTGAGGTTTGGGCTTTGGGTTTGCTTCCAAAATGTTGAGACTGTCAGTTGAGCAGCGTTAACCAAGTGGATGAGTATCGATTTTTTTATATAAACCTAACTGCTTAGAGGTTGAATGCTGTAAAAACTGTGCTGGATCATGGCGCATGTTCGCATCCATTATCTTGGATTTGATTTGAGCTACTCCCTCCCAGATGAGGTAGATTCATGTTATGAAAGAAATTCCCCATGTTCATATTGCATATCTAACAGCTGGAAACATTTTATGCAGTCTGACTGGCATACGGTAGCCCCTGGTCAAGTACACCATGGACGACAGGATGGATGACTTTTGGGCTAGTGGATATTTTTCCACTGGGCATCTGAGAAAGTGAAGCCCAAGTCTCTTTTCCAGTCCCCACAGAATTGTGTGTGTGTGTGTGTGTGTGTGTGTGTGTGTGTGTGTGTGTGTGTATGTGTGTGTGTGTGTGTGTGTGTGTGTGGCAGGGAGGGGGGGGTCTGCTGACTATTCAGTGAGATATATATTTGTGATATAATCCGGTTGCCTCAAATTATGTCGGCTTTCTTCGCCAGGCCGCGCTCGGTCCAACTTTTTGCTGAAAGAGGGATAAGTTCCAGGGGTCAAGTCCAGGTTGTTGCCATTTCTCCCTCAACATCGGACACCAACAATTATTCTCTACTAGGTCTCCTAGCTCTGAACTTTCCCATCCATTGCCATGCTTTTCTGTTGGCAACCGTTGGGTAAGGTAGGGTTGTTTATCTGGGGGAGAAGGCCAGGGAGCGAGTTTTTTCTCACTTTCCCGAATACCTCCATCACGCTGGGTGTTTTGCTGCCCAAGAAAGATTCTCGATCACCGATTCCAAGAATGAATCTTGTATTTCCACCCACTTTTTTTCCCTTTCTCAAGTGCCACCAGTCCACCAAGCGCTGTAAATAGGCCGCCATCTAGTATTCCCTGACGTTAGGTAGCTCCGCACCCCCTTCCTGTTTGCTCTTGAATAGAATTTTAGTTCATATCCTGGGGGGGGGTATTCATCCATACAAAAAGGATGAGGTAAGGCCTGGAAGAAATACAGTAACTTGGGGACTATGTTATTCCTCCTGAACCAGGAGAAGGTCAGTAGGTTACAGTCCTTTAGCTCTTGCTTTATTTTAGTTAAAAAAGGGAGCATATTCAGTGAGAAACAGCGCTCCAGGTTCTGCGGAATGTTAGTACCTAAGTACTTTATGGAGTCTTTGGACCACTTGAATGGAAATTATTGTTATAAGTCCCCTACTTCCCTTTGGGGGAGTCCTATACTCATAGCCTCTTATTTGTCGAAATGTATTTTTAAATTGGCTAGCCTGCCGTAGTTCTCAAACTCCTTCATGAGATTGGGAAGTGCTAGACGTGGGCTTGAGGGATAAAAAATACAATTCTGTGAAATACTCACCTGTAGAATTGGTATTATAAGTATACAGTACGTCCTGCTCCAGATAATTACTTACACTTGGGTTATCCTCCGCCAGATGGCCCTGCACTGCAGAGACATGTAAAACTGGCTCCTCCCGGCCCCTCAAATACCCGGGGACCTCCCACAAATCCCCAGCATTTTAAAGCAGTGAACAAGAAGCCGGGAGAATTCAACCACCAAAAATTGGTAACTATAGCAATGATAACAATCACCATACAGGGGATCCAGAATAATGCAAAAACCAGGGTGGGGTGGAGCAGGACGTACTGTATACTTATAATACCAATTCTACAGGTGAGTATTTCACAGAATTGTATTATTCTTAGTATACAGTACGTCCTACTCCAGATAGATTACTTACACTTGGGACATCCAATAGCAGTGTCCATAAAGTAGAGTGGGATCCCCAACAAAAAGGTGACAGCAGACAGTTTAAACCACTGCCGCCTGCAAAACCTTGCGGCCAAAACAGCATCAGCTGAGGCCCTAACATCAGCCCTGTAAAACTTTAAAAAGGTATGAACAGAAGACCAAGTAGCGGCCTTGCAAACTTGTTCAACAGAAGCATGGTGCTGGAAGGCCCAAGAGGCACCAATAGCACGAGTAGAATGAGCAGTAAGGCGGAAGGGAGGACTCTTCCCCTTAGCAGAATAGGCCTGAATCACAGCCTGACGGATCCATTTGCTAACAGTAGACTTGGCAGGAGCCAAACCCTTCCTAGGACCAGAAGGGACCACAAAAAGAGCATCAGTTTTCCTGAAGGACGCAGTGACTACCAGGTAACACTTCAGACACCTGACCACATCCAAGGAATGCAGAACCCTTTCCTTAGCGTTGCTAGGATTAGGGCACAATGAAGGAAGAACAATATCTTGATTCAAATGAAAAACAGACACCACCTTAGGCAGAAAGTCCGGCTTAAAGCGGAACACCACCTTATCCTGGTGTCTCTCAAAGTATGGGGGCTGGATAGACAGAGCCGTCAGCTCAGACACACGCCTGTCCGAAGTAATAGCCACCAGAAAGACAACCTTGAGGGTAAGTACAGCCAGAGCAGCATCCTGAATAGGCTCAAAGGGAGCACCCTGCAAGGCAGACAAAACCAAGTTCAAATCCCAAACAGGGACCATAAGTTTACGTGGGGGACGCACATGAGTGACCCCCTGAAAGAAGGTCTTAACCAAGGAATGCTGAGCAAAAGACTTCTGAAAGAAGACAGACAGGGCAGAAACCTGACCCTTCAGAGTACTGAGTTTTAGACCCAACTCCAACCCATGCTGCAAAAACTCCAGAACCCTGGGGACTGAGAACACCCTACAGGGAAGAAACATAGACTCACACCAATCAATGTAGGTACGCCATACCCTATAATAGATGGAAGAAGAAGTTTTCTTCCTAGACTTCACCATGGTCTCAACCACTGAGGCAGACAAGCCTTTCTCCATCAAGATGGAGGTTTCAGCAGCCAGGCCGTCAAAGCCAGAGTTTGTAAATTGGGATGGCGTAAGGGGCCCTGAGTGAGCAGATCTGGCACTCCTGGCAGAACGTACTGGTCTACTGCCATTTGCACCACGTCTGCGAACCACACTCTTCTTGGCCACCAGAATCACTGGCACCCCTTCCAGAGCAATCTTGCGCAGGACCCTGCCCAGCAGGGGGAATGGAGGAAAGACATACAGGAGCCGAAATTCCTGCCATGACATGGACAGAGCATCTGTGGCCAAGGCCAGAGGATCCTGAGACAGGGAGACAAAGGCCGGGAGCTTGTGATTGTGACGGGATGCAAACAGATCTACATCCGGTAGACCCCAACGGTGACACAGGGACTGGAATACCCTATTTCAGAGGGACCACTCTCCCTGACGAGAGGTTTCCCTGCTCAGAGAGTCTGCTAGTAGATTCTCTGACCCCGGGATGTACACAGCCGAAATGCATTGAACATTGGCCTCTGCCCATGTCAGAATCCGCGACACCTCCTGGAGGGCCCCCCTGCTCCGGGTCCCTCCCTGATGGTTGATGTAGGCAACCGCCGTCCTGTTGTCTGAGCGCACCTGCACAGACAGACCCTTCAGGTGATTGGTCAACTGCTCCAGTACCAACCTGATTGCCCGTAGTTCCAGAATGTTGATGGGTAAGTGGGCCTCCTGAGGGACCCACCTCCCCTGGAACCGCAGGGACTTCCACAATCCCCCCCAACCTGACAGACTGGCATCCGACAGAAAGGACCTGCCCCCCAGCAAGTTCCTGTGGTCCAGCCACCACGCAAGGGACCGTCTGACCAAGGGGGGGAGCACACAGACCCCGTCCAAGGACGTTGGGTCCTTGTCCCATACTGACAGAAGGTGAAGTTGCAGAGGCCTCAAATGGAACTGAGCAAAGGGCACCGCCTCGAAGCACGCCACCATCAGGCCCACCAGCTGCATTCCCTGCCTGAGGGAGGGCTGGGGACACGAGAGCAGGAACCTCACCTGCGCAGTTAGAGCTTCCACCTTCTGTTGAGGAAGGAATATCCTTGACTGAACCGTATCCAGAATCATTCCCAGGAATGGGGTCACCGAAGAAGGGGACAGAGAGGACTTGGGGTGATTGATCACCCAGCCGAAGGACTCCAAGGTGGACACCACCAGCTGAGTTTCCAACTCTGCCTGCTGTAGAGACCGAGAGGTGATGAGTATGTCGTCCAGGTAGGGCAGCACGCGTATGCCCCTTGCCCTTACCAGAGACATCACCCCCGCCAGCACCTTGGTGAACACTCTGGGAGCGGTGGGGGCCTGGCCTGGCGCGCTCCGCATCACGGCCCGTTCTGGCCCGCCCTTCAAGGTTTGCTCGGCGCAATTTTGTTGTATAGTCGCGCCCGATAGACAGCAGCCAATGATAACGCCGCAGCGTAATGCCGATGCCCGGCGCGGACATCCAAATGATGGAAAAGACATGCGCGGCGGCGGCGGCGGCCATGTAATAGTAAAAAGACAAGTCAGCGCGGCGGCTGACACCACATATCTAGTCATACACGTAATCACTATACGCACTGACCCCCCCCCTTCTTTCCCTCCCGAAGGCTATGGGGAAAATGAGAGAGGACGGCGGCCTTTTGTACAGGACCCACCGCTACACGGGGCATGTGGCAATAATGCAGGAGGGGCATCCCATAAGGCTCACCTTCAGCCTATACTGCCTATCCTTTGGTGGGGGACTGCGGTGGAGCAGCGCTCCTTAAGCACACATGGTGCTGCCTACCTTCACCCGACCAGCGCAGCCCAGGCTGGGAGGCACATCACACGAGGAACGGGTGGGAATAGTCCAACAGGGCCGCAGGCTAATAGCCCCGCTCACCTGCGAGAGAGTGATATTTCATGTCTTCGCAGTAAGCACTGCAGAGAAATCTGGGGATTTGTGGGAGGTCCCCGGGTATTTGAGGGGCCGGGAGGAGCCTGTTTTGCATGTCTCTGCAGTGCAGCGCCATCTGGCGGAGGATAACCCAAGTGTAAGTAATCTATCTGGAGCAGGACGTACTGTATACTAAGAATAATAAAGTGTCACTGGGCGGAGCGGCAGAATGCGCTTTCCCGTGTAGCATCGAGCACATACTGTTATGTCTTTGGCCTTCGTTACGCATATATTTCACTCTCTTAGATTATTTTGGAAGACCGAACGACACCAGAGAAATCGCTCTGAACCATGGAGAGCAAAAGGGGTCTGCCCACAGATTCCTTATCACTATCACTTCATGATGGTTTTTATAAAGAATTTCTTAGCAGGGGACTGTGAAAACTAATTACCAATGCCAAGAACTAACCCTGTGACTTGGTATTAAAAACCTTCTAAGGGGAAAAAAATACAATTCTGTGAAATACTCACCTGTAGAATTGGTATTATACGCATATGTCCTGCTCCATATATAATACTTACACGTGGGTAATCCTCCGCCAAAGTGCGCTGTTCACTGCAGACATGCAAAAACAGGCTCCTCCCGGCCCTTCATATACCCAGGGACCTCCCACAAATCCCCAGCATTGAAAAGCAGTGAGAAAAGAAGCCGGGAGAAACCAACCACCAAACTGGTAACAATAGCAATGATAACAATCACCATACAGGGGATCCAGAAAAATGTAAAACCAGGGTGGGGTGCAGCAGGACGTACTGTATGTGTATAATACCAATTCTACAGGTGAGTATTTCACAGAATTGTATTATTCTAAGCATACAGTACGTCCTGCTCCATATATAATACATACATGTGGGACATCCAATAGCAGTGTCCATAAAGCAGGGTGGGATCTCCATCAAAAAAGGCACAGCAGACAGTAAAGGCGCTGTCACCTGCAAACTTTGCTACCAAGAGCGACATGAGCAAAGGCTCTAACGTCAACCTCATAAAAAACCTTTGAAGATATGAGCAGAAAACAGGCAGCGGTCTAGCAAACCTTGATTAACAGAAAACTGGTGCTGAAAGGCCCAAGGTACCCAAGCACAAGTAGAAAACAGAATAAAAAGAGAAGAAGATTCTTCCCCATAAAGGAATAGGCCAGAGTAACATCCTGGCCAGTCCAAATGCAACAGTAGCCTCTGTAAAAATCAGAGCTCCCACCATCGGGGAAATTGAAACCTGGTCTCCCGCATGACAGGCGGGGATACTGACCACTACACTAATAAGGATAAGCAAGAAGCCAACGCCCCTACCTGGGACCAGAAAGGACAATCCATCCAAGGAAGACCAGTCCAAAGGGCGCATAACCCCTGGAAACAGATGAGATCAGGCGCATACGTATGGAGGCGCCCGCAAACCCCAAGGGGCATCAGTCCCCCTAAGGGACAAGAAACAATCCAGGAGAACTTCAACACCTGTTGAGGGAATGTAGACCCCCTTACTTCAGCATTACTAAGAATAAGGCCCAGAGTCAGACAAAGGACTTGGATAAATGAGCATAAGACACTACCTTGGGCATAAGGTCCGGCGTAAGGTGGAATACCACCACATCATGGTGTATAAATTATGAAACGAGGGCTAACTAAACAGAGCCACCTTCACAGGCACACGTCTGACTGAAGCAACAGCCCCCGGAAGGGCAACTTGAAGTAAGAACAGTTCAGACAGCATCCGGAATAGATCCAAAGAGAACAACCCGCAAGGCAAACAGAATAAAAATTAATCCCAACAGGGACCATAGAACTACTTGGGAGATGCACCTGAGCAATCCCCAAAAGAACGCTTAACAATGGAAGACTGACCAAGACTTCTACGGGAAGGCGGACAGGGCAGAACCTGAACCTTCAGAGTACCAAGATGGGGAGCTAACCCCAACCCATGCTGTAATAACTCTAGAACCCTGAGAACAGAGAACGTCCAACAGGGGAGAGACCAAGACTCACGCCAATCAATATGGGTATGCCATACCCTATAATAGACGGAGAAAGGAGAAGAAGAGGAAGCTTGCTCCTAGCCCCCCATAGACAAAGTCACCCAGAAGATAACCTGTCTCCAAAAGGGTGAATGAATCAACTGTCAAGCCATCAGACTAGAGCCTGTAGATTGGGGCGACATAAGAAGGAGCCTGAAAAGGGCAGAACCGCACTCCTGAGAGAGCGTACAGGTCCGCTGTCCTCAGCAGAAACATCTGCGAACCACAGTCCACTAGGCCACCCAGGGGCCATCAGTATCACGGGTCCCCTTATCAGCGCAATCTTGCGCAGAACCCCGCCTAGCAGGATGAACAAAGAGAAGACATAATAGAATACATAATACAAAATAGAATGTCCAGACATAAAATCACTAAGCCCCCATGACCGGAGTCAGAATATTCTGGGGCAGTAAAAACAAGGGCAGAGCCCCTGTGATATTAACGGGACCCAACAGAGCCACCCTAGCTGGCTCTCAGAGGGACACCAGGATAGCACAACCTGCCACTGAAGGACATCCATTGGAGCGAATACCACTGAGATGCAGGGAAGGCTGACCCCCACCTAGATCAGGATCAGACACCTACCAGGAGAATCATCCTGCTCCAAGTTCCAGACCGATAATAAATACAGGCCACTGTCCTTCGACAGGCCAAGAGTCCCCAAATAGACAGGTCCTGAAGAGGAGTAGTCCAGCAAGATAGAGCCAAGTGAAGGCTCACAGTTTTAACAAAATCGGTAGGAAAATGGACTCTCTAAGGGCCCCTACCTAGGAACCGCGGGGGATTTTAGAAGAAAATCCCCCCCGCCAACCTGCGAGACTTGGTATCCAAGGTGACCATCCACAGGAAGATGCAAGCAAAGAAGGGGGTGCCCCCTGACAGGGTCCTTGAATTTGACCAGCTCAAGAGGAACCACCGTACCAAGGAGGAATGAGCACAGACCTAGCTCCAGGGGTGCTGGAACCCCATCCAGGATTAATAACCTACTGTGCCGAAAAGCCCAAGGGCTCTGAATATAAGGGACATCATCTGAGCGGGCCCACCAGCTGCAATCCTGCCTGGTGAAAGTAAGGTGTCAGCAAAGAGGGACAGAGCCCATGTAACCAGGAGTCCACTTATTGCCCATGTAACCAGGAGTCCACTTATTGCCAAGGAAGAAGGTTCAAGCCTGAATCGAATCCAAGGAATGGAGATAGCGAATAAGGGACAATGAGGGATTGAGGTGACTGAGCACCCATCCAAATAACTCCCAGAGGACACCGCCGGCCGACTAACCCACTCGGCCTGAGGTAGATATTGGGAAGTAAGGAAGGACGATCCGGTAGGTCCTAGTGCGGACGCCCCACAGGCATGTCAGAGACATCACCCCCATCCGTGCCTTGGCGAGTAGCCTGGGAGCAGAAGAGAGGCCAAAAACAAGGCCCCAATCCGCAGGGTTGGTCCTTCAACACTGACCTGTAAAGGTCTCGGTGTCCAGAAGACACAGGGGAAACTAAAAGGATCTTAGATCTCCACAGGAGGCCAGAAGCCCCCCTTGCACAGGGCGCCTGTGTCCCAACACAGAGATATCATGCAGGGACTACCTGTGAGCGTAGAATTGCCAAGCCTACAATAGGCCAGCATGGCCCAGACTGCCTCATCATTTTGAGGGAAAGAGTAAGGTTAACATAGAGGCCATCGCCCCAGCCTGTTAAGGGCAACCTGCAAGTGAGCCCAGACTCTGCAGGCCGAGTACGGCCTGCACCAACTCCTGAAGGGAAAACAGGGACTAGAAGCTCCCTGACGACCTCTGAAAGGGACCGCCCAGCAAACTCTATCCCGTATCCAGGGGAACCACCTCCTGGATCCACCAGAAGGAGACGATACTCTCCCAGATAGGAGCCAGGGGCTGCGGCAGTCCCCTCGCCCAGAAGGGCGTCCCTTCATGCTTGGGAGGTCTTGGCAGATTTGGACTTAGCCCTGCCAGAGGGCCCAGGGCGTTGCCTGCCCACCCTGGAGTGGTAATCTATGCCGCAAATTTGGAAGCACACCTCTGGTTCGTGTTTGACACTAACGTAGGGAGGGGGAGGGGTGTCCCTGCCCCGAGGAGGTCCAAAAAGGTCCAAACGGGCCCCAAATAGACGCTGTCCTCTGAAGGGAACGCCAGTGAGAGCCTTTATTGTATCATCGTCAGCACCCCACTGTCGCAGCCAAACCAGGCGGCGAATAGCTACAACAAGGGCAGAGGTTCTAGCACACATCTTAATGGTGTCATCCAGCGCTGAGAGGATAAACCTCACAAACACATTACAATCTGAGAGTGCATTAAAGACCTCCCAGTGGAGATCCTCAGGTTGGTGATCAAGTAGCTTTCTAATGAGGGTCCTGACGGCCACCGCAGTGATGACCGCGGCACAAACCGGGTGCAGAGCCGTCCCTGCACACGAAAAGGCGTGGGAAGCCAGTCTGTCAATGCGCCGATCCTCAGCATCCCGAAGGGTACGGGAATGAGGAGCAGTCATGAAGGGGGGGTTAGTAACCCCTATAATCGGTGCATCCACCACGGGAGGTGCTGACCAAAAGTTAACCACATCAGGGGGAAAAGGGTACTTCCAATCCCAGACCCCTGGAACCCCTTTAAGTTTACAAGGCGATTCCCATTCTTTGGATATATGAGCCTGCAAATGCTCCTGTTCCAGAAATTCCAAGCGCGGCGTCGCTGTGTGGAAACTCTCCCTCTTAGGCTTGGGAGCCTCTCTAGGAGGGGAGAATGACAAAACCTCAAAGATCTTAATAAGTAGTTCATCAGTGTCACACAGGCCCCAAGAACCGGGTCCAGAATCATCACGGCTCCAGGGCATCTCGTCCGAGGAGCCCGAATCGGAGAATAGCGCACCTTCGTCAGAAGGATCAAGGTCCTGCATAGCAGCAGATTCATCAGTTTCATTAGGAACCGGAGAACCAGGAGGCATCAGGGACCGCTTCTTCCCAGGGCCCAAGCGCTCCGCCAAACTAGCCGTAGGCAGCCTGCGTGGCACGACTTGCTGGTCATCCTCGCTCGAGTGCGACTCATCAGGAGTGAGATTTAAGCACGGGGAGACAGGTGTATTGAAGCGAGGTGCAGCCACTGGCAAACCTGATTGCACGGCCAGTGCCTGTTCAGCACACGGTCCGCAGACCCGTGCTCCGTCAGCATCAGCATGGGGCTGTCCACACGCTGTACACAGACGGTCTTGTCCCCGAGGGACCCCGGGTACATAATTCTGAGATGCCTCCATATGGTGATTATCTGAGCAATATGCCCGCAGGGATTTATGCAATAGGCAACCCTGGATGCCCCAAGACCCGCTAGGAATGTGAGAGAATTTTTAATGTGAACCCGCTATAATATATGTCAGGCCGGGAGAAGCCACCAAAATCTTGGCGTCTGAAAGACATAAAGAGAATAAGGGGGGGGGGGGGTCAGAGCCATGCGCAGCTGAACGAAAGATCATAGGAACAAAACCGCCCAGGAGGGCACTTACATGACCCAGGGAGGAGGAGGATCGCAACCACGCGTGCGCGCGAAGACCATCAAAATGGCGCCAAGCGAACCTCGAGGGGCGGGCCCGCTCTGGCCGTGACACGGGGCGCGTCATGCCAAGTCCCCACCTCCCCCAAAGAGCGCGAAGCTCCAACCAGCAGTAACGCAAATGACAAGCAGTGGATAAGACACACAGTCAGAGTTTAGCTAAGGGAAACGTCAAAAACTAGTGCATGATGCTGCCGCCCGGGCCGCACACTACAGTAAAGGAAAGACGCACACGCGTGCAACCTGACAAGGGTTATGTGGATCAAGGAGCGCGGCTCTGACACCCATAATTGTAAGGACTGGGATATGAACTCACAATACCTCGCTTCATAAACCAGCACACTAACCATTGAACCAAACCACTTGTTCAAAGACAAAACAACGGCCATAGACGTGTACAACATTACGCTGAGACCGCCACACGCATACCCCCCCCCCTTTCTTTTCCCCTGAGCTACGGGGGGAAACGAGGGAGAAGGCGACCCTTCACCCAGGGTTCATCGCTACGAGGGGCACGGGGCAATAATGCGGGAGGGGCATCTATTGGAGGCTCACCATCGGCCTAAACCGCCTACCCTATGGTGGGGGACTGCGGTGGAGCGTAGCAATGTGAGCACACATGGTGCTGCCTACCTTCACCCGACCAGTGCAGCCCAGGCTGGGAGGCACATCTTTATTGAAGAGGAATGGTGGTAATAGTCCTGCAGGGCCGCAGGCTGTAAAAGCCCCGCTCACCTGCGAGAGAGTGATACTTCATGTCTTCGCAGTCAGCACTGCAGAGAAATCTGGGGATTTGTGGGAGGTCCCTGGGTATATGAAGGGCCGGGAGGAGTCTGTTTTTGCATGTCTGCAGTGAACAGCGCCCTCTGGCGGAGGATTACCCACGTGTAAGTATTATATATGGAGCAGGACGTACTGTATGCTTAGAATAACAGAAGTATGGCCACTGATAGACCACCGTTCGCATGTAAGACTGATGACCAGAACTGAGGAAGGACCTAGTGTAGGAGCCAGGAAAAGGAACAGATGGTCATACTAAGGTACATACCGATGGGCCAAGAAGGCTAAGGTACATTAAAATCCAGAATGCACCCACTCCCTGACCCTTCTACCCTTTAGCCAGATAGACAAGGGTAACACTAAGTTACATACAGCATTGTGATCCCTTTCTTCCCTATTAGGATTAGTACACAAATAATCTTACCAGTGTGAGGGATCCCAGGAGTTCTGCAACATGGCATTATGCCCATTCTACAAAGCAGATTAGGAGTACCATACAATGTTTTTAATCGGCCTACTGAAGGGTCTGGATCAGATGGTCCACCAGCAATGGCAACTTCAGTCTTATGCCTACTGTGCCTAATAACAAAATGTAAATACTGGGTACTTCCATTGTTAAGTTTCATGAACTATCCGATTACTACATGGCGATGTCACATGAGCTATCACTTCATGACGGTTTTTATAAAGAATTTCTTATCAAGGGACTGTGAAAACGAATTGCCTATGCCAAGAACTAACCCTTGAGAGTGACTTGGATTCAAAACCTTCTGAGGGAAAAAATACAACTCTGAAGTAGTCACCTGTAGAGTTGATATTATATGCATACAGCACGTCCTGCTCCAGAATAGTAATAACATGTGGGTAATCCTTCACCTCAGGCGGCGTGCACTGCAGACATGTAGAAAAACAAGCTCCTCCCGGCCCTACATATACCGAAGGACCTCCCACAAATCCCCAGCATTGAAAAGCAGTGAGAAGAGAAGCCGGGAGGAAACAAACCACCCAGAAAAACTGGTAATAATATCTATTGATAACAATCACCATACAGGGGATCCAGAACAAGTGAACCAGGGTGGGGTGGAGCAGGACGTGCTGTATGCATATAATATCAACTCTACAGGTGAGTACTTCACAGAGTCCTGCTCCAGAATAGTAATAACATGTGGGACATCCAATAGCAGTGTCCATAAGCAGGGTGGGATCCCCAGGAAAAAACAAGGCACAGCGGACAGTAAAGGCGCTGTCACCTGCAAAACTTGCAACAAGCATGACATGAGCAAAGGCTCTAACGTCAGTCTCATAACAAGACCATGAAGGTATGAACAGAGACCAGCCATAAGTCTAGCAACTGAATCAACAGAAAAAATCCTGGTGCTGAAGGGCCAGTGGTACCCAAGCACCAATATAACGGAATAAACAGAAAAAGGGGATATTCTTCCCCCTGAAGAGGAATATAGGTCAGTGTAATGACCCAACCAGCTCACAGGCAAGGAAGCCTCGTGGCAAAACTTGTAACACCCCCTAAGGGAACAGAACAGGTCACCCGACCGAGGCGGGAGTACTGACCCCTAATTAACATGAAGCCAAGGCTTCACTCAGAATCAGGAGACATCCAGAAGGATTAATCCAAAGGGCGCAATGGCGCTGGAAGGAGATATCAGGTGCATACATAAAGAGGCGGCCGTAGGCTCCAGGAGCATCAGTCCCCCTAAGGGTCATAAAAACCCTCATGGGAAAAATTGCAACTCCTGTAGAGGGAATGTAGCCCCTCATATTAGTAATATTAAGAATAAAGTCCATAGTTAGACCAAAGGACTAAACAATGATCCTACAGACCACTTGGACCGGAGGCCCGGCGTAAGAAAGAATACCCCCACGGGGTGCCTATATATATATATATATATATATACACACACACACACACATCGAGCCAAGGTTAAGTAACCAGATCTACCGTCTCAGGCACATGACTGACGGAGTCAGGAGGCCCCAGAGAAGCGACCTGGACTACAAGGCAGCTCAGACAGCATCCAGCAAAAGTCCCCAGGGAGTCCGCAGGGTAAGAAAAAAAATGAAAATTGATCCCCACAGGGACCATGGAACCACTTGGGAGATGCAGCTAAGCAACCCCCAAAAGAATTCCCCACGAGGGTGACAGAACCAGACTCCTGCAGGAAAGGCCAGGACAGAACCTGCACCTTCAGAGTCCCCAGATGGGGAGCCAACCCCAAACTTACGTTGTAATGACCTTAAAGGCCCTGGGAACCGAGAACGTCTAACAGGGAAGAGACCAAGGCTCATGGCAATCAATATGGGTTACCACAAAAACCCCCATAGGGAGAGGAAGGGGAAGCTGGGGAGCTTGCTTCCAGCCCCCCTCATACTAAGTCACCCAGAAGATAAGTCCCATCTCCAAGGGGTGAATGAATCAGCTGTCAATCCCCAGACAGGAGACCTTATATTGGGACAAAGGAAGGGGCCTGACAAGGGCAGAACCGCACTCCTGAGAGAGCGAACAGGTCAGCAGACTTCAGCAGAGGCACCTGCGAACCACAGCTCACAAGGCCACCCAGGCCATCCATCTCACGGGACTCTCTATCAGGCCAACCGTGAGCAGAACCCCACAAATAGGGTGATGAAGAAAGAGCATATAAAATAACAAGTCTATGCCTAAAATATTCAGCCCCCATGACCAGAGTCAGAATATTCTGGGACTGTAGAACAAGGGCAGAGCCCCTGTGTTATGAGGGAGACCCAACAGAGCCGCGCTAGGCTCCCCGGGCGACACCAGGATAGCATAACCTGCCGCTAAAGAGAATCCATTGGAGCGAATACCGCTGAGAAGCAGGGGACATAGACCCCCGCCCAAGGCAGGATCAGGGATCCTCCAGAGGGAGCAACCTGCCTCAATCTCTAGGCCAGTAGTAAAACAGGCCATTGTCATCCAACAGACCAGGAGTCCCCCAATAGACCGACCGATCCTAAAAGAGGAGAAGTCCAGCCCTATAGAGTCAACGGAAGGCACACCGTTTCAACAAAACCAGCAGGTAAGATGGACCCTCTAGGGGACCCTACCTAGGAACCACGGGGACTGTGGAAGAAGCTCCCCTCCCCCGCCAACCTGCGAGACTTGGTACCCAAGGTGACCATTCAATGGAAGATGCAAGGAAGGGGGGTGCCCCCTGTGGGGGCCCTTAAATATGAACAGCTCAAGAGGAACCACCTTACCAAGGGGGAATGAGCACAGACCAAGCACCAGGGTGCTGGAACCCCATGTAAGCTCAATAATCTACTGTGCCGAAGAGCCCAAGGGCTAGGTATATAAGTGACCTCATCTTGATGTGCCACCAACGGACCCACCAGCTGCCATCCCGCCTGGTGAAGGTAAGGCGCCAGTAAAGGGGAGCAGAGTCCCCGTAACCAGGAGTCCCCTTATTGGCAGAGAAGAAGGCTCAAGCCTGAACCGAATCCCAGAAATGGGGGATAGCGAATAAGGGACCATGAGAGATTGAGGTGACTGAGCAACCATCCAGTAACTCCCAGGGGACACCGCTGGCCGACCAATCCACTCGGCCTGACGTAGAGACTGGGGAGTAAGGAAGACGACCCGGTAGGTCCTAACGCAGACCCCCCCCCAGGCATGTCAGAGACATCACCCCCTTTCTCGCCATGGTGAGTAGCCTGGGAACGAAAGAGAGGCCCCAATTAATGCCTCAATCCGCAGGGTTGGTCCTGCGACACCGGCTAGAAATGGTCTTGGTGTCCAGCAGACACAAGGGGAACTAAGGAGATCTAGTACTGCACAGGAGGCCGGAAGCCCCCCTTGCAGAGGGGGCCCGTGTCCCAAGACAGAGGTGTCACATAGGGACTACCTGTGAGAGTAGAATTGCCAAGCCTGCCATAGGGCAGCGTGGCCCAGACTGCCTCATACTGTTGAGGGAAGGAGGAAGGTTAATATAGAGGCCATAGCCCCATACCGTTAAGGGCAACCTGTAAGTAAGCCCAAACTCTGTAGGCCCAATCCGGCCTGCGCCAATTCCTGAAGGAAAAGCAGGGGCTAGAAGCACCCTGACAATCACTGAGAGGGACCGCCCAGCAAAAGACATCCTGTGTCCAGGGGAATTACATCCTGGAACCACCCGAAGGAGAAGGTATATTCCTAGATGGGAGACAGCTGCTGCAGCAGTACCCTCGCCCAAAAGGGCGAGGGCGCCCCTTCATGCTTGGGAGGTCTTGGCAGATTTGGACTTAGTCCTGCCAGAAGGCCCCGGGCGCTGCCTGCCCACCCCATGGTGGAAATCCACACCGAACAGTTGAAAACACACCTCAGGTTCGCGTTTGACACTAACATAAGGAGGTGGAGGGGTGACCCTGCCTCGTGGAGGCCGGAGCGGCCTTCTGCGCAAGGGTGCTTTACCCTTTTTACCAAAAGGTCCAGACGGGCCCCCTCTGAAGGGGAGGCACGTGAGAGCCTTTTTAGTAGCCTCGTCAGCACCCCACTGTCGCAGCCAGACCAGGCGGCGAATAGCTACCACAAGGGCAGAGGTTCTAGCACACATCTTAATGGTGTCGTCCAGTGCTGATAGAATAAACTTCACAAACACATCACAGTCTGATAGCGCATTAAACACCCCCCAAGGGAGGTCCTCAGGGCGGTGATCTAGTATTTTTCTGACAAGAGTCCTGGCGGCCACCGCAGTGATGGCCGCGGCACAAACCGGGTGCAGAGCCGTCCCAGCACACGAGAAGGCGTGGGAAGCCAGTCTGTCAATGCGCCGGTCCTCAGCATTCCGAAGGGCACGGTAAAAGGGAGCCGTCATGAAAGGGGGGTTTGTGACCCCTATAACCGGTGCGTCCACCACCAGGGGTGCTGACCATAAATTAACCACATCAGGAGGGAAAGGGTACTTCCATTCCCAGACCCCTGGGACCCCTTTAAGCTTACAAGGCGATTCCCATTCTTGGGATATAAGATTCTGGAAATGTTCCTGTTCCAGGAACTCCAAGCGCGGCGGCGCTGTATGGAAACTCTCCTTCTTAGGCTTGGGGATCTCCCCAGGGGGGGAGATTGACAAAGCCTCAAAAATCTTAATAAGAATTTCATCTGTGTCACACAGACCCCAAGAACCGGGATCAGAATCATCACAGCCCCCGGGCCTCCTGTTCGAGGAGCCCGAATCTGAGAATAGCTCACCTTCCTCAGAAGGGTCAAGGTCCTGCATATCAGCAGAGTCATCGGTATCGTCAGGAACCGGGGAGCCAGGAGGCGTCAGGGACCGCTTTTTACCAGGGCCCATACGCTCCGCCAATCCAGAAAGCACCTGCTCCGCCGTGGGCAACACGCGCGGCACGGATTGCAGGTCATCCCCGCTCGAGTGGGACTCGTCATGAGTGATATTTGGGACCGGGGAGACGGGAGTAAGGAAGGGAGGTGCCTCCGTTGGCAAACCTGCCTGTTCTGCACACTGTCCGCAGACCCGTGCCCTGTCAGCCTCAGCCTGGGGCTGACCACACACTGCACACAGCCGGTCATGTCCCGGTTACATAATTCTGAAATGCCTCCATATGGTGATTATTAAGCAGTATGACCGCAGGGATTTATGCAATAGGCAACCCTGGATGCCCCAAAACCCGCTAGTAATGTGGGAGAATTTGTAAAGTGGACCCGCTGTAATATATGTTAGGCCGGGGGAAGCCACCGAAGTCCTGGCGTCTGAAAGACATAATGGGACGAGAGGGGTGGAGTCAGTGCCATGCGCAGCCTGATAGACATAGAACCATGCCGCCCCGGAGGGCACTTACATGACCAAGGGAGGAGGCGAACCGCACCACACGCGCGCGCGAAGATAGTCAAAATGGCGCCAAGCGAACCTCGAGGGGTGGGCCAGGCCAGGCTGTGACGCGGAGCGCGTCATGCCGAGTCTCCGCCTCCCCCAAAGAGCGCGAAGCTCTAACCAACGGAAAAAAAATACCATTTTGTGAATACTCACCTGTAAAATGGGTATTATAAGTATGTCACACACCCCACTTCAAACATTAATAATTACACTAGGGTTAACGCACCGCTAGGTGGCAGCATTGCAGAGAACTTCTCCAAAAACTTCAACAGGCCCCTCCCGGTCTATACATACCTGGTACCTCCCAAGAACCTCCCAGTATTAGAACAGCAGTAAGACAAGGTACCAGAACCAAACAATGTAACCCTCAACGTAAAGAACCAAACTTCACCAAATAGAGAGCCAGGATACCAAAAAGGGCGGGTGAAGTGGGGTGTGTGACATACTTATAATACCCATTTTACAGGTGAGTATTCACAAAATGGTATTATTCTAAGTATGTCACACACCCCACTTCAAACATTAATAATTACACTAGGGACATCCAACAGCAGTGTCCAGAAAAGGGTGGGTATCCGAATCAGGCAATAACGCAGAAAAAACTCAGACCACTGCAGCCTGCAAAACCTTGCGGCCAAAAACAGCATCCGCTGAAGCCCGCACATCAACCTTATAGAACTTAGAAAAAGTATGAACAGAAGACCAAGTTGCAGCCTTACACACTTGTTCAACCGAAGCCTGGTGCTGAAAAGCCCAGGACGCACCAACCGCACGAGTAGAATGAGCAGTAACTCGGAAAGGAGGAGCCTTCCCCTTAGCCGAATAAGCACCAACAATGGCCTGACGAATCCATTTGCTAATGGAGGACTTGGCCGGAGCCAAACCCTTCCTAGGCCCACAGGGCACAACGAAAAAGGCATCAGTCTTGCGAAAAGAAGACGTAGCACGTAGATAGTACCTGACACAACGTACAACATCCAAGCAGTGCAAGGCACTCTCCTTGGCATTCTTAGGCTTAGGACACAAAGAAGGAAGAACAATGTCCTGGTTGAGATGAAACGCCAGCCGCCTCCTGGCTTCGGCTTTGCGGGGAGAAAGAGCTAGAACATACATTCCCAGAATCAGGAACAGGGAGGGCAACACGGCGCACAAGGCTAGCGACATTGCAGGGGTTTTTAGGGAATACTACAAGTCTCTATACAACATTCCCCCCACCCATCTAAGCTCAGGGCCGTTGGATATCAGTGAATATATTCAACAGTCAGGAATGCCCAAACTACCGCGGGATCTGCTGGAGGACCTGGAGGCCCCAATTACGCTGGAGGAACTGGCCCTGGCCATTAAGGGTTCGGCTAACGGGAGGGCACCGGGGCCGGATGGTCTCCCTCTGCTCTACTACAAAACATTTACAGAAACACTCTCGCCTAGGCTTCTTGGGGTCTTCAACTCCTTAAAAACAGGCGATACCCTCCCACCCGATAGTTTACGCGCCCACATCTCGGTGATACCAAAGGAGGGGAAAGATCCCACCCTGAGCTCCAGTTTCAGGCCAATCTCCCTTCTTAATGCCGACCTTAAGCTTCTCGCCAAAATACTTGCTAGTCGCCTCTCCCCTCATCTTCACCAAGTTATCCATCTCGACCAGGTCGGTTTTATGCCCCATAGGGAGGTGAGGGATAACATGGCGAAGGCACTCAATCTTATCCACTCTGCCCTAAAGAGAAACTTGCCCTCGATCCTCCTAGCGACTGATGCCGAAAAGGCGTTTGACAGGGTGCGGTGGGACTTCATGTTTGGAGTCCTGGATCATATCGGCCTAGGGCCCAATATGACATCCCGGATAGCCAACCTGTATCGAGATCCCTCGGCTTCAGTGAGAGTCAATGGAACCCTGTCGGAGCCATTCGGTATTGGAAACGGGACGAGGCAGGGGTGCCCCCTTTCCCCCTAATTTTTTATATTGACATTGGAACCACTGCTTTGCAGAGTAAGGAAAAACCCTAGCATACAGGGGATTTCTCTTTCATCCGGCCACTACAAAGTTGCGGCGTACGCAGACGACCTACTGTTCTTTGTAACTAGCCCTGAAGTATCGCTCCCAAACCTTATGAAAGAACTGGAGGTTTATAGGAACCTGTCCAATTATAAGGTGAACATACAAAAATCTGAAGTACTTAATCTAAACGTTGAAGCAGAGAGGGAAGGGAATCTCAGACAATCTTTCCCCTTTAAGTGGGCTAAGGAATACATTATGTACCTTGGTACGAAGCTCGGTAGATCGGTGGAGAGAATCTACTCCTTAAACTTTCCCCCCCTGCTTCAAGCATTTTCGAAGGACCTAGAGGCCTGGTCTCTCAAAAAACTCTCGTGGTTTGGGAGATGCAACGCCCTAAAAATGAATATACTCCCCCGGCTTCTTTACGTAATGCAAGCATTACCGGTGGTGGTCCCTAACACGTTCCTGAAAAGGGTTGGGACATTGTTTTCTAAATTTATCTGGCTTGGGAAAACACCTAGAATAAACAGGAGGATCTTAGTTAGGACGAGGGACAATGGGGGGATAGGCCTCCCAGACCCAAATCTCTATTACGCTGCCACAAACCTAACTAGAATAATAGACTGGTGTAGGCACTCGCAACATAAGCAGTGGGTCCAGATAGAGCAGGGTGGATCGTCGCTACCGTTGGTTTCGCTCCCTTGGCTGCCGAGACAGGCATTAAGCATAGAAATGAAACACCCCACAATTGGAGCATCGCTCAAAATTTGCCACAAATACTTCCCAGGGAGTGAGATGTCGCCGGCCTTCTCTCCCCTGTTCCCGGCTCTGGGAAACCTGGCGTTTCCTCCCGGGACGAGGGGGCGGCAGATAGTTGGCTGCGGAAGGGAGTCAACAGGATCAGGCACTTCATTGGTCGTGATGGTTGGAAGGCCCTAGATGCTATTGCAGAGTCTGGGGAACTCCCGAGATGGGACAACTGGCAGAAAATGCAACTTGGTCATTTCCTGTCTACAGTGAAGCTGCAAGCCCGCCACCTAAGAGAGCTTACGAGGTTTGAGAGACTCTGCGAGGAGAGGGGGCCTGCCCAGCATGTGCTATCTTTCATATATAAACTCTTGGTGAACCACCGGGACCAGGACCCTCTGCCGTCCTTTGCGAGGTGGGAGGGGGATCTGGGGACTACCTTCTCGGTTGAGAACAAGAAGCGTATTGTCCACCTGGCGCAAAAAACGGCTACTTGTACTAGATACAAGGAGTGCAATTATAAAATTCTCACGAGGTGGTACAGAGTCCCTACGCAGCTGCACAGGTGGTTTCCCGATACCTCCCCTTCGTGCTGGTGGTGTGGTGGGGATGAGGGTGGTCTCCTCCATATCTTCTGGTCATGCCCTAGGTTGACTAACTTTTGGGGTTCGGTTAGAAAAACATTGCGACACATAACGGATTGGGAGGTCCCCGAGGGTCCGGCCTTCTTCCTTCTCCACCACTCGGAGCTGCCCACCAAAAGGTACCAGAGATCCGTCCTTAGCCAGATGGTGAACGCCGCAAGGGCTTGTATTCCTTCGCTCTGGAAGAGCCCAACCCCCCCCAGCATCTCCATGTGGCTGCATAAGGTAGCAGAGATCGAGAGGTTTGAAGGCCTAATTGCAGCGCAAAACGAAACCTCGGAAGATCACCGCCTTAAGTGGACTAATTGGGCTATTTTCACGGCCTCACAAGATTATGAGAGGTTGCTGGCGGAGAGTCAATAGTGGTTGTCAGTCGCTTCCCCCCCGTCCCTATATACCCCCCCTCTCTCTCTCTCGTTTCTGTGTTACCCTTCACTCCCCCTCCCTCCCCCACCCTAGTTTCCACGACTTCCGGTTTCGCAGTAGAGGAGCTGGGGACGCCCCCCACTTAGAGGTGACAGGTGTTTGGACATCTGGTCCTCCCTGTTCAAAGAACTCAGGCTTGTGGAATGAACCAGTCTTTTTCTCTATGGGGAGTGCAGCCCCGGCTGT
Source organism: Gastrophryne carolinensis (assembly GCA_027917425.1). Classification (NCBI taxonomy): domain Eukaryota; kingdom Metazoa; phylum Chordata; class Amphibia; order Anura; family Microhylidae; genus Gastrophryne; species Gastrophryne carolinensis. The sequence continues at coordinate 640,314,678 of CM051234.1, forward strand.
GGCAATGTCTCCCTAACTGCTGTGATTGTTGAAATTTTTATATGTTTAACGATGCTGCGCATCTACTGTCTGTGGATTACCTGTATTCTCTTCCTTGTATGTTGAATATCTTGAAAAGGATAAATAAAGAATATATAAAAAAAAAAAAGGGCGAGCCACCAATCAGCACACCAGAAGAGATGCTGTCTGGAGGAATCACTATACAGGACGGAGGACCAGAGGCCTCATACCGGTAAACTCCTTATAGCCAAGGAAAAAAAGGGCACTGGGTGAAGCCTACTTCCGGTGCAACCAGGAACTAGAGGGTGGAGCAGAGTAGAGCTCCGGTTTTGTCAAGGTCCATCCCGCAACCGCTTCGTGAGGGAACAGGAGGGCCTGATAGGTCCCCTGTAAAATGCCCCTTGGTGCCGTGTGAGTCATCACACCCTTCCTGAGCCCAGTGCGTACAAGGGCGCAACAGGGGGCTTAGTTTAAGCTTCAACGGTGTCAGTGGTCACCAATACCCAGCAGTAGAGGGCTCAATATCCAGAAAGCTCCTTAGAGCCTAGAAGAAAACCGAACACGCCACCAGCGGCCAGAGGACCCCTGGGGCATGGGGCACAGACAGCCCTGTCAAGGGCGCCAGGCCGAAAGCTTATGGTACAGATGCCGCATCCCCTTAGGGGTTAGGCAGATAGACTCCCTCAACCATGGAGGGAGAGAGGGGCAGACCCGCTCAGGGGCCCCAGTTTCTATGTGATAATGGCGTTCTGCGGGGAAGCCATACCTGACAGGCCCAGTTAAGCCTGCACCCATGCCCGAAGAAGGGCATGGAACCGTAGTCCTCCTGACCGAGGGAAGGGCCACCCAGCAAACACCGTTCCATATCTGGAGGAACTATCCCCTAAGGCCACCAGAGCGAGGCAGGATGCCTCCTGATAGGAGTAAGGTGCTGTGGCCATCCCCTCACCCAGGTGGGTGAGGGCGTCCCATCATGCATGAGGGAATTCAGGGAAGGAAAAGGGCTTAGCCCGACCGGAGGGCCCCGGGCATTGACCTTCACTCCTGGGACGGGATACCGAACCAGATCCAGCAGGGGATAACCCCGGTTCCTGTTTAATAGAATGATATGGAGGAGGAGGAGGGGTATCCCTGCTCCGCGGGGGGCGCAATGGCGGCCTCTGACTGGGTGGACTGTCCTGTTTCTCAAATAAGTCCAGACGTGCCCCAAACAGGCGATGCCCTCTAAAGGGAAGCCCCATCAAGATCCTTTTAGCGTTATCGTCTGCCCCCCACTGACGAAGCCAGAGCAGGCGACGTATAGCTACCACTTGGGCAGAAGTCCTCGCACACATTTTGATGGTGTCATCCAAGGCCAAAAGGATGAATTTAACAAAAATATCGCAGCTCGAGAGTGCGTAAAACACCTCCCAGGGTAAGTCTTCAGGCTGACGCTCCAGTATCTTTCTTATAAGAGTCTTAGCGGCCACTGCCGTGATAGCCGCGGCACAGACCGGGCGCAGCGGCGTGCCAGCACAAGTAAAGGCGTGGGAAGCAAGCCTATCGATACGCCGGTCCTCGGCGTCCCGCAGGGAACTGTAAGCCGGAGATGTAAGGAAGGGGGGGTTGGGGACCCCAATAATCGGAGCGTCCACTAATGGGGATGAGGACCAAATATCTACCATCTCGGGGGGGGAAAGGGTATTTCCAAGCCCAGTCCTCCGGAGTCTTTTGAAGAGGAGCTGGACTTTCCCACCCTTTAAGCACAAGAGCATGGAAGTGAGCCTGCTCGAGAAATTCCAAGCGCGCAGGCGCAGTATGAAAGCGCCCCCCTCTTGGTCTGGGGACCGCACCGGGAGGCGAGACGGACAATACATTAAAAATCCTGAGTAACATCCCGCCAATATCAAGCTGGTCCCAGTTATCCTGACCAGCATCATCCTGACCCCTCGGTCTCTCGTCAGAGGAGCCTAGGTCAGAGAACAGGTCCCCTTCTTCCGACGTGGCGCTAGCACGTGTAGAAAAGGACTCCTCCGAGTCCATAGCGCAGGCCGAAGCCGCGGGAGTACAAGGCCGCTGTCTGTCTGGGCCGATCCGGCCAGACAACCCTTCCACAATCTGGGCCAGCGTGGGCCGCCTAGGAGAGGGATCAATTTGTAACTCGCCACTTGTACAAGACTCAACAGGAGTGAGGTTTAGGGAAGGGGTAAGAAGGAGCGAGGAACAACCGCAAGCGTCGCTCGCAATTCCAGCGTCTGTTCAGAACATGACGCGCAGACCCGTGTCCCGTCCGCCTCAGCATGGGGGAGACCGCACGATATACACAGCCAGTCCTGTCCCGAGGGGACCCCGGTAACACAATCCTGAGATGCCTCCATATGGTGATTATTTAAATATAGGATGTCGATAGGGATTTATGCCGTAAGCCACCCTGGATGCCCCAACTACCCGCTGATCAATGTGGGAGATTTTGGGAAGGCCCGCGCCTTATACGTATGAGTATAACAATGTATACGTATATAGTCAATATATGGATTATATGTATATGAGGCCAGGAGAGGCCACCGGGAACTCAGCGTCTGAAAGACACAATGGGAAGGAGATGTCAGGAACATGCGCAGATGGGCAGACAATAATGAAAGGGATTCGCCCGCAAGGGCACTTACAGCTCAGGTGGAGGAGGGGAACGCCACGAAGCGTGCGCGTGAAGCTAACCAAAATGGCGCCCGGCGAAGCTCGAAGGGCGGGCTAAATACTCTGCCGTGACGTGAAGCGCGCCGAACTAAGGCCCCGCCCATTCTAAGGAGCACGAAGCTCTGAAGTAAAAAATAAGGCCTATGCAACCAACCGGCCTAACGTACCGTAGAGCGGACCGACAGTAAGCGCGGGCACCGCGGCAACAACACCAAGCGGCAATCAAGTAAAAAACACACAGCGGCAGACGAAATAAGGAGCAAGCAGCGCGGCCCTAACATCTCTAAGCTAATAAAGGGCAAAATAGAAGCCACGAGCGTGACACACCGGTACAATGGGACCGCCACACGCGTACCCTCCCCCCCCCCCCCCTCTCTTTTCCCTTTAAGTGGACGGGGAAAAGGGGGAGAATGGCAACCCGAAAATGGGGTCCAGCACTACGCAGGGTACGGGACAATAATGCGGGAGGGGCATCCCTTGGAGGCTCACCATCAGCCTAAACCGCCTACCCTATGGTTGGGGAATTGCGGTGGAGTCTAGCTCCCTACCTTCACCCGACCCACGCAGCCCAGGCTGGGAGGCATAAATTCACAATGAGGACGGGTGGAAATAGTCCCGCAGGGCCTCGGGCTGTCAAGCCCAGCTCGCCTGCGAGAGCGTGATACTTCATGTCTTCGCAGTTTCAGCACTGCAGAGAAATCTGGGGATTGTGGGAGGTCCTCCGGTATATGTAGGGCCGGGAGGAGCTTGTTTTCTTCATGATCTGCAGTGCATGGCGATGAAGGCGGAGGTATACCCATACGTTATGAATATGTTCTGGAGCAGGACGTGCTGTATGCTTAGAATAACCTTCCTAATACAGCGTCTAGTGCAGTGATTCGAGAATTTGTGTGCACGTGTGAAGAGAAGGAAGAAGCTGTCCCAATCAGAATTTCAATCTCCCAGTGAAATTGGACTAACAGGACGCCTGGCGTTGAGAGCTGCTATTCCAAAGCCTGAATGTTCTTGTTCAATGCTCTATATGGATGTTTGTGAGTGCATTTTTATACATTAAATTTGTTTTTAAGTCTTGAAGGTCTGCACTAGATTTGCCTTCTTTTATTTTCCTTCACATGTTTTATAACTTGGAGTATTCCTTGTAATACGATTGGATTTGGATTCTGCCATCTGGAAACATCTGTGATCTAAGCTTCATGTGAAGACTGCATTGCATTATATATTATGCACTTTTATACCAGCTTTCTGGTTAGTTTTATTTAACTGGTGGTGGATCACACAGTGTGCTGAAAAAAAAACACCTGGGGACTGATTTCTTCATCAAGGACTTTTTTGCTTCTGTAGCTCTGTGTATTATCTGTTTGTTTAGCTTGTTAAAGTGGGGTGAAGGACCCCTCTGATTACACGTTGAGCTGTTGGTTCATTCCCCATTTGAGCAGCGTGGTATTATTCTAAGTATGTCACACACCCCGCTTCAGATAACCATAACACGTGGGTAATATCGTCCTGAAGAGGCGTTCCTGCAGAGATGATAGCAAAAAGAAGGCCCCTCCCTGATCCATAAATACCTGGGACCTCCCACTCATTACCCAGTGTTCCATCTCTGCAAGACGGCGAGCAAGTCAGAAGATGATGTCTCCTCCTTGCATAGGGGGATTTCAGGTAGCCGGGGTAACTCCCGGCCCCTTATTTGGATTATTTCCGCTCGGGCTTTCTTCTTATCTGTTTGTCTTAATATGCATGCCTCCTCAGTTTTGGCTGCGGGCCCGAGCGAGGGTATACTGGCACCCATGGAGCAGAGCTCCCCCGTGAGACCCTAAATAAGAGGGTAGGCGGTGACGCCGGGTTGGTGATCCCGGTATGGGATGCCCCGTCCCTTAGTGCTGGTCCCTGGGGGGTCCCCTTAGTCTTCCCTGGTTATACAGTGGGGGTTGGGGGGGGTCTCCTCCTATGGGTACTTTCTCCCTGGTGCTTTTATTTTCATTGTGTGTGTGTGTGTGTGTTTACTTGTTTGCGGGTGCCTTCACTGTACTTTGCGCAGCATCGCGGCCGCCATTACGGCCGCGGTGCTGGCTCTCTGAGGGGACGGTTTTGTGCCTTCATGAGGGGAGCTTTTTCCTCGTGCCCTTGTCTTGGGGGCGGGGCCGGGCTGCGGCGGCTGCCGCGGCCGGCGGCCCGCTGTCTGTGTGCTGGCTTGATACAGGTCGGGTGCTCCGCCGGTAGCGGCGGTCACACCCGCCTGGCTTGTCACGTTGCCCGGCGCCGCGGCAGATGGCGGCGCCGGTCTATGTTTTCGCATTTCCCGTCCGCGTCGGGGGGGGGGGGGGGGGGCGGGGCCGGGCCTTCGCGCGTCGCCGCGGCTCCGCCCCCCGCTGCTGCTGGCCGTAGTGGAGGCGCCGTTGCGGAGCTTAGGCTCCTTCTTGTGGGCGGCGGCAGGCGGTGCCTTGTCTTCCCGCGGCCCGCGCTGCCACGCCCCCTCCTTCGCCCTGTGGTCTGCTTCCTTGCGGTGTGTGAGGCGCCATTTTCCACGTTATCAAGGATCCGTGAGTGGCCCTGGGGCCTCATTTATTTATTTATGGTTTACAGTCTTTTCCTTATAGTGTCCTAGCCTTACATTTACTAGGTCCCCTCTGTTTCTTTCTTTTCTAGGCGGTGGATTATCGGGTGGATCCTCTTTAGTAATTTAGGGGGTTCTCTCCCGGTCCTAGATCCCTGGGGTCATTGTTTGCTAGTAAATCCTCCCACTCGGGACACCAAAGGGGCATCCCGGGTTGCTTATTAGCGTAATTCCCTGGGTCTTGGAGACTATTAAAAGTTCACCTATGGAGGCATCCCCGGATACTGGGGCTGGGACCCCTTCGGGGCATCCCAAAAAGTGCATATTGTGTGGCGCATCCATTACTGGGGATGATGTATTGCTTTGTATACCTTGTGCACAGCAAACTATTGCGCGGCAGTCGGGAGCCCAGGCGTCTGGGTCAGCACCGCCGGCCGAGTCTTCTCAGCCTCCCACCCTGACACGCGCTCCGTGCGACGTGGTCATGGGCAGGGACCTGCAAGCTGAGATGTGCGCCAGATTGGCCAACCTTGAGAAAATGGTTTCCAGTTCGGCCGCCCGTAAGGCCCCGGCCAAGAGGAAGCATTTGTCCCCGGCCTTGCCGGCTGATGACCTGGACGAGTTTAATAATTTGGATTGGTCTGATTATTCTGGGCTAGAAGAAGGTGAGGTTTCTGAGGGCTCAGAGGTGTCGGATAATGAACTGTCCGCGGGCGCTGATGAGGAGCTTAGTGAGTTAGGGAGATCCTCGGATTCTCCTCACGCCCTGGCGCTGATGTTGGAGGTTCTGAAGATTTCCCCTCCCGAGGCGGAGTCTCAGCAGGAGGGTGAGTTGTTTGAGGAATCCAGGCCACGCTTGGAGTTTTCTTCACAACGGCATTTTCATAAGATCATTGATAAGGAATGGGACAGGCCCGCTAGGCTCCCTGGTATTCCTCAGGGGTGGGACAAGAAATACCCTTTCCCTTCGGAGGTGGTTAAGCGCTGGGCTTCCCTTCCCGAGGTCGATGCCCCGGTTCTGGGGTTGTCTAATTCCTCGGTTTTAAATAGACCTGATTGCTCCACCCTTAAAGATGGGGAGGATAAACGCATTGACCAGATGGCTTGTCATGGCTTTATTAGCGTTGGGTCAGCCATACGGCCTGTGTGCGCTTCTGAGCTTATGGTGTTGGCTGCCAGGTCCGTGGTCAGGGACTTGTTGACATCTTCTGGGCTTCGCCCCGGTAGTTCTGAATTCATTAGTCTCAAACGGTGTGAGTTGTTTTTGTCCTTTGTTTTAACCGCCTTGGATGACACCTTAATGATGTGTAGTAGGACCTCGGCCTTGTTGGTGACTATTCGGCGGTCGGTCTGGCTGCGCCAGTGGGCGGCAGACTTTATGTCAAAAAAGTCTCTGACGGCTTTACCCTTTGTCGGATTGAGGCTCTTTGGTGAAACATTGGATTCCGTCACTAAAGGTGGCAGATTGCCTCAACGTAAGAAGCAGCGCCGTTCCTTTCGGGGGGCGCCTACCTTTACAACTTCCTTTCGTGGGGCCAGATCTGGCAGCGGATCTGCGTTCCAATCTTCCAGAGGAGATTCCGGGAACAGGGGCAGAGGTCGTGCCCATTCCGGATACCATTGGGGTTCTAAGCCCAAGCCGGCTATTAAGCCGGCACAGCAATGAGGGGGCGCCCTCACCCTTGCGGGTGGGGGGACGGCTGAGACACTTCTCCCAAGTCTGGGATCAAGAAGTCTCGGACAGATGGTTACGGGAAGTGGTGTCTTCCGGTTACAAGCTAGAGTTCGAGCTCCGCCCCCCCTCCAGGTTCTTCAGGTCTCGGATGCCTTCGGAGCCTCTGGCGGTGCAGGGGCTCCTGGTGGCAGTAAAGAATCTTTTGGACATGGCGGTCATTTGCCCAGTGCCCCCCGCGGAGCAGGGCCGGGGCTTCTATTCCAATCTGTTCACGGTCCCCAAGAAGGACGGGTCAGTCCGTCCTATCTTGGATCTGAAGTTTTTCAACAAATTTATTCGGCCGCGCAAATTCCGCATGGAAACGCTGCGCTCGGCCATTCACTCTCTTCGTCAGGGAGATTTTCTGACGTCCATAGACTTCAAGGACGCGTATCTACATGTCCCGATTTTTCCAGCACACCAGAGGTTTCTCAGGTTTGTGGTGGAGAATCGGCATTTTCAGTTTGTGGCTCTGCCCTTCGGTCTCACCTCGGCCCCCCGGGTCTTCACCAAGGTGCTTGCGGGGGTGATGGCTCTGTTCAGAGTGCGGGGCATTCGAATTGTGCCCTATCTGGACGATTTACTGATCATGGCCTCTTCGTTCAACCAGGCGGAGTTGGACACGGGAGTGGTGGTGTCCACTCTGGAGAGGTTCGGTTGGGTGATCAACCGCCCCAAGTCTTCTCTTCGTCCATCCAGAATTGCGCTGTTTCTGGGGATGTCTCTGGACACCTCGCAGGCCAGGGTGTTCCTGCCCCAGGACAAGATTCTTTTGATTCAAGAGCTGGTTCAGCTTCTCTTGTTGGCCTCTCATCCGTCCATCCGGCTGGGGATGAGGCTGGTGGGGTTAATGGTGGCCTCATTCGAGGCGGTCCCTTTTGCACAGTTCCATACGAGGACGCTTCAGCTTCTTCTGCTGAAGGTTTGGGACAGGTCGCAGTCATCTCTGGACAAATCATTCCGGTTGACTCCCCGAGTTCGTCGTTCCCTACTATGGTGGTTGGGGTCGGTCAATCTGTCGATGGGCAGATCCTTCCTGGCCCCCCGTTGGGAAACGGTGACCACGGATGCCAGTCTCTCTGGCTGGGGGGGTGTTTGGAAGGACTTTCAGTTTCAGGGTCTGTGGAGTCCACAGGAGGCTCACGAGCCCATCAATATTCTGGAGTTGAGAGCCATCAGGCTGGTTCTGCTCCGCTTGACTTGTCAGCTGAGAGGATTGCCAGTTCAGGTCCGGTCGGACAACAGGACGGCGGTTGCTTATATCAATCACCAGGGAGGGACTCGCAGCAGGAGTGCCCTCAGGGAAGTGTCTTTGATTCTGGACTGGGCAGAGACCCACGTCCCGTGCATCTCAGCAGTTTACATTCCGGGAGTGGAGAACACGGAGGCGGACTTGCTGAGCAGGGCCTCCTCTCGTCAGGGGGAGTGGTCTCTCAGTCCCAAGGTGTTTCGCTCGATTTGCCTCAGGTGGGGGTTCCCGGCAGTGGATCTCTTTGCCTCTCGTCACAATCACAAGCTTCCAGTCTTTGTGTCTCTCTCGCAGGATCCTCTGGCTCTGGCGGTGGATGCCATGTCTCTGGATTGGAGGGATCTGGGACTGCTTTACCTGTTCCCTCCGTTCCCGATGCTAGCCAGGGTGGTGCGCAAACTGGCGTTGGAAGGAGTGTCAGCGATCCTGGTGGCTCCAAGGTGGCCAAGGCGCGTTTGGTTCACAGATCTGGTAAGGCTGGCAAAAGATCAGTTCGCCCTGCCTCTGAGGCCGGACCTGCTAACACAGGGTCGGCTATGTCATCCAAATTTACAATCGCTGGCTTTGACGGCTTGGCTGCTGAAACCGCAATCTTGAAGGAGGAGGGCCTTTCTGATGCGGTGATCCAGACTCTTATCAGCGCCAGGAAGCGGTCTTCCTCTACTGTTTATTATAGGGCCTGGAGGTCCTATATTGATTGGTGTGAAGGTAGGTCCTTCTCTTGCCGGGAGTTCTCCGTCCCTAGAATTTTGGAGTTTCTTCAACATGGTTTGGAGCTGGGGTTCCAGATCAGTACCCTGAAGGGGCAGGTTTCTGCTCTAGCAGTGTTCTTTCAAAGGTCCTTTGCACTTCATCCCTTAGTCAAGTCCTTTTTCCAAGGAGTTATGCATGTACGGCCTCCTAGGAAGCCTTTTGTTCCAGTTTGGGATTTGAACTTGGTACTTTCTGCTCTTCAGGGCCCTCTGTTTGAGCCCTTGAATGAGGCGCCTTTGTCTTCACTTACTCAAAAGGTGGCCTTTTTGGTGGCTATCACTTCAGTTAGGCGTGTTTCTGAGTTGGCAGCTTTATCCATTAAAGCTCCGTACTTCGAAAGGCATCAGGACAAGGTTGTCTTTCGGTTTAAGCCTGCTTTTCTTCCTAAGGTGGTTTCGGCTTTCCATCTGAATCAAGATATTGTTCTGCCCTCTCTATGTCCCAATCCTAGTAGCGGCAAGGAGAGGGCGCTACACTCCGTGGATGTGGTTCGCGCTGTGAAATATTATCTGGTGGTTACGTCTTCCTTTCGTAAGACTGATGCCCTTTTTTTGTGGTGCCCTGCGGGCCTAGAAAAGGTTTGGCTCCTGCCAAATCTTCCATTAGTAAATGGATTCGTCAGGCCATCTTTGGGGCCTATTCTGCCAAGGGGAGGAGTCCCCCTTTTCGTGTTACTGCTCATTCTACTCGTGCTGTTGGAGCGTCCTGGGCCTTTCAGCACCAGGCCACTGTTGAGCAAGTTTGTAAGGCCGCTACCTGGTCCTCTGTTCACACTTTTTCCAGGATTTACAAGGTTGATGTTCGGGCATCAGCGGATGCTGTTTTTGGCCGTACAGTTCTGCAAGCTGTTGTGGTTTAAGTTGTGCCTTGTTGCCTTGTTTTGGATCCCCGCCCTTTTATGGACACTGCTGTTGGATGTCCCACGTGTTATGGTTATCTGAAGCGGGGTGTGTGACATACTTAGAATAATACCATTTTGTGAAATACTCACCTGTAAAATGGGTATTATAAGTATGTCACACACCCCGCTTCACCCGCCCTTTTTGTATTTGGGATCCTTTATATTGTGAACTTTGTTGTTTTTATATTTGCCTCTTCCTGGTCCCTATCTTACTGCTTCTGTATACTGGGTAATGAGTGGGAGGTCCCAGGTATTTATGGATCAGGGAGGGGCTTTCTTTTTGCTATCATCTCTGCAGGAACGCCTCTTCAGGACGATATTACCCACGTGTTATGGTTATCTGAAGCGGGGTGTGTGACATACTTATAATACCCATTTTACAGGTGAGTATTTCACAAAATGGTATTATTTACAATTTTAATACAAAACACTAGTGTATTGAAGGAGATCAAATCTGCATTATGAGGCATAAAGCAAGTACATTAAAAATGTTCATAGGACTATAGGAGCCCTTTGTAAATGGTCCAATATTAAACATTGTAATTGCTTGTATGACCTCAGGTCTATGGTTTCCAAAACAAAAAAAAAACACTTAATACTAATCTTTGTACATGTACCTTTTGGGGTGTATCTGGGGTTGAGGATGGCCGGCAACACAAAACGCACTGCTCCATCTGCCTCCACTGGCAGCTCCCGAACATACTTGAGGGTGACCTCGGCCTCCTCGCCAGGAGGAAGGTTCCCCACGCTGCAGCTAAAGATGTCTGCTGAGCTCTCATCCTCCTCCAGGAGAAAAGCCTGCTGACCCTGGCTGATGGCATCATCATAGGTTTTGTGAGCCTGAAAAAAAAAAGAAACACAAAGGAAGGAAAAGTCCGGTCAACTTAAAATATCCAGTCAAGACATGTATAATGACATTCATAATAAAATGCAGATAATTCCCAGTGAACTAAAATTCTATATAGCGAGATCAGGACCTCCTTTCTGATGTGCATAATCCCTCCAGTGATTATACTCAAACCTCTGGTGGCACATTCATTCTTGTCAACAGATACCAGGATTATTTCCAAGCCTACCATAGGCCAGCGTGGCCCAGACTGCCTCATCATTTTGAGGGAAAGAGGAAGGTTAACATAGAGGCATCGCCCCATTCTGTTAAGGGCAACCTGTAAGTAAGCCCAGACTCTGCAGGCCGATTACGGCCTGCACCAACTCCTGAGGGGAAAACAGGGGCTAGAAGCACCCTGACAACCTCTGAGAGGGACCGCCCAGCAAATTCTATCCTGTGTCCAGGGAACTACCTCCTGGATCCACCAGAAGGAGAAGATACGCTCCCAGATAGGAGCCAGGTGCTGTGGCAGTCCCTTCATGCTTGGGAAGTCTTGGCAGATTTGGACTTAGCCCTGCCAGAGGGCCCAGGGTGTTGCCTGCCCACCCTTGGGTGGTAATCCACTCCGAAAAGCTGGAAGCACACCTCAGGTTCGTGTTTGACACTAACGTAGGGAGGGGTGTCCCTGCCCCGAGGAGGCCGAGACGGCCTTCTGCGTAGGGGTGCCTTACCCTTTTTTCCAAAAAGGTCCAGACGGGCCCCAAATAGACGCCTCTGAAGGGAAGGCCAGTGAGAGCCTTCTTCGTATCATCGTCAGCACCCCACTGTCGCAGCCAGACCAGGCGGCGAATAGCTACCACGATGGCAGAGGTTCTAGCACACATCTTAATGGTGTCATCCAACGCTGAGAGGATAAACCTCACAAACACATCACAATCTGAGAGTGCATTAAAGACCTGAAGAACAATTTTAGTTCAGCAAGTCCGCACACCAGGGCAATCAGTAGAGGTTTCAGGTATATGGGTGCAAAATATATTTCAACATAAGGATCCTTTCCCCAATAGGATCAAACAAAGTATCTCTAAAAATTATTTGAAAAGAATGCACACCGTACTGCAGCGGGTTGTGATTTGCAAAAAAGTGTATTAAAGAAGTAAATACAGCATATCACAGTGATTCTATTTACAAAAATATACAATAATCGCCAGAAATGAAAATAAGAGATCAGCCACGGTTAGCATACAACATATATAAAGCAGTACACAATAGTCGCCACATGGTGGCGTAAGTACTCGTTTTCTCGCTTATACAAGATTAACATGGAGACAAATGGATCAAATTCCTCATAGAGAGGACAGGTCATACATAGAGGGCGTCACTAGATGGCGCCAGACACCAAGACAGCAGGAGTATATATATGGCTGTATGAGAGCGTGGCAAAAACAAAGCAAAAAGCCTAACAACAGACAAGGCTATAGATGCACAACCCGACCAGGCATCAAAGTAAGGTTGCAATAAGGAATATACGTTACAGCATAGGTGGATAGTAGATAGTACCCGACGTTTCAGACCGTGAAGGTCTTTCCTCAGGGGGATGAAAGCGGCGATAAGGCATAGCAGTGGAAGCGGGCTTTAAACACTGGACCTTTGGCGGGCTTTCCCGGCCGGCCGGTGACGTCACAGGGGGCGCTCAGCCGAGCGCCAACCGATAGCGTCACCAAGGGATGCGTGGTGGGTCCCGGGCTGCCAGCCCCAATATGGCGCCTGCGCATGCGTCATAGGTTTTTGGGGGAAGGCAGCCGCGCGGGGCCGTGCACGCCTCCTCCTGTGGGGAGAGACATTGTGATTGGATACACATGGGAGCAATACCATTGGACACTCGCGTGCTGTACACGCAGCAACAGATGAAAGCAAATAGATTCAGTCTTATATGCGGCGGGAGCTCACGCAGACAGCGTAGCAGCCGTCCACCCGCTTCCACTGCTATGCCTTATCGCCGCTTTCATCCCCCTGAGGAAAGACCTTCACGGTCTGAAACGTCGGGTACTATCTACTATCCACCTATGCTGTAACGTATATTCCTTATTGCAACCTTACTTTGATGCCTAATCGGGTTGTGCATCTATAGCCTTGTCTGTTGTTAGGCTTTTTGCTTTGTTTTTGCCACGCTCTCATACAGCCATATATATACTCCTGCTGTCTTGGTGTCTGGCGCCATCTAGTGACGCCCTCTATGTATGACCTGTCCTCTCTATGAGGAATTTGATCCATTTGTCTCCATGTTAATCTTGTATAAGCGAGAAAACGAGTACTTACGCCACCATGTGGCGACTATTGTGTACTGCTTTATATATGTTGTATGCTAACCGTGGCTGATCTCTTATTTTCATTTCTGGCGATTATTGTATATTTTTGTAAATAGAATCACTGTGATATGCTGTATTTACTTCTTTAATACACTTTTTTGCAAATCACAACCCGCTGCAGTACGGTGTGCATTCTTTTCAAATAATTTTTAGAGTGCATTAAAGACCTCCCAGGGGAGGTCCTCAGGTCGGTGATCAAGTAGCTTTCTAATGAAGGTCCTGGCGGCCACCGCAGTGATGGCCGCGGCACAGACCGGGCGCAGAGCCGTCCCTGCACACGAAAAAAGGCGTGGGAAGCCAGTCTGTCAATGCGCCGGTCCTCAGCATCCCGAAGGGTACGGTAATGAGGAGCAGTCATGAAGGGGGGGTTAGTAACCCCTATAATCGGTGCATCCACCACGGGAGGTGCTGACCAAAAGTTAACCACATCAGGGGGGAAAGGGTACTTCCAATCCCAGACCCCCGGGACCCCTTTAAGTTTACAAGGCGATTCCCATTCTTTGGATATAAGATTCTGTAAATGCTCCTGCTCCAGGAATTCCAAGCGCGGCGTCGCTGTGTGGAAACTCTCCTTCTTAGGCTTGGGAGCCTCTCAAAGGGGATATTGACAAAACCTCAAAGATCTTAATAAGTAGTTCATCTGTGTCACACAGGCCCTGAGAACCGGGTCCAGAATCATCACGGCTCCAGGGCATCCCATCCGAGGAGGCAGAATCGGAGAATAGCTCACCTTCATCAGAAGGGTCAAGGTCCTGCATAGCAGCAAAATCATCGGTATCGTTAGGAACCGGAGAGCCAGGAGGCGTCAGGGACCGCTTCTTTCCAGGGCCCAAGCGCTCCGCCAAACTAGACAGCACCTGCTCAGCCGTAGGCAGCCTGCGCGGCACGTGCTGGTCATCCCCGCTCGAGTGAGACTCATCAGGAGAGAGATTTAAGTCCGGGGAGACAGGTGTATTAAAGGGAGGTGCAGCCGCTGGCAAACCTGATTGCAGGGTCAGTGCCTGTTCAGCACACGGTCCGTAGACCCGTGCTCTGTCAGCAGCAGCATGGGGCTGACCACACACTGTACACAGCCGGTCTTGTCCCCGAGGGACCCCGGGTACCTAATTCTGAGATGCCTCCATATGGTGATTATCTGAGCAGTATGCCCACAGGGATTTATGCAATAAGCAACCCTGGATGCCCCAAGACCCGCTAGGAATGTGGGAGAATTTGATATGTGAACCCGCTATAATATATGTCAGGCCGGGAGAAGCCACCGAAATCTTGGCGTCTGAAAGACATAAGAGGACAAAAGGAGGGGTGTCAGTGCCATGTGCAACCAAATGAGAGATCATAGGAAAACGAAAAACCGCCCAGGAGGGCACTTACATGACCTAGGGAGGAGGCGGATCACAACCACGCGTGAAGATCGTCAAAATGGCGCCAAGCGAACCTCGAGGGGCGGGCCTGATCTGGCCGTGACGCGTCATGCCAATTCCCCTCCTCCCCCAAAGAGCGTGAAGCTCTAACCGCGCAACGTCAATGACAGCAGCGGATAGGACACACATACAGAACGTACTTAAGGAGATTGCTCTCGAAAGAGGGAATGATGCTGCTGCCCGGGCTGCACGCTTCTTGTATAATGAAAAGGACACACACACACGCGCAACCAGACAAAGAGTTATGTGAAGCAAGGAGCACGGCACTGACACCCAATTTTAAGAAAAGAGCAACGGCCATAAACGTGTATAACATTACGCTGGGACCGCCACACACATACCCCCCCCCCCCCTTTCTTTCCCCCCGAGCTACGGGAGGAAGCGAGGGAGAAGGCGAACCTGCACCCAGGGTTCATCGCTATGAGGGGCACGGACAGCAATGCGGGAGGGGCATCTAATGGAGGCTCACCAACGGTCTAAACCGCCTACTCTATGGTGGAGCGTAGCTCCGTGAGCACACATGGTGCTGCCTACCTTCACCCGACCAGCGCAGCCCAGGCTGGGAGGCACATCTTTATCGAAGAGGACGGGTGGTAATAGTCCTGCAGGGCCGCAGGCTGTAAAAGCCCCGCTCAACTGCGAGAGCGTGATACTTCATGTCTTCGCAGTGAGCACTGCAGAGAAATCTGGGGATTTGTGGGAGGTCCCTGGGTATATGAAGGGCCGGGAGGAGCCTGTTTTTGCATGTCTGCAGTGAACAGTGCCCTCTGGCGGAGGATTACCCACGTGTAAGTATTATATATGGAGCAGGACGTACTGTATGCTTAGAATATTTAATAAGCACGTCACAACTGGAGAGTGCATTAAACACCTCACAAGGAAGATCATCAGAGGCACTATCAAGCATATTTCTGATGAGGGTTCTAGTGGCCACAGCAGTAATGGCAGAGGCACAGACCGGGCGCAGCGCCGTCCCCGCACATGCAAAGGCGTGGGAGGCCAGCAGGTCAATGCACCGGTCATCAGCATCCTGCAGGGTGGTAGAATCAGGGGGGTGTATGACAGGGACGTTAGTTAGCCCAATTATCGGGACATCCGCCTCGGGGGGGGGGGGGGGGGGGGGGGGGGATGACCAACATTTAACCACCTCAGGCGGAAAGGAATACTTCCTATCCCAGTCCCTTGGGACCCCGGGAAGTTTACTAGGGCACTCCCATTCTTTGAGCACCAGGGAATGGAAGTGAGCCTGCTCTAAGAATTCCAAACGTGATGACACGGTATGGGAGCGCCCCCCTCCTTGACTGGGAGCCTCAACAGGGAGAGAGATAGACAGAACCTCAAAGATCTGGGTCAATAATCTGTCAGTGTCATCCGGGGCCCAGGGTTCAGAGCCAGAATCGTCATGACCCCCTGGTCTTTCATCAGATGAGCCTGAGTCAGAAAAGAGCTCCCCTTCATCAGAAGGGGTATAGCCACACAGATTCATAAACTCCTGAGATCCCATAAGGAAAACAATATCATAAGGCGTAAGGTGCCGCTTCTTACCAGGGCCCTTACGAGCTAAGGACCTCGCAATAATCATTTCAGCAGTAGGTAGTCTAGAAGACACAACGGGCTGAGAATCCCCACTTGTATGCGACTCAGCAGGAGTGAGATTTAAGCTTGGGGGAGAATGTGAAGTGAAACGAGGACAGACCGCAAAACCAGCACTTGCTCGGCACAGGGTACACAGACCCATGCCATGTATCAGCATGAGGTTGTCCACACGCTACACACAGCCGGCTTGTCCTGAAGGAAGCCCGTTCCCATAATCCTGGGAAGCCTCCATATGGTGATTATTAGGCACAGTATGCCAGTAGGGATTGACGCTATGAAGCAACCCTGGATGCCCCAATGACCCGCTAGTGAAGTGGGAGTAATTATACTGGGCCCGACTGGCAATTACACAGGGCCGGGAGAAGCCACTGGATTCAACCGTCTGAAAGACATAATGAGAATAAGGGGTGTCAGAACCATGCACAGTAAGCAAGAAGCATAAAAATTGCCCGCGAGGGCACTTACAGACCACGGAAGGGGAGACCGTTACCCGCTAGAGCGCGCGCCTACATCAGAATGGCGCCAAATGAACGGGCGGGCCAGAGCGTGCAGTGACGCGGAGCGCGCCAAGCCAGGTCACCGCCCCCCCGAAGAGCACAAAGCTCTAAGACAGCAACCAATGATGTCTTGAAGATTGAAGTGTATGCCGCACTTAGAATAGATGACTTGCCAATGATGACGCCGCAGCGTCTGAGGCGCCGCCGCCGCCCGGCGCAGAACATCCAAGGAAGGAAAAAGCGGCGGCAGATACACAAGTGAAATACAAATCATTGCGGCAGCTGACACCCCATATACAAGTCCAAGGACATTACAAAGGCCTTATGCATCACAATACACTGGCACCAGACACACACACACCCCCCCCCCCCCTTTCTTTCCCCCCGAGCTACCGGGGGGAACGAGGGAGGATGGCGGCCCTTTGTACAGGGCCCACTGCTACATGGGGAATGGGGCAATAATGCGGGAGGGGCATCCCATAAAGGCTCACCATCAGCCTATACCGCCTACCCTTTGGTGAGGGACTGCGGTGGAGCATGGCTCCCTAAGCATGCATGGTGCTGCCTACCTTCACCCGACCAGCGCAGCCCAGGCTGGGAGGCACATCATCACAAGGGACGGGTGGGAATAGTCCAACAGGGCCGCAGGCTTTAATAGCCCCGCTCACCTGCGAGAAAGTGATACTTCATGTCTTCGCAGTTAGCACTGCAGAGAAATCTGGGGATTTGTGGGAGGTCCCCGGGTATTTGAGGGGCCGGGAGGAGCCTGTTTTTGCATGTCTCTGCAGTGCAGCGCCATCTGGCGGAGGATAACCCAAGTGTAAGTAATCTATCTGGAGCAGGACGTACTGTATACTAAGAATAACAGAGGCACAGACTGGGCGCAGCGCCGTCCCCGCACATGCAAAGGCGTGGGAGGCCAGCTGGTCAATGCGTCGGTCCTCAGCATCCCGCAGGGTGGTAGAATCAGGGGAATGCATGAGAGAGGTGTTAGATAGCCCTAGGATCGGGGCATCCACCTCGGGGGGAGATGACCAACATTTAACCACCTCAGCAGTAAAGGGATACTTTCTATCCCAACTCTTTGGAACCCCGGAAAGTTTACAGGGGCGCTCCCATTCCTTGAGCAGAAGGTTATGGAAATGTGCCTGCCCTGGAAATTCCAAATGCAATTTTGCTGTATGGAAAAGCTTCCCTCTTTGCCTGGGATCCTCAACAGGGAAAGAGATAGACAGAACCTCAAAGATCTGGGTCAAAAATCTGTCAGTGTC
Organism: Gastrophryne carolinensis; assembly: GCA_027917425.1. NCBI lineage: Eukaryota > Metazoa > Chordata > Amphibia > Anura > Microhylidae > Gastrophryne > Gastrophryne carolinensis. Next base: position 640,332,502 of record CM051234.1, read on the forward strand.
ATCCGGGGCCCAGGGGTCAGAGCCAGAATAGTCATGACCCCTTGGTCCCTCATCAGATGAGCCTGAGTCAGAAAGGAGCTCCCCTTCATCAGACGGGGTATAGCCACACAGATTCATAAACTCCTCAGCTCCCATAGGGAAAACAGTAACATTAGGCGCCAAGTGCCGCTTCTTCCCAGGGCCCCATGTCATCCTTAACATAAAATACATATGGCAAGTGCAACAAAAATCAAAAGATGGACTCACCACACAGCAAACCGACAGGAGGGAGCACCGCAGCGTCCACAGCAAGGAAGGCCTGAGCCTGGCTCCCAGCACAGCAGCAGTAAAGGCAGCGAGACTGGCCCAACCGCGCCTTCTGGAAAGATCCTCGGGGGGGGGGGGGGGGCTGGCTACTGGCGCGACGTCAGCTGCGCGCCGACGCCGGCCCCGCATCCCCCCACGGTGCGTCAGAGAAGAAACGCCACCCTCCTAAATACACTGTCATGGCGGCGGCTCCTGTTAGCGACGGCTGCAGAGTGCACTCCTCCCATCCAACCCCCCACCCCCACGGCGGTGCAGAGGAGGCCCACGAGGCACAACTGCCGCAAGAAGCGCGCGCCCCCGGGCACACCGACGGGGGAACGCAGGGAGATGAGTAGGAGGTCAGAGACCGCTCCTCACTGCCTGTCAGTGAGAAGCGCAAAGTGAAAGTCGCACCAAGCATGCAGCACACACACAAATAATAAATCTGTGGCCAGGGAGGGACATATACATAGAAAGAAAATATACATAGTGGTTCCCCCTCAGGCTCACCATAAGCCTGTGGCTGGCTACCTTTTAGAATAAGGTCTGCGGCCCAGAGCATGTGCTCTGCTGAACGCCACATACCCCAGCATTCACCCTACCATCACAGATCCCGTAGCAACCAAAGGCTGGGAGGCAGGAATGGGTCAGAAGAGATCCATGGGAATAGAGTTCACAGCGGCCGACGGGCTAGGTGACCCCGCTCTGCTGCCAAAATCTGAGAGAGAGTGCCAACCATCTTATGCAGCCAAACTGCAAGATGAACAACTGCGGAATGATAGAGGGGAAGCTGCCTTTTATAGGGGGCCGGGAGGAGCTACATCTTGCAGTCAAGCGCCCTCTAGAGGCGAACACCCAATCATGAGGATATTGGGACGGCCTGGACTGGATGTAGGGAAAAACCAATGAAACCTATCTCACATATCCTCAGCCAGGATGGCCAGACACAGCAGACAAACCCTCTGCCACTACGCCAGTTTGTCTGGGCCTTGTCTGCTGTGTAACTTTGGCTTTTTTCTACAATAAAATCTATGACTGTTTAAATATAAACATAGTAGTGCCACTTGTATTGGGAATTGGGAGTGAGTGGGACTCCTCTTTTTCTTTGGTTAACAGGGCACATGAGGCGCTCATTACCTGCTTCTTCTCCTGCAGGTCGGCCACGATCTTCTTTCCTTCTATAGTGGCCTCAAAGCTGTAGACAGCGGAGTCCTCATCCATGGGGAAGACAAAGATGGCTTCCACCGCCTTCTCCTCCGTGTTCTTATACTTGAGAGTCGCTGATACATCGGCCACAAAGATTTTCACATGGACGTCTACCTGGATGCTCCGCAGAGGAACTGCACACAACAATCAAAATATGTTTAAAGACAATGGCCTCGATTTAATAAAAGGTAGAAAAAAATTCTCAAGGTAGTAAAAAATTCAATTAATGAGAAAAAAGCCAGAGAATGTCACTGTTACTGAATCACCAGATATGGAGACAATGAAAGTCAATGGCACTTTTTTACTACAGGTAAAAAAGGGGTAAAAAGTACAATACTTCTTAGTAGTAGAAAAAGTGCCATTGACTTTAATTGTCTTCCTATCTGGTGATTCACTAACAGTGAAATTCTCAGGCTTTTTTCTCATGAATTGAATTAGTGAATCTTGGTGAATCAAGGCCTAAGGCCTCAATTCAATAAAAGTAGAAAAAAAATCTCATGGTAGTGAAAGATTCAATTCATGAGAAAAAAGCCTGAAAATTTCACTGTTGCTGAATCACCAGCTAAGAAAACAATGAAAGTCAATGGCAGCTTTTTACTCCTAGGAAAAGTAAAGAACGGTTTACTCCTTTCTACACTGTAGTAAAAGCTGCCATTGACTTTCATTGTATTTTTATCTGGTGATTCAGTAACAAGTGACATTCTCAGGCTTTTTTCTCATGAATTGAATCTTTTATTACCCTGAGAATTTTTTTCTACCTTTATTGAATCGAGGCCAAAGCCTGGAAGAAGAAATGTATTTCCTATAGAGAGGCAATTGGGAGACTAAAAATACAATTCTGTGATTACTCACCTGTAGAATTGATTTTACGGTGTACAGCACGGCTTGCTTCATTTCTATTCTTTACATGTGGGTAATCCGCCACCAGGTGGCGCAGTCGACTGCAGGAAGACTTGTGGCCCCTCCTGGCCTAAGAATTACCCAGAAGGACCCAGTGTTTGAAAGCAGTATGCAACAAGCCGGGAGGCAAAGACCATGTTAATAAAACACAGCCCACTAAAGAGTAACTCTCTCAACAAAAATCACCATAACAAGGCAAAAGAGAATAACGATAACAAGGGTGGGATGAAGCAAGCTGTGCTGTACACCGTAAAAATACAATTCTGTAAAGAACTCACCTGTAGAATTGATATTATTGGTATACAGTACGTCCTGCTCCAGATATAATACTTACACTTGGGTTATCCTCCGCCAGATGGTGCTGCACTGCAGAGACATGCAAAACAGGCTCCTCCCGGCCCTTCAAATACCCGGGACCTCCCACAAATCCCCAGCATTGAAAAGCAGTGAACAAGAAGCCGGGAGAATTAAACCACCCAGACAACTGGTAACGATAACAATGATAACAATCACCATACAGGGGATCCAGAATAATGCAAAACCAGGGTGGGGTGGAGCAGGCCGTACTGTATACCAATAATACCAACTCTACAGGTGAGTTCTTCACAGAATTGTATTATTCTTAGTATACAGTACATCCTGCTCCAGATATAATACTTACACTTGGGACATCCAATAGCAGTGTCCATAAGGTAGGGTGGGATCCCCCAACAAAAGATGACAACAGGCAGTTTAAACTACTGCCGCTTGCAAAACCTTGCGGCCAAAAACAGCATCAGCTGAGGCCCTAATATCAACCTTGTAAAACTTTGAAAAGGTATGAACAGAAGACCGAGTAGCGGCCTTGCAAACTTGTTCAACAGAAGCCTGGTGCTGGAAGGCCCAAGAGGCACCAATAGCACGAGTAGAATGAGCAGTAAGACGAAAGGGGGGACTCTTCCCCTTAGCAGAGTGGGCCTGAATCACAGCCTGACGAATCCATTTGCTAATAGTAGACTTGGCCGGAGCCAAACCCTTTCTAGGACCAGAGGGGACCACAAAACGAGCATCAGTCTTCCTGAAGGCCGCAGTGACTACCAGGTAATACTCCAGACACCTGACCACATCCAAGGAATGCAGAACCCTTTCCTTAGCTTTGCTAGGATTAGGACACAAAGAAGGAAGAACAATATCCTGATTCAAATGAAAGGCAGACACCACCTTAGGCAGAAAATCTGGCTTAAAGCGGAACACCACCTTGTCCTGGTGTCTCTCGTAGTATGGGGGCTGAATAGACAACGCCGCCAGCTCAGACACACGCCTGACCGAAGTGATAGCCACCAGAAAAACAACTTTGAGGGTAAGTACAGCCAGAGCAACATCCTGAATAGGCTCAAAGGGAGCACCCTGCAAGGCAGACAAAACCAGGTTCAAGTCCCAAACAGGGACCGTAGGCTTACGTGGGGGACGCACGTGAGTGACCCCCTGAAAGAAGGTCTTAACCAAGGAATGCTGAGCAAAAGACTTCTGAAAGAAGACCAACAGGGCAGAAACCTGACCCTTCAGAGTACTGAGTTTTAAACCCAACTCCAATCCATGTTGTAAAAACTCCAGAATCCTAGGGATGAAGAACTCCCTGCAGGGAAGAGACCTAGACTCACACCAGTCTATGTAGGAACGCCATACCCTATAATAGATGGCAGAAGAAGTTTTCTTCCTAGCCCCTACCATGGTATCCACCACTGAGACAGACAAGCCTTTCTCCATCAAGATGGAGGTTTCAGCAGCCAGGCCGTCAAAGCCAGAGTTTGTAAATTGGGATGGCATAAGGAGCCCTGAGTGAGTAGATCTGGCGCCTCTGGCAGGACGTACTGGTCCACTGCCATTTGTACCACGTCTGCGAACCACACTCTTCTTGGCCACCTTGGGGCCACCAGAATCACTGGCACCCTTATCAGGGCAATCTTGCGCAGAACCCTGCCCAGCAGGGGGAACGGGGGAAAGACATACAGGAGCCGAAATTTCTTCCAAGACAATGACAGAGCGTCCGTGGCCACGGCCAGAGGTTCCTGAGACAGGGAGACAAAGGCCGGGAGCTTGCGATTGTGACGGGACGCAAACAGATCCACATCCGGTAGGCCCCACCGGTAACACAGGGACTGGAACACCCTGTTGCAGAAGGACCACTCCCCCTGACGGGAAGTCCCCCTGCTCAGAGAGTCTGCTAGGAGATTCTCTACCCCCGGGATGTAAACAGCCGAAATGCATTGAACATTGGCCTCCGCCCATGTCAGAATCCGTGACACTTCCTGGAGGGCACCCTTGCTCCGGGTCCCTCCCTGATGGTTAATGTAGGCAACCGCCGTCCTGTTGTCTGAGCGCACCTGCACAGACAGTCCCTGCAGGTGATCGATCGGTCAACTGCTCCAGAACCAACCTGACTGCCCGTAGTTCCAGAATGTTGATGGGTAAATGGGCCTCCTGAGGGCCCCACCTCCCCTGGAACCTTAGGGACTTCCAGAATCCCCCCCCCCAACCTGACAGACTGGCATCCGTGGTGACCGTCTCCCAGGAGGGAGCTAGAAAAGACCTGCCCTTTAGCAAGTTCTTGAGGTCTAGCCACCACAAGAGGGACCCTCTGACCGATGGGGGAAGCACACAAACCCCGTCCAAGGACGCGGGATCCTTGTCCCATACTGAGAGGAGGTGAAGCTGCAGAGGCCTCGAATGGAACTGAGCAAAGGGCACCGCCTCGAAGCATGCCACCATCAGCCCCACCAGCTGCATTCCCTGCCTGAGGGAGAGCTGGGGGCACGAGAGCAGGGACCGCACCTGCGCAGTCTGAGCTTCCACCTTCTGTTGGGGAAGGAATATTCGTGACTGAACCGTATCCAGAATCATCGCCAGGAATGGGGTCACCGACAAAGGGGACAGAGAGGACTTGGGATGATTGATCACCCAGCCGAAGGACTCCAAGGTGGACACCACCAGCTGAGTGTCCAGCTCCGCCTGCTGTAGGGGCCATGAGGCGATGAGGATGTCGTCCAGGTAGGGCAGCACTCGAATGCCCCCTGACCTTATCAAGGACATCACCCCCGCCAGCACCTTGGTGAACACTCTGGGAGCTGAAGTGAGGCCAAACGGTAGGGCCACAAACTGGTAATGTTGATCGTTCAATGCGAATCTGAGAAACCTTTGATGTCCCGGGAACACAGGGATGTGAAGATAAGCATCTTTGATGTCCACAGTCGTCATAAAATCCCCTGGGCGCAGAGAGCCAACGGCTGAGCGCAGAGTTTCCATGCGAAAGCGTTTGGGCTTGACAAATTTGTTGAGGATCTTTAAATCCAGGATGGGCCTGACTGACCCATCTCTTTTGGGTACTGTGAAAAGGTTGGAGTAGAACCCCTCTCCCAATTCTCTCAAGGGAACCTTGCAAATAACTCCCAGATCCAGAAGTCCTTGCACTGCCTGCATCAGGACCTGAGCGGATACTGGGTCCTGGGGGATCTGGGACCTGATGAATCTTGAGGGGGGCCGAACAGCAAACTCGATCTTGTAGCCAGAGGTAACTACCTCCTTAATCCACCGGTCTGAGACTCTGCGCCTCCAGACGTGCGCGAAGTGCTGTAGCCGTCCCCCCACCCAGGCGGGCAAGGGCGCCCCATCATGCCTGAGGGGTCTTGGGAGGGGCTTTGGGTTTGGTCCCCCAGGAGGAGCCAGGGCGTCGCCCCCTGCTCCTATGCCAAGAGTCTGCACGAGCCCCCGCGAAGGACACCCCTTTCCCCTGTTTAACGCCTCTGTAGGGGGCTGAAAGGGGGCCCTGGTTACGAAAGGGCCGAGGCTGCCGCCTGCGTTGTAGTAACTTACCTCCTTTAGCAAAGAGGTCTAGGCGGTCCCCAAACAGGTGTAGGCCCTTAAATGGAAGCCCAGTAAGGGCTTTCTTAGCAGCATTGTCGGCCGCCCACTGGCGTAGCCATACCGCGCGGCGTATAGCCACCGCCAAGGCGGAAGATCTGGCACACAGCCTAATAGCATCATCCGATGCAGACAAGATAAAGTTCACAAATACGTCACAGTTAGACAGTGCATTAATAGTATCAGTAGGCAACTCGTCTGGGCCGTCAAGTGCATTCCTGACCATGGCCCTGAGCGCCACAGCGCCGCCCCTCCAAACGCAAAAGCATGGCATGCCGCAGCCTAGTAGTGTCGGGGGAGTGCATAATAGAGGTGTTAGACAGTTCTAGAATAGGAGCATCGACCTCGAGGGGCGAAGACCAGCACTTGACCATAATAGCAGGAAATGGATACTTCCTGTCTAAGCTCTTAGGGATCTCAGGAAGTCTACTGGGATGTTCCCACTCCTTCAGCACAAGGTTATTGAAATGGGTTTGCTCAGGAAATCCAATCGAGCCTTAGCAGTATGAAATAGCTCACCCCTTTGCCTGGGAGCCGCAACAGGGGGAGAGATGGACAAAACTTAAAAAATCTGAAGCAGTAGTTTGTCAGTATCATCCGGGGTCCAGTGGTCAGATCCGGAATCGTCATGACCCCTTGACTTCTCCTCAGATGATTCTGAGTCAGAGAACAGCTGCCCTTCGTCCGAAGGGGCATGGCCAAATAGATGCGAAAACTCATCAGACTCCGTAGGGAAAGGAGCAGAATCAGGGATTATGTGCCGCTTTTTTGCAGTGGCCTTGTGCGCTAGAGAACTAGCAAGCAACTTCTCAACACTGGCCAGTCTAGTAGCCACACCAGGATGAGAATCCCCGCTTGTATTGGGGGTTAGACTCAGGCTTGGGGGGGGGGGGGGGGTAGGTGAAGTGAGGCGAGGTGCAGGCCCAGCCACAGGAGGGGCGGGAAGTACCATTAGCGCCTGCTGTGCACAAGGGACGCAGACCCGTGCATTGTCACCACTGATAGGTGAGACCCCACAAGCTACACACAGCCGGGCTTGTCCCGAGGGAACCCCGTTCACAATATCCTGGGATGCTTCCATATGGTGATTAATAGGCACAATAGGCCAGTAGGGATTGACGCTATAAGCTACCCTGGATGCCCCAAAGACCCGCAGGGAAGTGGGAGAAATTATGCTAGGTCCAACTGGCAATTACACCGGGCCGAGAGAAGCCACTGGATTCGACCGTCTGAAAGACATAATGGGAATAGGGATGTCAGAGCCATGCGCAGTGAGGAAGAATGAAGAAAATCGCCTGCGAGGGCACTTACAGACCTAGGGAGGAGGAGGACCTAAAATGGCGCCAATCGATTCTCGAAGGGCGGGCCAGAGCAGGCCTGTGACGCGAAGCGCGCCAAGCCAGGTCCCCGCCCCCCCCCGAAGAGTGCGAAGCTCTGAGTTAGTAGTGAAGGCAGACAAGAAAACGCGAGTGTATGACACACATAGAAAAAAACAGGGGTTTGCCAAGAAGGCGACGCCGCCGCCTGTTCTCATGCTCACCGAATAAGGGCAGGAGACTCGCACGGCGGCGGCCGATAATAATAAAAAGGCAAACTGCGCGGCTCTGACACCAAGGTGTATAAGTCAAGGACAATACTAAGGCCATAACGTGTAATTAATACACTAAGACCACCACACACACACACACCCCCCCCCCCTTTTCTTTCCCCCCGAGCCACGGGGGGAATGAGGGAGGATGGTGACCCTTTGAACAGGGTCCACCACACACGGGGTATGGGGCAATAATGCGGGAGGGGCATCCACTAGAGGCTCACCATCAGCCTAAACCCCCTACCCTTTGGTGGGGGACTGCGGAGGGGCATGGCTCCGTTAAGCACGCGTAGTGCTGCCTACCTTCACCCGACCAGCGCAGCCCAGGCTGGGAGGCACATCATGAAGAGGACGGGTGGGAGTAGTCCAACAGAGCCGCAGGCTGTAATAGCCCCGCTCACCTGCGAGAGAGTGATACTTCATGTCTTCGCAGTCAGCACTGCAGAGAAATCTGGGGATTTGTGGGAGGTCCCTGGGTATTTGAAGGGCTGGGAGGAGCCTGTTTTACATGTCTCTGCAGTGCAGCGCCATCTGGCGGAGGATAACCCAAGTGTAACTATTATATATGGAGCAGGACATACTGTATACTAAGAATATCAATTCTACAGGTGAGTAATCACAGAATTGTATTTTTCCAGGTGTACAGCACGACTTGCTTCATACAATTCTGTGAAATACTCACCTGTAGAATTGGTATTATACGTATACAGTACGTCCTGCTCCAGATATAATACTTACACTTGGGTAATCCTCCGCCAGATGGCGCTGCACTGCAGAGACATGCAAAACAGGCTCCTCTCGGACCTTCCACAAATCCCCAGCATTGAAAAGCAGTGAACAAGAAGCCGGGAAAATTAACCACCAAAACTGGTAATAACAACAATAACAATCACCATACAGGGGATCCAGAACAATGCAAAAACCAGGGTGGGGTGGAGCAGGACGTACTGTATACGTATAATACCAATTCTACAGGTGAGTATTTCACAGAATTGTATTATTCTAAGTATACAGTACGTCCTGCTCCAGATATAATACTTACACTTGGGACATCCAATAGCAGTGTCCATAAAGTAGGGTGGGATCCCCAACAAAAAAGGTAACAGCAGGCAGATTAAACCCCTGCCGCCTGTAAAACCTTGCGGCCAAAAACAGCATCAGCTGAGGCCCTAACATCAACCTTGTAAAACCTTGAAAAGGTATGAACAGAAGACCAAGTAGCGGCCTTGCAAACTTGCTCAACAGAAGCCTGGTGCTGGAAGGCCCAAGAGGCACCAATAGCACGAGTAGAATGAGCAGTAAGGCGGGAGGGAGGTACCTTCCCCTTGGAAGAATAGGCCTGAATCACAGCCTGACGAATCCATTTGCTAATAGTAGACTTGGCGGAAGCCAAACCCTTCCTAGGCCCGGAAAGCACAACGAAGAGAGCATCAGTCTTCCTGAAAGCCGCAGTGACTACCAAGCAAAGAGGGACGGCCCGGCAGTTCCTCCCACGGACGCCCCCTAGGTCTCAGTAGACATATCACCCCCGTCATCGCCTAGGCGATCACTCCGGGAGCAGAACCAAGGCCAGATAATAAGGCCACAGCAGCAGTGTTGGAGCGCCAACAACTAACCTGTAAGGTCCTTGGAGCCCGGAAGGCACAAAGGCCATGAAATAAGCGTTTTAGGTCCCTACCGACGGCAAGAGGACCCTGGACACAGGGCACTGGCGGCCCAACTCAGAGGAACCATGCAGTAAACCGCCTGTGAATGTAAGTTGCCTCACCTATGGAAGGCCATAATGGATAGAGTGTCTCATCCGTTTGGAGGAATGTGGAAAGGTTAGTGTAGAGGCCCCTGCCTCTGTGTGTTAAGGGCAACCAGCAGGTGACCCCAGACCTCACAGATCGCGCGTGACCTGCTCCAACACAAAAAGAGAGGCAGGGACCAGAAGCATCCTGAATATCTCGGGAAGGAGCTGCCCAGCAGACATTATCCTGCATCCAGAGGAAACTTCCTCCTGACTCCATCAGAACGAGGCATGCAGCCTCCTGATAGGGGCAAGGTGCTGCGGCCAGCCCCATCATGCTTGGGGGGTTTTGGTAACAGGCTTGGACTTAGTCCTGCCGGAGGGACCAGAGCGTTGTCTGCCACTCCTGGGGCAGGGATCTATACCAAAAAGCTGGAAGGACACCACTGGTTCTGGTTTGACGCTAACATAGGGGGGGTGGAGGGGTGCCCCTGCCTCGAGAAGGCCGGGGCCGCCTTCTGTAAAGGGGTGTTTTGCCCTTTTTTCCAAACAGGTCCAGACGGGTCCCGAATAGGCGTCGCCCTCTAAAGGGAAGCCCAGTAAGAATCTTTTTCGTAGCATCATCAACACCCCACTGTCGCAGCCAGACCAGTCGGCGTATAGCTACGACAAGGGCGGAAGTTCTAGCGCACATACTGATGGTGTCATCCAGCGCGAAAAGGATAAATCTTACAAATACATCACAACTGGAGAGTGCATTAAACACCTCCCAGGGGAGATCCTCCGGTTGATGATCAATCAGCTTTCTGATGAGGGTCCTAGTGGCCACTGCAGCGATGGCCGCGGCACAGACCAGGCGCAGAGTCATCCCTGCACAAGAAAAGGCGTGGGAAGCCAGTCTATCAATGCGCCGGTCCGCAGCATCCCGAAGGGTACGATAACTAGGGGCCGCAATAAAGGGGGGGTTAAGAACCCCAATGATCGGTGCATCCACCACGGGAGGTGATGACCAGCAGTTAACCACCTCAGGGGGAAAAGGGTATTTCCAATCCCAGACCCCTGGAAGTTTGCTAGGGCATTGCCATTCTTTGAGTACAAGAGCCTGGAAGTGATCCTGCTCCAGAAATTCCAAACGCGGCGGCGCTGTATGGAAACTCTCCCTTCTAGGCCTAGAGGCCTCACCAGGGATAGAAATAGACAAGACCTCGAAGATCTTTATCAGTAATTCGTCAGTGTCACACAGGCCCCAAGAACCGGGGCCCGGATCATCATGACTCCTCAGCCCCTCGTCCGATGAGCCCGAGTCAGAGAATAGCCGACCTTCATCATAAAGAGCAAAACCCTGCTCAGTAGTGGACTCTTCAGATTCAGAAGGAATGGGCGAAACCGGAGGCGTCAGGGACCGCTTCTTACCAGGGCCCAAGCGCTCTGCTAACCTCGAAATCACCTGCTCGGCCGTAGGCAGTCTGCGCGGCACGACTTGCTGTTCATTCCCGCTCGAGTGCGACTCATCAGGAGTGAGATTTAAGCACGGGGAGAGAGGTGTATTGAAACGAGGTGCAGCCACTGGCAACCCTGATTGCAGGGCCAGTGCTTGTTCAGCACATGGTCCGCAGACCCGTACTCTGTCTGCATCAGCGTGGGGCAGTCCACACGCTGCACACAGCCGGTCTTGTCCCGGAGGGACCCCGGTCACATAGTTCCTGAGATGCCTCCATATGGTGATTGTTAATGTAATATACCAGTAGGGATTTACGCAATAGGCCACCCTGGATGTCCCAAAGACCCGCTAGGTTAATGTGGGATAATTTGTAAGCCCACTACAATATATGTTAGGCAGGGAGAAGCCACCGGAATCTTCAAGTTCTGAAAGACATAAGGGGAACAAGGGGTGTCAGGGCCATGCGCCACAAAAAGAGTACTAATAATGAAAACGCCCGTGAGGGCACTCATCGACCTGGGGAGGGGAAGGAGACCGCCAACACGCGCACGCGGGGATAAACAAAATGGCGCCAACCGAACCTCGGAGGGCGGGTCTAAACTGGGCTCTCCCCCAAAGAGCGCGAAACTCTGAAGCAGCCGTGTAAAGGCTCGGCAAGCTAAGCATATAGTGTGCCAATAAGGACATCTGCTAGTGGATGCTCATGAAGTCTCAATACACCGCCACCATTCTAACGCCCGTAGGTGTACGAAAATACAATTCTGTGAAATACTCACCTGTAGAATTGGCATTATACGCATGCAGTACGTCCTGCTCCAATATAATCCTTACACATGGGTAATCCTCCGCCAGAGGGCGCTGTTCACTGCAGACATGCAAAAAAACAGGCTCCTCCCAGCCCTTCATATACCCAGGGACCTCCCACAAATCCCCAGTATTGAAAAGCAGTGAGAAAAGAAGCCGGGAGAAACCAACCACCAACTGGTAACAATAGTAATGATAAAAAAATCACCATACAGGGGATCCAGAAATGTAAAACCAGGGTGGGGTGGAGCAGGACGTACTGTATGCGTATAATACCAATTCTACAGGTGAGTATTTCACAGAATTGTATTATTCTAAGCATACAGTACGTCCTGCTCCAATATAATCCTTACACATGGGACATCCAATAGCAGTGTCCATAAAGTAGGGTGGGATCCCCAACAAAAAGGCACAGCAGACAGTAGAGGCGCTGTCACCTGCAAACTTTGCTACCAAGTACGACATGAGCAAAGGCTCTAACGTCAATCCCATAACAAAACCTTTGAAAAGGTATTGAACAGAAACAAGCAGCGGTCTAGCAACTTATTCAACAGAAAACCTGGTGCTGAAGGGCCAAAGGTACCCAAACACCAAGAGAACGGGGGGGGGGGGGGGGGGGAGAGAGAGAGAGAGAGAGAGAGAGAGAGAGAGAGAGAGAGAGAGAGAGAGAGAGAGAGAGAGAGAGAGAGAGAGAGATATTGATTCTTCCCCCTTAAAGGAATAGGCCAGTGTAACGGCCTAACCAGCCCAAAGGCAACACGGAAGCCTCGTAAAACTTAGAACTCTGCCCAACGGGGAAATACAAACTGGTCTCCCGCAAGACAGGCGGGGATACAGACCCCTTCACTAACAAGGATCAGCAAGAAGCCGAAACCTTTACTCAGGACCCGGAAGGCAAACCATCCAAGTAAGATCAGTCCAAAGGGCGCATAGGCCCTGGAAGCAAACGAGATCAGGCGCATACATATGGAGGCGCCCGCAGACCCCAAAGGGCATCAGTCCCCCTAAGGGACAAGAAACAACCAGGAAAATTTCAACACCTGTTGAGGGGATGTAGACCCCTTACTTCAGCATTATTAAGAATAAGGCCCATAGGCAGACTAAAAGAACTTAAATAATGATCATAAAACACCACCTTGGACAAAAGGCTCTGGCGTAAGGCGGAATACCACCACATCATGGTGTGTATGTATATATATACACATATAATGAACGAGGGCTAAGTAATCAGCACCACCTTCTCAGGCACGCGTCTGACTGAAGCAACAGCCCCCGGAGGGGCTACTTGAACTACCAGACAGCTCAGACAGCATCCAGGATAAGTCCCAAGGGAACAATCCGCAGGGCAAACAGAATGGAAATTGATCCCAACAGGGACCATAGAACTACTAGGGAGATGCCCCTGAGCAATCCCCAAGAGAACTCCTAACAAGGAAGACAGAACCAGACTTCTACAGGAAGGCAGACAGGACAGAACCTGAACCTTCAGAGTACCTAGATGGGGAGCCAACCCCAACCTATGCTGTAATGACTCTAGAACCCTGGGAACCGAGAACGTTCAACAGGGGAGAGACCAAGACTCATGCCAATCAATAGGGGTACACCATAACCCCCAATAGACGGAGGAAGTGGAAGCCAAAGAAGCTTGCTCCTAGCCCCCCATATACCAAATCACCCAGAAGATAAGCCCGTCTCCAAGGGGTGAATGAGTCAGCTGTCAAGCCCCAGACTAGAGTCTGTAGATTGGGACGACATAAGAAGGAGCCTGACAAGGGTAGAACCGCACTCCTAAGAGAGCGTACAGGTCCGCTGACCTCAGCAGAGGCATCTGCGAACCACAGTTCACTAGGCCACCCAGGGGCCATTGATCTCAGGGGTCTCTATATCAGCACGATCGTGCGCAGAACCCCACATAGCAGGGTGAATGAAGTTAAAGCCTACAGCACCTGGTATTCCCAGGCGGTCTCCCATCCAAGTACTGACCAGGCCCGACCCTGCTCAGCCTCCGAGATCAGACGAGATTGGGCACATTCAGGGTGGTGTGGTCGTAGGCTAGAAAGTCTAGACATAAATTTACTGAGCCCCCATGACCAGAGTCAGAATATTCTGGGGCAGTAAAAACAAGGGCAGAGCCCCTGTGATATAAGCGAAACCCAACAGAGCCACCCTAGTTGGCTCTCAGAGGGACAACAGGATAGCACAACCTGCCACTGAAAGACATCCATTGGAGCGAACACCACTGAGGAGCAGGGGGCGTAGACCCCCACCCAGATCAGGAACCTTCCAGGAGAATCATCCTGCTTCAAGCTCCAGACCAATAATAAAACAGGCCATTGTCTTCCAACAGGCCAAGAGTCCCCAAATAGACAGGTCCTAAAGAGGAGAAGTCCAGCAGTTATAGAGTCAACTGAAGGCTCATTGTTTTAACAAAGCCATTAGGTAAGATGGACCCTCTAAGGGACCCTACCTAGGAACCACGGGGGGTTTTAGAAGAAATTCCCCTTCCCGCCAACCTGCGTGACTTGGTACCCAAGGTGACCATTCACAGGAAGATGCAAGTAAAGAAGGGGGTGCCCCCTGACAGGGTCCTTGAATATGATCAGCTCAAGAGGAACCACCGTATCGAAGGGGAATGAGCACAGACCTAGCTCCCGGGGTGCTGGAACCCCATCTAGGGTCAATAACCTACTGTGCCGAAGAGCCCAAAGGCTCTGTATATAAGGGACATCATCTGATACGCCACCAACGGGCCCACCAGCTGCGATCCTGTCTGGTGAAAGTAAGATGTCAGCAAAGGGGGACAGAGCCCCCGTAACCAGGAGTCCACTTGTTGCCCAGGAAGAAGGCTCGAGCCTGAACCGAATCCAAGAACTGGAGATAGCGGATAAGGGACCGTGAGGAATTGAGGTGACTGAGCACCCATCCAGTAACTCCCAGGAGACACCGCCGGCCGACTAACCCACTCGGCCTGACGTAGAGATTGGGGAGTAAGGAAAGACAACCCGGTAGGTCCTAGTGCGGATGCCCCACAGGCATGTCCGAGACATCATCCCCATCCACGCCATGGCGAATAGCCTGGGGGCGGAAGAGAGGCCAAAAACAAGGCCCCAATCCGCAGGGTTGGTCCTGCAACACTGACTAGTAACGGTCTTGGTGTCCAGAAGACAGAGCGGGAACTAACAGGATCTAGAACACCACAGGAGGCCAGAAGCCCCCCTTACACAGGGAGCCTGTGTCCCAAGACAGAGATATCATACAAGGACTACCTGTGAGTGTAGAATTGCCAAGCCTATCATTGGCCAGCATGGCCCAGATTGCCTCATCATTTTGAGGGAAAGAGAAAGCCTCTATGTTAACTTATCGTCCCATTCTGTTAAGGGCAACCTGCAAGTAAGCCCAGACCCTGCCGGCCGAGTACAGCCTGCAATAACTCCTGAGAGGAAAACAGGGGCTCGAAGCACCCTGACAACCTCCGAGAGGGACCGCCCAGCCAATTCTATCCTGTGTCCAGGTGAACTACCTCCTGGATCCACCAGAAGGAGAAGATACGCTCCCAGATAGGAGTCAGGTGCTGTGGCAGTCCCCTCGCCCAGAAGGGCGAGGGCGTCCCTTCATGCTTGGGAAGTCTTGGCAGATTTGGACATAGCCTTGCCAGAGGGCCCAGGGCGTTGCTTGCCCACCCCGTGGTGGAAATCCACTCCGAAAAGTTGGAAGCACACCTCAGGTTCGTGTTTGACACTAACGTAGGGAGGGGGAGGGGTGTCCCTGCCCCGAGGAGGCCGAGACGGCCTTCTGCGTAGGGGTGCCTTACCCTTTTTTCCAAAAAGGTCCAGACGGGCCCCAAATAGACGCCGTCCTTTGAAAGGAAGGCCAGTGAGAGCCTTTTTCGTATCATCGTCAGCACCCCACTGTTGCAGCCAGACCAGGCAACAGATAGCTACCACAAGGGCAGAGGTTCTAGCACACATCTTAATGGTGTCATCCAGCGCTGAGAGGATAAACCTTACAAACACATCACAGTCTGAGAGCGCATTAAATACCTCCCAGGGGAGGTCCTCAGGTCGGTGATCAAGTACCGTAGTTTTCTAATGAGAGTCCTGGCAGCCACCGCAGTGATGGCCGCGGCACATACCAGGCGCAGAGCCATCCCTGTACACAAAAAGGCGTGGGAAGCCAGTCTGTCAATGCGCCGGTCCTCAGCATCCCGAAGGGTACGATAATGAGGGGCAGTCATGAAGGGGGGGGGTTAGTAACCCCTATAATTGGTGCATCCACCATGGGAGGTGCTGACCAAAAGTTAACTACATCAGGGGAAAAAGGGGTACTTTCAATCCCAGACCCCTGGAACCCCTTTAAGTTTACAATGCGAATCCCATTCTTTGGATATAAGAGCCTGGAAATGCTCCTGTTCCAGAAATTCCAAGCGCGGTGTCGCTGTGTGGAAACTCTCCCTCTTAGGCTTGGGAACCTCTCCGGGAGGAGAGATTGACAAAACCTCAAAAATCTTTATAAGTCGTTCATCAGTGTCACACAGGCCCCAAGAACTGGGGCCAGAATCATCACGGCTCCAGGGCATCCCATCCGAGGAGCCCGAATCGGAGAAAAGCTCACCTTCATCAGAAGGATCCAGGTCCTGCATAGCAGCAGATTCATCGGTTTCGTTAGGAACCGGAGAGCCAGGAGGCGTCAGGGACCGCTGCTTTCCAGGGCCCATACGCTCCGCCAAACTAGACAGCACCTGCTCAGTCGTAGGCAGCCTACGCGGCACGACTTGCTGGTCATCCCCGACTCGAGCGAGACTCATCAGGGGTGAGATTTAGGGAGGTGCAGCCACTGGCAAACCTGATTGCAGGGTCAGTGCCTGTTCAGCACACGGTCAGCATCAGCATGGGGCTGACCACACACTGTACACAGCCGGTCATGTCCCCGAGGGACCCCGGGTACATAATTCTGAGATGCCTCCATATGGTGATTATCTGAGCAGTATGCCCGCAGGGATTTACGCAACAGGCAACCCTGGATGCCCCAAGACCCGCTAGGAATGTGGGAGAATTTGTTATGAGGACCCGCAATAATATATGTCAGGCCGGGAGAAGCCACCGAAATCCTGGCATCTGAAAGACATAATGGGATAGGAGGGGGGTGTCAGTGCCATGCGCAGCCGAATAAAAAAATCATAGGAACAAAGACCGCCTGGGAGGGCACTTACATGACCAAGGGAGGAGGCGTATCGCAACCACGCGCGCGAAGACCGTCAAAATGGCGCCAAGCGAACCTCGAGGGGCGGGCCTGATCTGGCTGTGACGCGGGGCGCGTCATGCCGAGTCCCCACCTCCCCCAAAGAGCGCGAAGCTCTAACCAGCGCAACGTGAATGACAGTAGTGGATAGTACACACATACGTAATGTAATTAAGGAGATTGCTCTCACACTAGAGAATGATGCTGCCGTCCAGGCTGCACACTATGTAATGAAAAGACACACACGCGCGCAACCAGAAGGTTTATGTGTGAGGAGCGCGGCACTGACACCCAGGTTTAAATAAAAGATCAACGGCCATAATGTGTTAACATTACACTGGTACTGCCACACATACCCCCCCCCCTTTCTTTTCCCCCGAGCTATGGGAGGAAGCGAGGGAGAAGCGGACCTGCACCCAGGGATTATCGCTATGAGGGGCACGGGCAACAATGCGGGAGGGGCATCTAATGGAGGCTCACCATCGGCCTAAACCGCCTACCCTATGGTGGGGGATTGCGGTGGAGCGTAGCTCCGTGAGTACACGAGGTGCTGCCTACCTTCACCCGACCAGCGCAGCCCAGGCTGCGAGGCACATCTTTATCGAAGAGGACGGGTGGGAATAGTCCCGCAGGGCCGCAGGCTGTGATAGCCCCGCTCACCTGCGAGAGAGTTGATACTTCATGTCTTTGCAGTGAGCACTGCAGAGAAATCTGGGGATTTGTGGGAGGTCCCTGGGTATATGAAGGGCTGGGAGGAGTCTGTTTTTTTGCATGTCTGCAGTGAACAGTGCCCTCTGGCGGAGGATTACCCATGTGTAAGGATTATATTGGAGCAGGACGTACTGTATGCTTAGAATAAATCAGTTTCCTGCCCAAGATGTAGCATAATAACGCAGGACGTGCGGTAGACTATTGCAAGTAAAATTGAGAGGGTCAAACTAGAAAGGCAGCGCAGCTCTGACACCCAGTTGCCGATCAGGGTCAAAAGCACGGCCATAAGGGTGACAATACTGTACACTGAGACCGCCAACGGACTACACACACACACACACACACCCCCCCTTCTTTTCCCCCGAAGTACGGGGGGAAACGAGGGAGGACGGTGACCCTTTACACAGGGTCCACCTCTACACGGGGCATGTGAGAAGAATGCGGGAGAGACATCCACTATAAGGCTCACCATCAGCCTAAACCGCCTACCCTATGGTGGGGGACTGTGGTGGAGCATGGCTCTGTTAAGCACGCATGGTGCTGCCTACCTTCACCCGACCAGCGCAGCCCAAGCTGGGAGGCACATCATCAAGGAGGACGGGTGGGAATAGTCCAACAGGGCCGCAGGCTGTAATAGCCCCGCTCACCTGCGAGAGAGTGATACTTCATGTCTTCGCAGTCAGCACTGCAGAGAAATCTGGGGATTTGTGGGAGGTCCCTGGGTATATGAAGGGCCGGGAGGAGCCTGTTTTTGCATGTCTGCAGTGCACAGCGCCCTCTGGTGGAGGATTGCCCAATTGTAAGTATTATATCTGGAGCAGGACGTACTGTATACTTAGAATATATTGACTGTAGAACAATAGTGTGAGTGCAATTGTGAGACTCTGCTTGTTTTGAGAAGAGGGGGGAGCTTGGGGCACCCCCCACAATATTACTAGAGGGATAGTGGTGATGTGCCGTTGGACCGGGAAGTAAGGTAAGTGAACGGGGCGACCGGGGGGTTTCACACAGCGGGACATCCCGATTTTGGATGCCACGGGGTGAGGGAATCGATCGGCCCGGGAATCTTATAGATTCCAGGGCCGATCGAGCTGGGTTTTGTATGGTGGTGTATTAAAAAAAAATCTTTAATGATACTGAATACTGAATACTTTATTGACCGCCAAATAAGTACAGGATACATACAAGGAATGCTTTTTGGCAGGAGATTTACCATTAGAGCTAAAAAAAAAACAACATATAATACCTATATAACATAATACACCGACTGCACACTTACCTGGCTTTCGAGACTCCATAATGATGAGGCCACAACCAAGACGGCAAGGAGGAAATGGCGACATGTCTGCAGTTGTTCTGTAGGGAGGGAGAGAACACAACCCATGTGACCAACACAACACAGCGGGAGAAACATGGGTTCAGCACACAGAAAAAAAATATTTGGTCAGAAAAATCGGATTGCATGCAAGTTAAAGGTTTTATCCACTATCATGGACTTATCCCACAGACCTCAAACCAGGGGTGCCCTAGGACACAAGATGCCCCACTTACCTTCCACACTGCATATCTCCCACCCCCAACGCTGGTATGTGAACCCTGCACACTCCTATTTCTTACTAAAGGAACTCCCAACTGGAAAACCCAGCTGAATCGGCCCGGGAATTTCTAAGATTCCTGGGCTGATCCATTCCCTCGCCGCTCCAAATTCGGGATGCCCCCTTTGTGTGAAACCCCCGAGGACATCCTGACAGAAATACGCTGGCCATGGCTCATATCTGGAATGTTTGGGTCCTATACAGAAGCAATGTCTTGCAGACCCTCATAATCAATAATCCCCCCTCCATCAGCAGCGCCAGTGAGATGTGGGACCAGCTGGATGATGTGAGTTAAAGGTATTTAAATGTGCTCTGAATTATTGTCAAATTGTCATGATTAAGAACCCAGAAGGGTTGGAAACACGTCAACAAATTCCCTGATTGTTATTGACGCGGTGTCTGGATTGATCTGGATTTTAACCTAATAAAGATTAAGTTTTATTCATTTATCAAGTCTGTTGGCCATTTGGATTTTATACAATAGTGAGGGATTTGGAGCTTCCCTGGCCACGCTTGACATCTTAGGCATATGTGGTGATCTGAATCAGCCATTTCTATGGCTTGGCCCCTAGATTAAACTGAACCTCTGGCCCCAAGGCAACTAGGATTACCTCAAAATCCCGACCATATAGAAAACAAAAACTCTAGGGGTCCCAGCCATCACAATATATGTTATGAGGGTCCAAGACACAATATGGACTGTATAAAGACTGGGCCCCTCTATAACCTATATGTGATGGTTGGGGCATTAGTTTGTTAGAGTAGAACCCAAGTGCATAATGGGTTAAAATATTGTGACATATGGTGCCAAAAAGAATGTCCCATAGATTCAGGTATGTACAATAGATACGTATGAATTTAATCTGGTATCTTTAAGAGAACAGCACTGCCCCCTGGTGGACACATCAAAATGAAAACATGTAGGTAACAGAGTAATGATAGATCCAATAAGAGCTTCAAAATATACAAAAACATGAAATGATGTGTCATCTGGGGTTAAGTGTTGTCTCAGAGATACCAGGTAAAGGAAATGCGGATGACAGAATTCAATGCAACAATACAGGCAACATACAGCATTACAAGAGCGTCAAAGACAATATAATCAACTCACAGGTTTAGGCATAAGTCTAATGAACCAATCGCCATAGGTGGTCAGATCGCTCGCTATAGAATGTTTCGGGGCGGTGAGGCCCCTTCTTCAGCAGAGCGATCTTGGATTCTACTCTAATGACTATTGTATTGTAGATTTCATTTCTTCATTCCTTGATTTACAAACATTTTAATGCATAATCAGAACTTACTGTGGTGTGCATTGCTAATTTGAGATTTTCTGCATGGTTCAGACCCTGGGTAGAGGGTCTTAGGCACAGCACCCAGCTAATTTGGATTCTACAAAATATTTCATCATAGGTGTGCTCCATCCTATCCCTTATTACTAACTGATCTTATTATTCAGGCCACAAATAAAATGAAACTCAAATTAGGGCCCCAGCCATCACATTAATAAATGAATAAGCAATACAACAGGCAATACAAGAATTGCCAATAAATACAAATACAAATGTGAAAATGCATTATAAAAAAACTTTCCTGGAAAGTTTAAAGTGGACCAAAACCCACACCGATTGGCCCGGTAATCTATAAGATTCCCAGACCGATTGATTTCCTCCCCCCAGGGCAGGGCTGTAGAGTCGGTAGATAAATGTTCCGACTCCTCAGTTTTTTGTACTTCCGACTCCGACTCCTCTATATTAATATGTGGATGTATTTTATACATTCCTTGAAGGAAAGAAAGGCAACATACATGTCATTACTTCTAGCAGAGAGAGGTAGTTGGGCAGAGCCTTCTCCTTTCTGTGTGCTGATCTTCTGCTGAAGATAGGGCAGTGGAAGGATCCAGAAAGGGGCCTTTATTATAAAACATCATTTCCCTAGTAGAATCCCATAGTCATGTTTAAAGTGGGCCAACACCAAGGGGTGATCGGCCCGGGAATCTATAAGATTCCCGGGCCGATCACCTCACACACCGCGGGACATCCGAGATCGGGATGTCCCGCGGGGTGTAACCCCCCCAAAACCCCGAAAAATCCTTACCTCTCCAGCCGCTGCTTCCGCCGCCGCCGCCTCTCTCGCGCTCCTCTAGACGTGCGCGCGCGCGCCGGCTGTCTCTGAATGGCCGGCGCGGGCGTGCACACGCCAAAAGTGACGCGCGGGAGGCGGCGGCGGGCGCGATCCCTTGTCCGTCGACGGACGTCACTTGTCCGTCGGCGGGCATTGGACAGGGCACTCACGTGGGAGCGTGGAGAGGTGAGTTTTCGGGGTGTTTGGGGGGGTTTCAGGTAGTGGGGCACCCCAAATCGGGGTGCCCCGGGGAAGTGGACCAATACCCAGGATAGTCAAAATCCTGGGTGTTGGTCCAGTTTAAAGCGGACCTTCACCCTGAATAAGAGTCTATCTTATATGTTTCCCACACCCTGTACATACAGATTGCTCACGTTAAATATCATCCTACCTGCATCTACTGCATGTTACGAGCCTTTAAACATCCAAGATGGCGGCTCATGTAACATCAGGCAGCCTGCAAACAGGAAGTGCCTTCTGATTGTGCTGCTCGGCATTCTGGGATTGCTGACCTTTTACTGACCCCAGCTCTGCTCTGTCTGAGCAAAGCACAGCTATAACCCTGCCCCCTGTACTTTATCCCACTCTCCTCTCCTCAGTAAGTGTGATGCTTCTCAGTCAAGATGGCGGCGCCCGTATCCTAAATTCCTGAACAGGGTTGCAGCCCACTGGAGGAAAGAATAAAATATAAGTGACTAAAAACTTAAAATATATTAATTTTAGATGCTGGGGAATCGTTTTATAAGGGTTTGGGCTTTTCAATAAATCATGGTGAAGGTCCGGTTTAAGCTAACAATCGAAGTTTACAAGTTTTTATAGCCTTTTGCTGAATGACAGCAGTTTTTCCAATGGTACAGCTTCAGTCTTGAACTATTGATCCTCCATTCCCTTCACTTATACAAGTGTCTCTAGTCCTGCAAAAAACATATTTACTTAATCCCTTATCAGTGAGAGGCTAGGTTACCCATGGGTTCCCTGTAACAGCAGAACACAACACTATGCAAAGTATAAGTATTGCCGCTTCTAATTGCGCGTTGCGTGCCATATAGTGAAGCACATGAAAAGCACGCTTCTTCACGGTCACTTAAAGTGGACCAACACCCTCCCATGATCGGCCCGGGAATCTATAAGATTCCCGGACCGATCAGACCCCTGACTGCGGGGCACCCCGATCGGGGGTGCCCCGCTGTGTGAAACCCCCCAGAAACCCCTAAATCCCTACCTTATCCACGATCCAGCGGCGCCCGCCACCACCTCCCGCGCGTCCCTCTAGCAGGACGCGCACCCGCGCCGGCCGTTTGTGAATGGCCGGCGCGGGCACGTGCCCTGTAAGAGTGACGCGCGGGAGGTGGCGGCGGGCGCGCTCTCTTGTCCGTCGCTGCCTCCCGCTTGTCCATCGGCGGGGATTGGCAGCGGCGGTCACGTGGGAGCGAGGAGAGGTGAGTTTTTCGGGTTTCTGGGGGGTTTCACACAGCGGGGCACCCAAAATCTAGGTGCTCCACTGTGTGAAACCCCCCCAGGTCACCCCATACACTTACCTTGTTTCCCAGTCCAATGGTGCATGTGTGAGCTGCAACCCCGCTATCCCTGTAGCAGGACGCATGTAATTTGCATGCATTTGTAAATGGCCGACGTGGGCACGCTCCCTGTTAGAGGGAAGTGGGGGATACAGCTGCCAGTGGGCTCGGAACCGCTGGCTTAGACGCCGGGACGCCAGCGGCTCACAGTGCGCTGACTGGACGAGCGGCCTTAGGACCGGGAAGAGGTGAGTTGCGCTCGGCAATCTGAGGGGTTTCACACAGCAGGGCACCTTCCATTTGGGGTGCCCTGGGGGAAAGGACCAAAACCCAGGATAGTCAAAATAGCCAGGCATTTGTGAATGACCGGTGCGGACACGCTCCCTGTTAGAGGGAAACGGAGGATGAGGCCGCCAGCGCGCCCTGACCAGCTGCACTTAGACGAAGGCTTAGACTGCGTGACGTCAGTGGCTCCAAGCGAGATGATTGGAAGAGCGGATGCACATGCACCGTAGGACCAGGAAGAGGTGAGTTGGCACCTAATATTCTGCCGAATGAGGTAGTCACAGCAGGCGGCTCTCATTGGAGAGGACAGGCAGGAGTATTTGTGGCAGCATCTTCCTCCTCTCTGCCACACCGGAGAGGTGTGAAAGGGGCCATAGAGTTGCCATTGCTGACTTTCTTTTCTGCCGGGAACGCATAAATGCATGTGGTATGACAGGTGTGAACAAGGGCCAAGGGGGGTATACTAGGTCATGTTTGCGTCTTTGATGACCAGCTCCCTCCTGGGCACACTGTCCATAAGGGTTAAGGTCTACTTTTTTTTTAATATTCTTTATTTTGATGGAACAAAGTACAATACAACAAATAAAGACAGGACTGAAAGGGGAGGAGAAAGGTAACCGGTTTACAAGGCTTCAACATACAGTTATTTTGCCATATTACAGCATCAATTCTCACAATATCCGGTATCTGTTCCGTTGCCCCCGATGGGGACGAGCTATATCATTCTTATGTTATGGATATCCCTACCCTTTTAGGTGGCTCTTCCCATCCTCTTTTCTGGCTTGCCCAGATACCTATCCCGCAGGTATGTAAATAACACAGAAGGATAAATAGGGAAAACCAAGCACTACTGGGGAGGGGAAAGGAGTGGGGGGGTAAACCCCAATGTTTCTCAGCCAAAAGAAGGATGAGGATCTAGACAAGGAATTATATGAAAACGGCAGCGTGTTACCATTGCACTCCCTCTGTGGTATCACTGAGCAGCAGTGTGGCTGGAATCTGCCTCGGTGCTGTTCTGCTTTGAATTCCTCGCCTGAATCCCATCCGAGTCTCTTAGCATGGAAAGCAACTTAACTTGCCAAATGCCCTCACTTTACATGGGAAGACCAAACAAATGAGGAACATTTTGCTAATTAATCAAGACAGAGGCCCCCTTTAACCAGGGAGGGGAAACCTGTCAGACCTGTGTGAAAGCTACATTCAGATATAGCATAAAGACAGAGCGGAAATCCTACCTGACTGACAGGTGTGGGTGTGGTGCACAGGGTGGGGGGAAGTTATAAATCCTGTCATTGGGGAAGCTCTCCACGATTGGGTGAAGATGAATACAGATGAGGAAATCTCCTCGGGCAAGTGTCACTGGACAAAGGTGTGGTCATGTGACTTATCTGCGTCACATACTGTAAGGAATGTTACAAAAGGCGTAACACTGAAGTTTACCTGGGGGTGGGAAACTACCATCTCACTTTACTTCAGTACACATTTGTGAGTCTCTTTACCTCATCATGCAAAAGGGAATTTTTTTTTTTTTTTTTAATTAAAGCAGCGGTTAGTCCTTTCAGTGCCAACCTACCTAGACATTGGTCACCCTTTGTTGCCAGGACATTTTTCATCACTTTGCGCTATGTATGTTGAACTTTGAGTTTGGACTTTAACATAAAAAAGGTCTTGTTTGTAATTTTTTAGATGCTTTCCCAAAACATTTAAGTAAAATATGTCAAATCGAAAAAAAATAATAATTTTGTAGCTTTTTTGCTTTTCAAGAAAAACATATTGGCCTTGATTCAAGACTTGAAAGTTAGTAAAAATACAATTCATGAGAAAAAAGACTGAGAATGTCACTTACTGAATCACCAGAAGAAGACAAGTAGAGAAGAAAAGAAGACAATGAAAGTCAATGGCAGCTTTCACTACAGTGTAGAAAGGAGTAAACAGTTCTCTACTTTTCTTAGGAATAAAAAAGTGCCATTGACTTTCATTGTTTTCCTATCTGGTGATTTGGCAACAGTTAGAATTCAGGCTTTTTTTCATGAATTGAATTTTTTACTACCATGAGAATTTTTTTCAACTCCATTGTGTTGAAAAGGCCACTGAGTGTAGGAGGTAGGTAACAGGGTAGGGGGTCATGGCAAGTCTCTCTCTTGTCTCAAAGACCCCTTACCAGTTCACAGCGTTAAAGCGAGTCAAAACCCTCACAGACGGACCCTGGAATAAGCCCGGCCTCTAGCCTACCCCCAGGGCATCCTACACCGGATGCCCTGCTGTGTAAAACTCCATGGGATGCCGGTTATCTTATCCGATCACAGCAGGTCCCTTGACGAATCTTTGCTGGCGGCCGTGGCTATCTCTGTGGACTTGTGCACCCCCGCCTTTCTGATTGGATAGGAGCGGGAGAGCACCTGAACAGCGTTCCGGGGATGCAGCTAGCCGACTGCACCTGGGCTCTCTCAAAAGGTGCCTCAGGGTGTGGTTTTGACAGGGAAAACTCTGTTTTCTTTGAAAACTGGGCCAAAACCCAGATCGATCAGCCCGGGAATCTTATAGATATGGATGGTCTATTCGCCCTCCCCCCCCGTGGCATCCAAAAACTGTTAAACCCTCCAGTTCGCCCCATTCACTTACCTCGTTTCCCGGTCCCACTGCGCGTCTAAGAGCCGTGGACGCATCCCGCTATAATTCTAGCAGGGCATTTGTGAAAGGCCGACGTGGGCATGCTCCTTGTTAGAGGGAAGCAGAGGATGCGGCCGTCAGAGCTGCTGCTCTTAGACGCGCAGTGGGACCGGGAAGAGGTGAGCTGGTCTCGACGTCCTGGGGGTTTTACACAGCACGGCATCCTGGCTTTGGATGCCACGGGGGGGGGAATTGATCTGCCCAGGAATCTTATGGATTCCTAGGCCGATCCCGCTGGCAGTCATCCATTGCCCTTTACTAAGCCACTTAGACATTAGACATTTGAGCAGCTTAGAAAGCCAATCCAGGAGAGCCTGTGCATACATTCTTGCATTGCCGGCTAGGTGAGTAAATGAGGCAATCCAGGGTGAGTTTATACATCGTAAAGAGGAACACAACCTGGGATAGTGAAAATTGTTCCTCTTTAAAACTGACCTGTCATTTTTTTTAAAAAACAACTTTCGGTCTGCTTTTGCAAAAAAAAAAAAAGTGTGCAGACTCCCCTCCCTGCTCCAGTAGCCATCTCTTCCTCAGTCATTATTAGCAACCTTCACCTGAAAACATTGGGCATGGGCATTCAGGAAGCGCGTGGCTTCCTCCAATCAGTGACAGTGGCTGCTCCCTTATCCAGTAACTCTCAGCACATTAACCGAGAGAGGACATGCTATAGAGGAAAAAGAATCTGAGCATTGAGCACTTTCCCTTGAGGGGGGGGGGGCACTGATTCCTGTCCCCCACCGCTTGGAGGTTAGATACATATTAATACCCCATGTGGTCTCTTTCAAAGCTGAAAAATAGTTCCCAAATGTTAGAACTCGCATTTTCTGAGGAAAACAAAGAGGCTGGACAGGAGCCAGGGTGATTCAGAGAGAAAACTTTCCTGAGGCTCTATTGGCACTCACGGGGTTGGGGGGTGAGGAGGAGAGTCAATATGAGTCACTGTCAGGACTGGGAGATCCGCTTCCTGACTATTATCAGAGATAGCTCGTGATCGCACACCAACAGTCACTGGTCCCCCCAATGGCTCTTGCCACATACTGTATCATCTCCACACCGACTCTCCCACCCCCACAGTCACATATCTTTTATTGTAAAACTCACTGACAATTATTTACACATTGCTGGTCTTCAGATTGTATATACTGAAATCACATGGAAAACAGTGAAATATTAATATATCTCATCTCTAATCCAACAATATCAACCTAGACGCAGCCTCCGCATTGCTGCCGAACTTCTCCTGTCCTCCACCCCGATCACCTCCTCTCATGCCGCCTCCAGGACTTCTCATGTGCAACTCCAAACCTCTGGAATGCCCTCCCCCACCCAATCTGGCACTCCACAACCCTCAAAACCTTCAAAAGGTGCACTTAAAACTCACCTATTCAGACAAGCATATAATCTGGCTCAACCAATTTTCTAAAGGGCACATGCCACAAAGCTCAATACTGACTATTTGTGATCCTTCCTCCTCGTCTCCACCCTCATCCTTTACACTGTAAGCTCGCAAGGGCCGGGCTCTCTTTCCTATCTTGTATTCAGAATATCCATTGTTAACACTGTAACACTGCATCTGAATTAGTCTATGTACTGTATGTTTCTACCCTGTCTGTAATTACTACTTTGTACAGCGCTACGGAAAATGATGACACTATATAAATAAACAATAATAATAATATGTCTCCAGTAAGTGTTGGAGGGGTGAGCAGACTGGTCATTGTTCCCCTCAGACTCTGCAGAATATTGCATATTATAGTTGGCACAGGGAGGGCCTCTTGGTTAAAGGTAAGGGTGCAGCGGACACACCAGAGATGGTAAATTGCTACCCACCCCCACAGTCACCCTCTGTGTAACCTTTAAATGTCCCTAGATAGTGGGTGCTATGTAAATCAAAAGAACCCCCCCGACAAACGCTGCTTTTGTAACATTATTTAATTATAACGGTCCATCGTCTTCAGCGGCGCTGTACAAAGCACAAAATAACATTCTGTGACATTTATAATTTCTGTAGAGTATTTCACACTGTATGACAGTTGAAGCAGAAAAAAACCCAGGAAATCTGACTTTCTTGGGATTTGTTCCGTTTGGGGAATAGTTTTTAAGGGTTTTGGCTTTTCAATAAATTATGGTGAAGGTCCGGTTTAACTAGCATCCCCTGAATTGCTCCCCCTATGAAGAGCACCTTTTGCCAATTTTTACAGCTCCTGCTTCACTCTAATCCCAGATAATGGCGCCTGTTTTAGCTGTAAATCTCCGCCTGCTCCATTCATCGCCACTGTTGTGTGTGGCAATGATGTCATTGCCACACCTATGCAATGCCTACCATCTTACAAAGAGGGAGAGCAAAAATAAAAGGGTTCCAAAATGATTTGAAAATATTAATTTCTAGTTCTACACCCTTAGAAGCGAGGGGTCAGGGAAAGGACAGCAATGCCAGAATGCAGAGCGGCACAGTCAGAAGACACTTCCTGTTTGCAGGCTGCCTGGTGCTCCATGAGCCGCCATCTTGGATGTTTAAAGGCTCAAAAAATGCAATAGATGCAGGTAGGATGATTTTTAACATGAGCAATCTGTATGTAAAGGGGGGGAAAACATATAAGATGGGCTCTTATTTAGGGTGAAGGTCTGGTTTAATATGCGCAGCCTGAGAAGCTGATTGGACCAGAGTCGCGCCTGTGTCATGGGCTGGAGGAAAGAAAGACTGCGCGGTTTCACACAGTGGGGCCCATTCTAAACCGGGGTGCCCTAGGGGTGGGGGCGGGTTTGAGACCAAAACCCAGGATAGTAAAAATCACGGGTTTTGGTCCACTTTAAAGCGGAACAAAACCCAACCTAAAATCCAGCTGCTGGCCTCCCCCCTGGGGCATCCCAAATCGGTGTGTACCAAATCCCGCTGTGTACACCCCCCCCCCCCCCCCCCCCCGGTTGCTGCAAAACTCACCTTTGCCCTGGCTCCCATAAACATCAGCAGCCAGCATCTCTGGATTGGGGCGCACTCCCACGTCTAGCTATTCAAATAGGCCAGTGACAAGAGCCTGTCCTCCTCTGGGGATGCAGCCACTCCTACTCCCTATTGCCGAGACAAGTCTTTGCCGGCGGCCACATCCCCTGCTTCTCTGCAGCCTTGTGCGTTTCTAAATGGCTAGGTGTGGGAGCGTGCAGGGGATGCAGCCAGTGGCTTTTGAAAGTGTGGCTTTGGCAGTAAAAAAATACAATTCTGTGAAATACTCACCTGTAGAATTGGTATTATACGCATACAGCACGTCCTGCTCCATCTATAATAATTACACATGGGTAATCCTCCGCCAGAGGGCGCTGTTCACTGCAGACATGAAAAAACAGGCTCCTCCCGGCCCTTCATATACCCAGGGACCTCCCACAAATCCCCAGTATTGAAAAGCAGTGAGAAAAGAAGCCGGGAGAAACCAACCACCAACTGGTAACAATAGTAATGATAACAATCACCATACAGGGAATCCAGAAAAATGTAAAACCAGGGTGGGGTGGAGCAGGACGTGCTGTATGCGTATAATACCAATTCTACAGGTGAGTATTTCACAGAATTGTATTATTCTAAGCATACAGCACGTCCTGCTCCATCTATAATAATTACACATGGGACATCCAATAGCAGTGTCCATAAAGTAGGGTGGGATCCCCCCCCCAAAAAAAAGGCACAGCAGACAGTAAAAGGCACTGTCACCTGCAAAACTTTGCTACCAAGTACGACATGAGCAAAGGCTCTAACGTCAATCCCATAACAAAACCTTTGAAAAGGTATGAACAGAGACAAGCAGCGGTCTAGCAACTTATTCAACAGAAAACCTGGTGCTGAAGGGCCAAAGGTACCAAAACACCAATATAACGGAATAAACGAGAGAGGGAGAGTCTTCCCCCTAAAGGGAATAGGCCAGTGCAACGGCCCAACCAGCCCACAGGCAACAGAAGCCTAAAAACTTAGAACTTTCCCCAACGGGGAAATGAAAACTGGTCTCCCGTCAGACAGGCGGGGATACTGACCCCTTCATTAACAAGGATCAGCAAGAAGCCGAAACCTTTACTCAGGACCAGGGAGGCAACCATCCAAGTAAGATCAGTCCAAAGGGCACATTGGCCCTGGAAGCAAACGAGATCAGGCGCATACATAAGGAGGCGCCCGCAGACCCCAAAGGGCATCAGTCCCCCTAAGGGACAAGAAAACAACCAGGAAAATGTCAACACCTGTTGAGGGAATGTAGACCCCTTACTTCAGCATTATTAAGAATAAGGCCCATAGGCAGACTAAAAGGACTTAAATAATGATCATAAAACACCACTTGGACAAGGGGTCCGGCGTAAGACGGAATACCACCACGTCATGGTGTGTATATAGATATATATATATATGAAGGCTAAGTGATTAGATCCACCTTCTCAGGCACACGTCTGACTGAAGCAAGAGCCCCCGGAGAAGTGACTTGCCGACTACAAAACAGCTCAGACAGCATCCAGAACAAGTCCCAAGGGAACAATCCGCAGGGCAAACAGAATGAAAATTGATCCCAACAGGGACCATAGAACTACTTGGGAGATGCACCTAAGCAATCCCCAAGAGAACTCCTCACAAAGAAGACAGAACCAGACTCCTACAGGAAGACAGCCAGGACAGAACCTGAACCTTCAGAGTACCTAGATGGGGAGCCAACCCCAACCTATGCTGTAATGACTCTAGAACCCTGGGAACCGAGAACGTCCAACAGGGAAGAGACCAAGACTCATGCCACTCAATATGGGTATACCATAAACCACAATAGACGGAGAAGAGGAAGCTTGCTCCTAGCCCCCCATATACCAAGTCACCCAGAAGATAAGCCCGTCTCCAAGGGGTGAATGAATCAGCTGTCAAGCCCCAGACTAGAGTCTGTATATTGGGACGACAAAAGAAGGGGCCTGACAAGGACAGAACCGCACTCCTGAGAGAGCGTACAGGTCAGCAGACCTCAGCAGAAGCATCTGCGAACCACAGTTCACTAGGCCACCCAGGGGCCATCAATCTCACGGGTCCCTTATCAGCACAACCGTGCGCAGAACCCCACAAAGTAGGGTGAACGAAGAGAAGGCATATAAAATAGAAAGTCTATGCATAATTTTACTAAGCCCCCATGACCAGAGTCAGAATATTCTGGGACAGTAAAAACAAGGGCGGAGCCCCTGTGGTATAAGCAAGACCCAACAGAGCCACCCTAGTTGGCTCTCAGAGCGACACCAGGATAGCATAACCTGCCACTGAAGGCATCCATTGGAGCGAATACCGCTGAGAAGCAGGGGGCGTAGACCCCCGCCCAAATCAGGATCAGTAACCCTCCAGAGGGATCATCCTGCTTCAAGCTCCAGACCAATAATAAAACAGGCCATTGTCTTCCAACAGGCCAAGAGTCCCCAAATAGACAGGTCCTAAAAGAGGAGAAATCCAGCCATATAGAGTCAACGGAAGGCTCACCGTTTCAACAAACCAGTAGGTAAGATGGACCCTCTAAGGGACCCTACCTAGGAACCACGGGGGTTTTGGAAGAAATTCCCCCCCCCCCCCCCCCCGCCAACCTGCGAGACCTGGTACCCAAGGTGACCATTCACAGGAAGGTGCAAGCAAAGAAGGGGGTGCCCCCTGACAGGGCCCTTGAATATGATCAGCTCAAGAGGAACCACCTTACCAAGGGGGAATGGGCACAGACCAAGCCCCAGGGGTGCTGGAACCCCATGTAGGATCAATAACCTACTGTGCCGAAGAGCCCAAGGGCTCGGTATATAAGGGACATCATCTGATACGCCACCAACGGGCCCACCAGCTGCAATCCTGCTGGTGAAAGTAAGATGTCAGCAAAAGGGGGACAGAGCCCCCGTAACCAGGAGTCCACTTGTTGCCAAGGAAGAAGGCTCAAGCCTGAACCGAATCCAAGGAATGGAGATAGCGGATAAGGGACCGTGAGGGATTGAGGTGACTGAGCACCCATCCAGTAACTCCCAGGGGACACCGCCGGCCGACCAATCCACTCGGCCTGACGTAGAGATTGGGGAGTAAGGAAAGACGACCCGGTAGATCCTAATGCGGACGCCCCCCCCAGGCATGTCCGAGACATCACCCCCATTCGCGCCATGGCGAGTAGCCTGGGAGCGAAAGAGAGGCCACAAACAATGCCTCAATCCGCAGGGTTGGTCCTGCAACACCGCCTAGTAACGGTCTTGGTGTCCAGCAGACACAGAGGGAACTAAGAAGATCTAGAACTCCACAGGAGGCCGGAAGCCCCCCTTGCACAGGGCGCCTGTGTCCCAAGACAGAGATGTCATATAGGGACTACCTGCGAGAGTAGAATTGTCAGGCCTACCATAGGCCAGCGTGGCCCAGACTGCCTCATACTGTTGAGGGAAGGAGGAAGGTTAATATAGAGGCCATAGCCCCATTCTGTTAAGGGCAACCTGTAAGTAAGCCCAAACTCTGTAGGCCTAGTATGGCCTGCACCAATTCCTGAGGGGAAAACAGGGGCTAGAAGCACCCTGACAACCACTGAGGGGGGGCCGCCCAGCAAATGCTATCCTGTGTCCAGGGGAACTACCTCCTGGAACCACCAGAAGGAGAAGATACATTCCTAGATGCCTAGATAGTAGTCAGCTGCTGTAGCAGTCCCCTCGCCCAGAAGGGCGAGGGCGTACCCTTCATGCTCGGGAAGTCTTGGCAGATTTGGACTTAGTCCTGCCAGAGGGCCCAGGGCGTTGCCTGCCCACCCCGTAGTGGAATTCCACTCCGAAAAGTTGGAAGCACACCTCCGGTTTGTGTTTGACACGAACGTAGGGAGGGGGAGGGGTGTCCCTGCCCCGAGGAGGCCGAGACGGCCTTCTGCGTAGGGGTGCCTTACCCTTTTTACCAAAAAGGTCCAGACGGGCCCCAAATAGACACCGTCCTCTGAAAGGAAGGCCAGTAAGAGCCTTTTTCGTATCATCGTCAGCACCCCACTGTCGCAGCCAGACCAGGCGGCGGATAGCTACCACAAGGGCAGAGGTTCTAGCACACATCTTAATGGTGTCATCCAGCGCGGTGTCATCCAGCGCTGAGAGGATAAACCTTACAAACACATCAGTCTGAGAGCGCATTAAATAACTCCCAGGGGAGGTCGTCAGGTCGGTGATCAAGTAGTTTTCTAACTACCGCAGTGATGGCCGCGGCACAGACCGGGCGCAGAGCCGTCCCTGCACACGAAAAGGCGTGGGAAGCCAGTCTGTCAATGCGCCGGTCCTCAGCATCCCGAAGGGTACGATAATGAGGGGCAGTCATGAAGGGGGGGGGGTTAGTAACCCCTATAATTGGTGCATCCACCACAGGAGGCGCGGACCAAAAGTTAACCACATCAGGGGGAAAAGGGTACTTCCAATCCCAGACCCCTGGAACCCCTGTAAGTTTACAAGGCGAATCCCATGCATTGGATATAAGAGCCTGGAAATGCTCCTGTTCCAGAAATTCCAAGCGCGGCGTCGCTGTGTGGAAACTCTCCCTCTTAGGCTTGGAAGCCTCTCCGGGAGGAGAGATTGACAAAACCTCAAAGATCTTTATAAGTAGTTCATCAGTGTCACACAGGCCCCAAATCATCACGGCTCCAGGGCATCCCATCCGAGGAGCCCGAATCGGAGAATAGCTCACCTTCATCAGAAGGATCCAGGTCCTGCATAGCAGCAGATTCATCGGTTTCATTAGGAACCGGAGAGCCAGGAGGCGTCAGGGACCGCTGCTTTCCAGGGCCCATACGCTCCGCTAAACTAGACCGCACCTGCTCAGCCATAGGCAGCCTGCGCGGCACGACTTGCTGGTCATCCCCGCTCGAGTGAGACTCATCAGGAGAGAGATTTAGGTCCGGGGAGACAGGTGTATTGAAAGGAGGTGCAGCCACTGGCAAACCTGATTGCAGGGTCAGTGCCTGTTCAGCACACGGTCCGCAGACCCGTGCTCTGTCAGCATCAGCATGGGGCTGACCACACACAGTACACAGCCGGTCATGTCCCCGAGGGACCCCGGGTACATAATTCTGAGATGCCTCCACATGGTGATTATCTGAGCAGTATGCCCGCAGCAGGGATTTACGCAATAGGCAACCCTGGATGCCCCAAGACCCGCTAGGAAGTGGGAGAATTTGTTATGTGGACCTGCTATAATATATGTCAGGCCGGGAGAAGCCACCGAAATCAAGGCGTCTGAAAGACATAATGGGATAAGAGGGGGGGGGGGGGGGTCAGTGCCATGCGCAGCTCGAATAAAAGAATCATAGGAACAAAAACCGCCCCAGAGGGCGCTTACATGACCAAGGGAGGAGGCGGATCGCAACCACGTGCGAAGACCGTCAAAATGGCGCCAAGCGAACCTCGAGGGGCGGGCCTGATCTGGCTGTGACGTGGGATGCGTCATGCCGAGTCCCCGCCTCCCCCAAAGAGCGCGAAGCTGTAACCAACGAAAAATGAAAAAAGTAGTAGTGGGTAGTACGCCCATACATAAAGTTGCTGTAACGCTAGACAATGATGCTGCCAACTGGGCACACTCATGTAATGAAGGACAAACAGGCTCGCAACCATAAACTTATGTGGAGCAAGGAGCGCAACACTAACACCCAAGTACAATGAAAGATCAAAAGGCCTTAAACGCGTTACATTACACTAGGACTGCCACACATACCCCCCCCCCCCCCTTTCTTTTCCCCCGAGCTACGGGAGGAAGCAAGGGAGATCGGACCTGCGTCCAGGGATTAACTCTGTAAGGGGCACGGGCAACAATGCGGGAGGGGCATCCACTAGAGGCTCACCATCAGCCTAACCGCCTACCCTATGGTGGGGGATTGCGGTGGAGCATGGCTCCGTTAAGCACACAAGGTGCTGCCTACCTTCACCCGACCAACGCAGCCCAGGCTGGGAGGCATATTCTTCATAAAGAGGACGGGTGGAAATAGTCCCACAGGGCCTCGGGCTGTAAAGCCCCGCTCGCCTGCGAGAGAGAGATATTTCATGTCTTCGCAGTTCAGCACTGCAGAGAAATCTGGGGATTTGTGGGAGGTCCCTGGGTATATGAAGGGCCGGGAGGAGCCTGTTTTTGCATGTCTGCAGTGAACAGCGCCCTCTGGCGGAGTATTACCCATGTGTAATTATTATAGATGGAGCAGGACGTGCTGTATGCTTAGAATACCTGGTTTTCTTTGAAAATTGGGCCAGTGCAAAGCCAACAGCAGCGCCCAGCTGCTCAGATGGCGAGTGGAGCGAAGATTGAGTGGAGGACCCATTTCTGTGTTTTCATCTGCTTTAAAGTAGACCGAAACCCACCGCGATCGGCCCGGGAACCTATTAGATTCCCGGGCTGATCAATCCCCCCACCCACGGCATCCAAAATCGGAATGCCCTGCTGTGTGAAACCCCCCAGGTTGCCCATACACTTACCTTGCTGCCTGGTCCTCGGCTGCATACCCGCTATCCCTTTAGCAGGGCGCATGTCCACGCGAGACATTTGTGAATGGCCAGCGTGGACATGCTCTTCGTTAGAGGGAAGCGGGGGATGCGGCCGCCAGAGCGCTCGCCTAAGTAAACTCACCTCTTCTCGGTCCTACAGCACATGCGCGGTCGCTTGTCCAATCAGCGTGCTCGGAGCCACTGGCGTCACATCGGCTAAGCCTTCGCCTAAGGCCAATGGCTCCAAGCACGCTGATTGAATGAGTGAACGTTTACTACAGTGATCTGGGGGGTTTCACGCAGCGGGGCTCCCCCGATCGGGGTGCCCCAGGGGAGAGAACCAAAACCCAGGACAGTCAAAATAACTGCCTGGAGCTCCTGTAATAACTCCTTGCCCCGGTCCTTCGGAGCCTGCTTTCGTCCAAAGGTCACAAAGTGGGGCATCCCAAATTGGGATGCCAGAAACAAAAACCCTCATTCTCTGCCCCTCGGGTTAAAGCAGACCAAAACCCAGGATTCTGACTATCCCGGGTTTTGGTCCTTTCCCCTGGGGCACCCCTCTTTCTGGGCATCCAATTTTGGATGCCCAGAGGGCAGGAATTGATCGGCCCGAGAATCTTAAAGCGGTCCTTCACTCTGAATAAGAGCCTATCTTATATGTTTCCCACACCCTGTACATACAGATTGCTCACATTAAAAATCATCCTACCTGCATCTACTGCATGTTATGAGCCTTTAAACATCCAAGATGGCGGCTCATGGAACGTCAGGCAGCCTGCAAACAGGAAGTGCCTTCTGATTGTGCTGCTCTGCATTCTGGGATTGCTGTCCGTTCCCTGACCCCAGCTCTGCTCTGTCTGAGCAAAGCACAGCTACAACCCCACCCCTTGCACTTTATCCCACTCTCTTCTCCTCAGTATGTGATGCTTCTGAGCCAAGATGGCCGCGCCCGTATCCTAAAGTCCTGAGCAGAGTTGCAGCCCAGTGGGGGAAAGAATAATACGTGACTAAAAACTTATAATATATTAATTTTAGGTGCTGGGGAATCGTTTTATAAGGGTTTGGGTTCATCAATAAATCATGGTGAACGTCCGGTTTAAGATTCCTAGGCCGACCTCCCTGGGTTTTGGTCCACTTTAAATGCATCGCACCTAAAAAAGGACATATAAGGATATCAATGATTTATAAGAGGGAGAACGAATAATTTCCACATGGGACACGTGATCACCTACCACAAAGAGGGATCTAGAAGATTCTCCAGCCTCCCCTGCAGGTCTCTCCAGGGAGCAGGGGTGCCCCATAATAATATCTATCTGCTATTCCCAGCATGCCCCCGCCTACCATCTTCGCTATCAGGACATGCTGGGGCTTGCAGTTCCACAAAAAACAATAGCTTTTACCGCGCTTACAAGTTACCTCAGGAAATGGCGGGCAGCGGACTCTGCCTGGCTCCTCGCCGCCCCGCCCCCTCTCTGCTGTCTCCGCCAGTGACAGACAGGGCAGGCATGAGAAGCCACGCCCACGCAGATTTTTTGCCCAATCTGCACAGGCACCGAAGAGCCTTCGCCTTCTTCAGACATCGGGAGGCGGCGGTTTCCCTTAGCAACAAGCGGCCTCGGGTGTGAGGAGAGAAGTGAGTCCCGCGCGCTCAGGCCACGCCCAGATCACTGCGCCACTGAGGAGCGCGTATAAATAGGCTGAGGGGGCGGAGTCTGGGGCAGCGCGGTGCACGCTGGGGGACGGGGGCTGCCCCCTGCTGTTTGTTCTAGTTCCCGCAGAGAGGCCGATTCTCCGTTTGGGCATCTAACTAGCACTTGCCCCCTGCTATTACCCCTGTGCACCCAACTACCCCTTGCTATTACCCCTGTGCACCCAACTACCCCTTGCTATTACCCCTGTGCACCCAACTGCCCCTTGCTATTACCCCTGTGCACCCAACTGCCCCTTGCTATTTCCCCTGTGCACCCAACTGCCCCTTGCTATTTCCCCTGTGCACCAAACTGCCCCTTGCTATTACCCCTGTGCACCCAACTGCCCCTTGCTATTACCCCTGTGCACCCAACTACCCCTTGCTATTTCCCCTGTGCACCCAACTGCCCCTTGCTATTACCCCTGTGCACCCAACTACCCCTTGCTATTTCCCCTGTGCACCCAACTGCCCCTTGCTATTTCCCCTGTGCACCCAACTACCCCTTGCTATTTCCCCTGTGCACCCAACTACCCCTTGCTATTTCCCCTGTGCACCCAACTACCCCTTGCTATTTCCCCTGTGCACCCAACTACCCCTTGCTATTTCCCCTGTGCACCCAACTGCCCCCCTATACTGTTGCTGCCCTTGCTGTCTGCCCCAGTTAATGCAGAGGGTCTGATTCACCAACTGGCCTTTGCCCCCAACATACTGTTACTGCCCCTGGACACCCAACTGGCCCCTGCCCCCTATAGAGAGCAGAGAGCCCAATTCTCCCTCCTGGGCACCCAACTGCCCCCTGCTGTCTGCCCCAGTTACTGCAGAAAGCCTGATCCCCCCCGGGCACCCCCTGCTGTCTGCCCCAGTTACTGCAGAGGGCCTGGACACCCAACTGCCCCAGATACAGCAAAGAGCCTGATTCTCCCCCCTGGGCACCCAACTGCCCCCTGCTGTCTGCCCCAGTTACTGCAGAGGGCCTGATTCTTCCCCCTGGGCACCCAACTCGCCCTTGCCCCCTTATATTGTTACTGCCCCCTGTGCACCCAACTGGCCCTTGCCCCCTATACTGATTCTGCCCCTTGCTGTCTGCCCCAGTTACTGCAAAGAGCCTGATTCTCCCCCTGGGAACCCAACTGCCCCCTGCTGTCTGCCCCAGTTACTGCAGAGGGCCTGATTCTCCCCCCCCCCCCCCCCGGGGACCCAACTGCCCCCTGCTGTCTGCCCCAGTTACTGCAGAGGGCCCGATTCTCCCTCCATGGGCACCCAATTGCCCCCTGCTGTCCGCCCCAGTTACTGCAGAGGGCCCGGTTCTCCCCCCTGAGCACCCAACTGCCCCCTGTCTGCCCCAGTTACTGCATAGAGCCCAATTTTCCCCCATGGGCACCCAACTGCCCCCTGCTGGCTGCCCCAGTTACTGCAAAGAGCCCGATTCTCCCCCCCTGTGCACCCAACTGGCCCTTGCCCCCCATACTGTTACTGTAAAGGGCCTGATTCTCCCCCCTGGGCACTTAACTGCCCCCTGCTGTCTGCCCCAGTTACTACAGAGAGCCTTATTCTCCCACCTGGGCACCCAACTGCCCCCTGCTGTCTGCCCAAGTTGGGCGCACCCAACTGGCCCTTTCCCCCCTATAGTGTTACTGACCCCTGCTACTACCCCTGTGCACACAACTGGCCCTTACCTGCCATACTGTTACTGCCCCTGGGCACCCAACTAGTCCTTGCGCCCCTCTACTGTTACTGCCCCTGGGCACCCAACTGCCCCCCGCTGTCTGCCCCAGTTACTGCAGAGGGCCTAATTCTTCCCCCTGGGCAACCAACTGCCCCCTGCTGTCTGCCCCAGTCACTGCAGAGAGCCCGAATTTCCCCCCTGGGCACCCAACTGTCCCTTACACCCCTTTACTGTTATTTCCCCCTGCTACTACCCCTGTGCACCCACTTGGCCCTTACCCGCCATACTGTTACTGCCCCTGGGCACCCAACTAGTCCTTGGGCCCCTCTACTGTTACTGCCCCTGGGCACCCAACTGCACCCTGCTGTCTGCCCCAGTTACTGCAGATGGCCTAATTCTTCCCCCTTTGCACCCAACTGGCCCTTGCTGTCTGCCCCAGTTACTGCAAAGAGCCTGATTCTCCCCCCTGGGCACCCAACTGCCCCCTGCTGTCTGCCCCAGTTGGGCGCATTCAACTGGCCCTTTCCCCCCTATAGTGTTACTGCCCCCTGTGCACCCAACTGTCCCTTACCCCCCTATACTCTTACTGTCCCTGGGCATCCAACTGCCCCCTGCTGTCTGCCCCAGTTACTGCAGAGAGCCTGATTCTCCCCCCTGGGCACCCAACTGCCCCCTGCTGTCTGCCCCAGTTACTGCAGAGGGCCCAATTCTCCCCCCACCCCGGGCACCCAACTGCCCCCTGATGTCTGCCCAGTTACTGCCGAGAGCATGATTCTCCCCCATGTGCACCCAACTGGCCCTTGCCCCCTATACTGTTATTGCCCCTGGACACCCAACTGCCCCCTGCTGTCTGACCTAGTTACTGCAGAGAACATGATTCTCCCCCTGGGCACCCAACTTCCCCTTGCTGTTTGCCCCTGTTACCGCAGAGGGCCCAATTCTCCCCCCTGGGCACCCAACTGGCCCTTGCCACCCTATAGTGTTACTGCCCCTGCTACTACCCCTGTGCACCCAACTGGCCTTTACCTGCCATACTGTTACTGCCCCTGGGCACCCAACTGGCCCTTGCCCCCCTATACTGTTACTGCCCCTGGGCACCCAACTACCCCCTGCTGTCTGCCCCAGTTGCTGCAGAGAACCAGATTTCCCACCCTGGGCACCCAACTGTCCCTTACCCGCCATACTGTTACTGCCCCTGGGCACCCAACTGGTCCTTGCGCCCCTCTACTGTTACTGCCCCCTGCTACTACCCCTGTGCACCCAACTGGCCCTTACCCGCCATACTGTTACTGCCCCTGGGCACCCAACTGGTCCTTGCGCCCCTCTACTGTTACTGCCCCTGGGCACCCAACTGCCATCTGCTGTCTGTCCCAGTTACTGCAGAGAGCCTGTTTCTCCCCCCTGGGCACCCAACTGGCTCTTACCCCCTATACTATTACTGCCCCCTTGCTGTCTGCCACTGTTACTGTAGAGGGCAGTATTCTCCCCCCTGGCACCCAACTGGCCCTTGCCCCTTATACTGTTACTGCCCCATGCTACTACCCCTGTGCACGCAACTGGCCCTTTCCCCCTATACTGTTAATGGCCCCTGCTACTACCCCTGTGCATGCAACTGGCCCTTGCCCCCCTCTACTGTTAATGGCCCCTGCTACTACCCCTGTGCACGCAACTGGCCCTTGCCCCCTTATACTGTCACTGCCCCATGCTACTACCCCTGTGCACGCAACTGGCCCTTTCCCCCCTATACTGTTAATGGCCCCTGCTACTACCCCTGTGCACGCAACTGGCCCTTGCCCCCTTATACTGTCACTGCCCCATGCTACTACCCCTGTGCACGCAACTGGCCCTTTCCCCCCTATACTGTTAATGGCCCCTGCTACTACCCCTGTGCACGCAACTGGCCCTTGCCCCCCTCTATTGTTAATGGCCCCTGCTACTACCCCTGTGCATCCAACTAGCCCTTGCCCTCTATACTGTTACTGCCCCCTTGCCCTCTGCCCCAGTTACTGCCGAGGGCCTGGTTCTCTTCCCTGGGCACCCAAATGCCCCCTGCTGTCTGCCCCAGATCCTGCAGAGAGCCCCTGGGATAGTGACAATCCTGGTAATTGGTCCACTTTAAAGGGAAACAAAACCCACCAGCGGGCAGCCTGGAATGTAAAAGATTCCAAGGCCGACCGCTGGCTTTTCCCCGGGGAATCGGGATGCCCCGCTGTATGAAACCCCCCAGTTCGCCCACTAAAACTAACCTTTCCCTGCTCCAGCTGTGTGTGTGCAGGCTCTCGTCCAATCAGAGCCATTTGGCTGGGGGCGATAGCGCACGTACCGCCGGGGATGCAGGGGATCCGGCAGCACACGCTCCTTTGATTTCAATCCGAGCACTTTGCTGACTGACGTAGTCAAGGCTGGATGAGGGTCCGAGCATGCACCATTGGAGCGAGGAGAGGCAAGTTCTAGTGGGCAAACT
The DNA here is from genome assembly GCA_027917425.1 of Gastrophryne carolinensis. Lineage (NCBI taxonomy): Eukaryota > Metazoa > Chordata > Amphibia > Anura > Microhylidae > Gastrophryne > Gastrophryne carolinensis. The sequence goes on from CM051234.1 coordinate 640,373,768, forward strand.
GGGGTGTTCACACAGCGGGGCATGCCAAGTCAGGATACCCTGGGGGCAAGGAACAAAAGTCAAATTCCCGGGTTTTGTTCCGCTTTAAATTGAACAAATTCCCCTGGAATCTCAAGCTTTGGCCTTTGTCCCTGGGGCCCCCAAGCTCACCACTCTAGTGCATGCACAGCCAATCAGTGCCTCGAACTCCATTCAGTATTTACTAATGTTGCCGTGAGCTCAGAGCGGCAAGTAAAGGATGCCCCTGTAATGTGGACCAAAATCCAGGTATGTGAAAAACGTACAAAGCACTGCTAGGAAAAGGTGAGTATTTCTGTAATGCAGGGCTCACTGATGGCGCGGGGGGGGGTGGGTTTGATTAGTAAAGCAGGACTGATCCTGATGCGAGGGATGGTTTAGGTCTACTTTAATGCCACTTCAGCTCATCGCCCACGGGGTGTCTATGTGACCAGTGAGTGCTGAGTATACCCATCGAGCAGCTCCACCTTATTAGCACACACACACATACCTGTGGGCTACAGCACCCACACCCTGGGGTGGCGGGTTGGACGGGCAGGGTGTGGCGGGACGCTGCGGTCACCATCTAATGCCACAGCACACACCTATATAGGGCCCGCTCCCTGTTAGAGGGAAGTGGGGGATGCGGCCACCAGTGCGCTTGAATTGGAGCTCGCTGATTGGACAAGAGGCTGCGCATGCGCTGTAGGACTGGGAATATGAGTTTGTTTGGGTGACCTGTCGGGTTTCACACAGTGGGGCCGTCCCAATCGGGGTGCCCCGGGGGGCAATAACCAAAATCAGGATAGTCAAAATCCAGGGTTTTGGTTCACATTAACTGCCCTGGGGGCATCCGAATTTGGGAAAGGTATGTTTTTATGTACAATCGGGGTGATTTACCAAATCAAGATCCTGTGGGGCAAGAACTAAACCCAGGATAGTCCTGGGTCTTGTTCTGTTTCCAGGGAGTATCCCCAATTGGGATGCCCCATACAACTCACCCCAGAACGCCTAGTACAACTCGCCTCTTAACTGTTCCTACGGTGCATGTGCAGGCGCGCAGCCAATCAGAGCCGTTTGCCGTGTTGATATCCTTCCGCAAACGGCAATTGACTTCCATCTATCTGAATGGCTGGGGCAGGCAGTAGCGCACGCAGCCAGGGATGCAGCCACTCACGCTCACCATTGAAAACAATGAAAGCCGTTTGCCAAATGACATAGTGGCGACAGACAGCTCTCATTGGACGAGAGACCACACATTTACCCTTGGGCCGGGGAAAGGCAAGCGATTATGGACGCCCTGGGGGGTTTCACACAGCGGGGCATCCCATTTTGGGATGCCCCAGGGGAAAAGCCAGCGGCCGGGCATGGTTTCTTTTAGATTCCAGGGTGGCCGCTGGTGAGGTTTGTTCCGTGTTAAGAGGTATTTCCTTAAAGTGGACCAAAACCAAGGATTTTGACTGGCCTGGGTTTTGGTCCTGTCCCTCGGAGCACCCCTATCAGTGATAAAACCCCCCAGATCGCTGAAGATAACTCACTTCATCCTGGTCCTACGCCCGCTCGTCCTATCAGCGTGCTCGGAGCCGCTGACGTCACGTCATCTACGGCTTCGTCTAACGCCAATGGCTCAGAGCGTGCTGGAGGCCGCATCCTCCGCTTCCCTCTAACAGGGAGCAAGCCATTCACAAATGCCTGCCGCAGACATGCGCCCTGCTAGAGGGATAGCGGGGATGCGGTTCACACATGCGCCGTTGGACCAGTAAGGAAGGTAAGTGATCGGGGCAACCTGGGGGGTTTCACACAGCGGGGCATCATGATCTTGGATGCCCTGGGGGGAGGGCCGATCGCACTGGTTTTTGGTCCACATTAAGAGTTGTGGGAGTGCACTAAAGCTATAGGAGTGCCAGGGATGCCCCAGAGGCCCTTTTAAAATGTTGTTCTGCTTGGACCATGCGCTGTTGGACTGGAAAACAAGTGAATGGGTGACCTGCGGGGTGTCACACAGCAGGGCATCCTGATTTTGGATGCCATGGATCGGCCCGGGAATCTTATAGATTCCTGGGCCAATCGTGGTGTTTTTTTTCCCTTTTTAAAAGCAACAGCCCATCCCTTTTTAAAAGCAACAGCCCAAAATAGTGTGGCCCTGGGTGGGTCTCCCTATTGCCAGTCCGCCCCTGCAAGCATGTCTACCAGCGGCGTAACTAAATGTGAGGGGGCACTGGTGCCGTGGGTTTTGGTCCACTTTTAAGCAGAACAAAAAACAGGTTTTTGTTTCTGCCGTGTGAAAGCCCTAAACTCACCTTTTCCGTGTTCCAGCGGTGCATGCGTGTGCGCTCAGCCAATGAGAGCCACTTGCTCCGTTTACCTTTATTAGCAAACGGCTCTAATTGACTTTAATGGGGAACGCGCGTTGCCGCACCCCCAGCTGTGCGCGCTCCCGCCCCACAGTCCATCTGAATGGCTGGGGCGGGAGCACGCACACAACACCAGGGATGCACCAGCTCACGGTCCCCATTGAAAACAATGAGAGCCGTCTGCCGAATGATGTAGTCATAAGGGGAAAAGTCAATGAGGGGAAAGGTGAGCGTTTATGGATCGAAAGGTGGGTTTCTCACAGCGGGGCATCCTCAAATCAGGATGCCCCTGGGGACAAAGAATCCTCCACACCTGGAGTCTTTTAGGTTTTGGTCCTGATTAACATCCGCACCAAGATCTTTCACATTTAGCCACGCCTCCCAACACCACTTTTCAACAATGATCAGAATGCCAGCGATGCGGCCGCTTAGAATGGGAGGGGGCGTGGTGGCGCATTCTTAGTGGCCTCATGGAAGTTTTCTTGGCAGAAAGCAAACAAAATGGGATTTGGTTTTAAACTGCTTGAGACTGTAATTGAGGCACAGTGAGGTGACAGGGAAAGATACGAAGTTTTGAAGCAGAAACAAACCCAATGTAAAAGATACCAGGGACAGCCACTGGGATTCCCCCTAAATCGGGATGCCCCGCTGTGTGAGAGCCCCCCCCCCCCCGGGGTGCTGCAAAAAAAAGACCAAAGCCCACGATTTTAACAATCCCCGGCTCTAGCAGGAAGCGTAACCCGCGCCAGCCATTTGTGAATGGCTCGCACGGGAACTCTCCTTGTTAGAGGGTAGCGGGGCCGTGACGTCTCTGAGCGCGCTGATTGGACGACCGGCCGTGAATGCACCGTAGTGCCGGTAAGAGGTGAGTTGGCATTGGCGATCTGGGGTGTTTCAGACAGCAGGGCATCCCCTGATAGGGGTGCCCCGGGGGAAAGGTCCAAAACCCAGGATAGTCAAAATCCTGGGTTTTGGTCCACTTTAAAACTCATCAGGAGCTCGGATTTGACAGGATTGTCGTGTTGACGGCGGCATCCCCTGCTACCCCCTAACAGGGAGTGTGCCCGCGCCGGCCATTTCCAAATGCCTTGCGCATGCACGCGCCCTGCTAGAGGTATAGCGGGGATGCGGCCGCAGCTCGCGCATGTGCTGTTGGACCGGGAAACAAGGTAAGTGTATGCAACTTGGGGTGTTTCACACAGCGGGGCATCCCAATTTTTGATGCCCCGGGGGGAGGGAATCAATTGGCCCGGGAATCTTTTTCACTGCGTGAAACCCCCCAGGTCACCCATACACTTACCTTGTTTCCCGGTCCAACGGCGCATGCGCAAGGCGCGGCCACATTCCCGCTATCCCTCTAGCAGGGCGCGTGCACGCGTCAGGCATTTGTGAATGGCCGGTGTGGGCACGCTCCCTGTTAGAGGGTAGCGCGGGATGCAGCCATCAGCGTTTTCAGATTCGCTCGCCTTAGGCGAAGGCTTAGTTGCCGTGAGGCCAGCGGATCCGAGCACGCAGATTGGACGAGCGGCTACACATGTGCCGTAGAACCGGGAAGAGGTGAGTTGCGCTTGGCGATCTGGGGGGTTTCACACAGGGAAAGGCCCATTTTTGACTATCCTGGGATTCGGTTCTTTCCCCCGGAGCACCCCGATCAGGGATGCCCCACTGTGTGAAACCCCCCAGATAGCCAAGCGCAACTTACCTCTTCCCGGTCCTACGGTGCATGTCTGGCCGCTTGTCCATTCAGCTCGCTCTGATCCGCTGGCCTCACGGCTTCTAAGCCTTGGCCCACAAAACCCAGGATAGTCAAAAGAAGGTAAGTGTATGGGCAACCTGGGGGGGTTTCACACTGCGGGGCATCCAAAATTGAGATGCCCCGCAGCGTGAAACCCCCCAGGTTGCCCATACACTTAGGGAGGGAGGGAATCGATCTATAAGATTCCCGGGCTGATCATTGTGGCTTTTGGTCTACTTTAAGTCCTCCTACTGTCTTTGTTGCCTGGCTTTGGACCCTTTCTATTTGAAAAAATTGTCTTTTTGTAGGGGAGGTCTCCAGAAGTGCACACAGAAAAAAAGTTTACTATATGAGCATTGGAAAGGGCCCCATTTAAACTGGACCAGCACCCGCCCACAACCTCCTCATGTGACCACCCAGCTGCCAATCGTGGGACTCGGTATCCCGGAACTGGCTCATAATGAATTTGAGTATTACGAGTATTCTGAGAGGTTACCTGCTAGGGGGGCTCCAACATCCTGAATGCCCCCCTTCCTCGAGCTTGTTGTGATGGACAGACAGCGGGACCAACACACGCTAAAGAAAAAATGGGTGTTGGTCCGGTTTAATGTTTGCACCAGGACCTTGTCACATTTAGTTACGCCGCTGGTAGACATGCTTGCAGGGGTGGACTCGCCATAGGGAGACCCGCCCTGGTGGGCTGCACTGTTTTGGGGCCAGTTGGGCTTTTGCTTTTTACACCCATATTCAATCCCTGCCCCCTTAGTCTCCGTTTCAGCCCCCTGCACTCAGCCCCACTGTATCCACAAGGCAATGAACTTCAGCCCCCAATGCTATAGCATACCCACCAACTTTTCAGGGTGGGAAAGAGACATTTGTTAAATTAAGCCACGCCCCTCATTGATTGATGGATAGGAGATAGGATGTGACAGTTACAACAATATACTTTGAATAGGCGAATGAATCATTTATTGATGCAGACCTGCATGTTACACCTCAAAGAGGGACAGAGAAAAACAACGAGGGACACGGACTCAAAAGAGGGACAGTCCCTCCAAATCAGGGACACTTAGGAGGTACACTATAGCCCCGGCATCATGGTTGGGGAAGCCTCAGCTGGGATGTCTCTAGCTGGCCAGGGGCTGGTAATATCCAGGGCTGATTTTTGGCCCCAGTCCCTTTTTAGCCTCCCTCTCAGCCCCATTGTACCCACACGCTAAGGAACTCCAGCCCGGCATCATGGTTCATGGGCCCCAGCAGGGACGTCTCTGGCCGGCCATGGGCTAGTAAAATCCAGGGCTGATTTTTGGCCCCAGTCCCTTTTTAGCTTCCCTCTCTGCCCCCTGTACCCAGCCCCACTGTACCCACAAGCCAAGGAACCCCAGCCCCCAATGCTATAGCCAGAGCATCATGGTTCAGGGGCCTCAGCAGGGACGTCTCTGGCCGGCCACGGGCTGGTAAAATCCAGGGCTGATTTTCGGCCCAAGTCCATTTTTAGCCTCCCTCTCAGCCCCCTGTACCTACAAGCCAAGGGACCCCAGCCCCCAATGCTATAGCCCCGTCATCATGGTTGTGGGGATCCTGTACCCAGCCCCACTGTACCCACAAGCCAAGGAACCCCAGCCCCCAATGCTATAGCCAGAGCATCATGGTTCAGGGGCCTCAGCAGGGACGTCTGTGGCCGGCCACGGGCTGGTAAAATCCAGGGCTGATTTTTGGCACCAGTCCACCACTGCATGCTTGCATACCCCGGCCCATTTACAGGTCAGATGAGGTCAGCAGCGCCCCCCACGTCACTGGCGTCTGTGCGTTTCAGGGGCGATGCGCCTCGGGCAATACGTTATCCCTCATGTACGGTACACGGGAGTCGCTGCAAATTTTCCGGATAATTATACAAAACAATAACCAGTAACTGTCCTAAAACAGAAGAGCAACCGGGGTATGAGATCTCTCCCGCAGGCAGTCCATACATGTCATGTATACATTACCTGGACACAGTGCGTGCTGCTGGCGTTCTCCTCTGCTGTGTGTGTGTGTGCTGATGGCAGTGTGTGCAGTGTAATAACTGCTGGGAGTGTCTCTGCACTGTGCACACAGCCAAGAGGAGGTGATCCAGGCCAGGGGAGGAGACCCCATGGCTTTAGTTTAATGGCCTGCGCTCTCATTTCCCAGCAGCGTGGGGCAGGACGCCAGCCATTCCTCGCCCCCTCCCCATCTACATATACAGTTACCAGATATAAATGATTGGTGTGCGAGCGAGCGTACAGCTGTCACACCCAGGAAGTGATGGGATGGGGAATCATAACTGCAGGCAACATGTAAATAGGTGGCTGCTGCTTCTGTGCAACAAGTACTGACGCTATAGGAAAGTATCCTTCAGAAAGCCTTCTTATAATGTCTCGGATCACCCTATACCGTCCTGAGGGTTTTTTGCCGTGAAGGATTACGCTTTATTATGGTCAGCTACACCGGTGACACTGGATCACCCCAGATAAAACACAGCTGGGCCGGCACTGGAATCTAAAAGATTCCAGGGCCTGCTGCTGGCCTTCCCCGGACTGTTCCTATATTGAGTCCATGTCCCCCTGTCCCTCGTTGTTCTCATTTGTCCCTCTTTGAGGTGTAACATGCAGATCTGCAGCAATAAATGATTCATTTGCCTTTTCAAAGTGTTTGTATTGTTGTAACTGTTACATCCTATCTCCTATCCATCCCTCAATGAGGGGGCGTGGCTTCATTTACACATCATCGCTCGTTGAGGTGTAACATGCAGGTGTGCATCAATAAATTATTCATTTGCCTATTTAAAGTGTTTCTATTGTTTTAATTGTTACAATCTCCTATCCATCCCTCAATGAGGAGGTGTGGCCTAATTTAAAGTGGAACAAAACAAAGGATTTTGACTATTCTGGGTTTTGGTCCTTGCCCCCAGGGCACCCCAATCAGGGGTGTCCCGCTGTGTGAAATCCCCCAGATCGCCGAGCGCAACTCACCTCTTCCCAGTCCTACAGCGCGTGCACGGCCGCTCGTCCAATTAGCGTGCTCAGAGCCACGGACATCACTCCATCTAAGCCGGGGTCTAAGGCTAGCGGCTCCGAGTGCGCTGGTGGCTGCATCCTCCGCTTCCCTCTAACAGGGAACGTGCCCACGCCGGCCATTCACTAATGGCTGGCGCAGGCACGTGCCCTGCTAGAGGGGAAGCGGCCACTGCTCACGCATGTGCCGTTGGACCGGGAAGCAAGGTAAGTGAACAGGGCAACCTGGAGGGTTTCACACAGCGGGGCATCCCAATTTTGGATTCCCCAGGGGGAGGGAATCGAGATTCCTGAGCCGATCACACCCATCGTGCTAGGTTTTGGTCCACTTTAACTAATGTCCCTCTTTCCCACCCTGAAAAGTTGGTAGGTATGCATACCTCTGCAGATGCGTGTCAACCTACACCTAAGAATTTAGAGACAGATTAAAGGACTGGATGCAAGCTAACAGGGCTGAGTTCTGTGGCCCCTTTAAGATTTGTGCATAGTGTATTGATACTTACTTACTTGAAGTATTGATACCGAAAGCAGACCAAAAGCCACTGAACTTGTGAAATACATTTGGCCAAAGCCCCTGCCAATACTCCCTTCTTATTGTGTAGAACTAGAAATGGATATTTCTGTTTTTTGAATCGTCCTGGAACACTTTTTTTTGCTGTCCCTCTCTGTAAAATGGCAATTGCATAGGCGTGGCAATGACATCATAGCCACACACAATAATGGCAATGAATAGAGGAGACGGAGCTTTACAGCTAAAACAGGCGCCATTATCTGAGATTAGCAAAATGGCAAAATGTGCTCGTCATAGGGGGAGCAATTCAGGGGAAGCAAGTTAAAAGTGTGGGTTTTGGTCCACTTCAAGTGGACCAACACCCACCCTGGAGTCTATGAGACCAGGGCAGGCATACGCGCTCCCCCCAGGGCATCCAGATTAAGGATGCCCCGCTGCGCCTTCTTCCGTTCTTTCCAGGTCCAACGGCACATGCGTGAGCTGCGGCCACATCCCCGCCATCCCTTTATCAGGGTGCGTGCCCTGATGAATACCCCCAGGAATTTGTGAATGGCCGGCGCGGGTACGCTTCCTGTTAAAGAGTAGCGGGGGATGCGGCCACCAGCACGCTCGGATCAGCTTGCCTTAGACCAGCTGTTGGACGAAATGGTGGGAGCAGCTCCGAATGCGCTGAATGGACGAGAGGCTGCGCATGGGCCATAGGACACGAGGAAGGTTGAGTGAGATCAGGCGAGTGGGGAGTTTCACACAGTAAGGCACCCCCGGGGGGCAAAGACCAAAACCCAGGATAGTCAAAATCCTGGGTTTTGGTCCACTTTAAGTCTCAGACCCCCTCCCCAATACAGCCAAATACTTATGGCCTTGTGCTGATGAGGGCCAGCAGCTCGGGCCACATGTCCACGGGTGGAAGGTCTTTGTGTAGACTTTAAAGCAGAACAAAACCCACTCAGCAACCAGCATATTATCTAAAAGGCTCCAGGGCTGGCTGCTGGCTTTCCCCACTGTGTCAAACCTCCCCAGGAAACCTGTACACACTCACCTTTCCCCAGTCCAATAAATAGAGCATGTGCAGGCTCCAATGCAAGCCGTCCGCTGAACTGACGTAATTAAGCAGGTGGCTCTCATTTTCTTTTTCAATGGGGAGCGCGCATTTCTGCATCTCCGGCATCGTTCATGCACTCCTGCCCCAGCCATTCAGAGCATGCGCAGGGGATTCAGGGGATGCAGCAAAACCACGGATATTGGCCCAGGAATCTATAAGATTCCCGGGCCGATTGACTCCCTCTCCCCGGGGCATCCAAAATCGGGATGCCCCACTGTGTGAAACCACCCAGGTCGCCCATAAACTCGCCTTTTTTTTTCGATCCAGCGTTGCATGCATGAGCCATGGCCGCATTCCCGCTATCCCTCTAGCAGGCCGCGTGCCCGCGTCAGGCATTTGTGAATGGCCGGCACGGGCACACTTTACGGATTGTATTCACAGACTGAATCCATCGACAAAAGCCGTGCAAGGTTTGACAGTGATGAGAGCATTGTGGTTGAGGGTCAGGTAAGTACAGGTAGCGCAGATTCAAAATGGATAGGATAAGCCGAGGTTGGTACTGACAGGTCTGGTGTGCAATAGATAGGATGTAGGTTGTAGCTGGTACAGACAGCTCTGGGGTTCGTAAATGATCGGATGGTTCAGTGTCACAAAACATTTTATTCTAAGTATACAGCACGTCCTGCTCCAGAGATAATTCTTACGTTTGGGTAATACATCCACAAGATGGAGCTGGACTGCAGAGACAGCAAAAAAGTGGCTCCTCCCGACCCCTTATATTCCAGGGACCTCCCACAAATTCCCCAGTTCTTCTCTGCAGTCGGCGCTGCGATGGCAAGAAGATGGCTCTCTCTACTCGCAGGTGAGTGGGGCTATTAGCCTGCAGCCCTGTAGGACTATTCCCACCCGTTCCTCTTTTTTCTGCCTCCCAGCTTTGGCTGCACTGGTCGGGTGATGGTAGGCAGCACCGCTGTCAGGTGCAAAGGAGCGCTGCTCCTATCGCAACCCCCCACCAAAGGGTAGGCGGTATAGGCCCATGGTGAGCCTTATGGGATGCCCCTCCCGCGCTATCGCCCCTCATCCATCGGTGGGCTCCTGTTAGGTTGGCCGCTGCCCTCCCTCGCTCTCCCTGGTTTTTCTGGGGGGGGGGGGGCGGTGTATGTGTATTCTTCACCTTTTGGGATTGTATTCCGTGGTATGCTTTGGCTTTGGTGCACTGGTTGCCTTTTTAAAAAAATGCCGCCACACGCGCTTGTACGGCGTTCCGCGGTCGCGGCATCTTTACCTCGGGCGCTGCTGCGCCATCATTGGCTGGCATGGTCACGTGGGCGCCATTTTGCTCTCCTCGTGCTGCGTGGCTGGCGTCTACCTACCGCGGTCCGTAAGTGCCCCTGCGGGCTGGCTTATTTTTTAGATATCTTATGTATGCATGCTGCTTACGGGACCTTTCTGTTTATGTCTTGCAGGCGGGTCAAACTCAATTGTGGTTTCTCCCGGCCTATCCCCTCTATTTAGTTTACTATTAGAGGTCTATTCTGCCTTTACCTCCCACTTCCCTAGCGGGCTATTGGGGAATCCCGGGTGGCCTTATAGCGTAAATCCCTATTGGCCGGTGGGCCGCGATAATCACCATATGGAGGCTTCTCAGGATAATGTGCTTGGGGTTCCTTCGGGGCAAGCCCGTCTGTGTGTGGCGTGTCCCCTACAAGCGATGACAATGTGCGGGTTTGTGTACCCTGTGCCCAGCAGGCGCTTCCTCTGCAATCTGGGTTATCTGTGGCTGGGCCTGCGCCCCGTATGGCTTTGCCTACTCCCTCACGCTTACATCCGACTCCTAGTGAGGTGCATGCCAGTGGGGAGTCTCAGCCTGATTTGTCTACCAGGGTGGCTAGCATTGAGAAGCTGATTGCTGGCTCTACGGCACGTAAGGCCTCTGCTTAGAGGCGGCATCTGGCGCCTGGCTTTACCCTTTTTCCTGTGGAGGCTGAGGAATTTTTTGACCTGGCCGGCTATACCCCCTGGAAGAGGGGGAATTGTTTTCTGATTCAGAATCATCTGATGAGCAGCCTAAGGGTTATGCTGATTCTGGCTCTGACCCATGGGCTCCAGATGATACTGACAGGTTTTTGGCTCACATTTTTGAAGTACTTTCTATCTCTCCTCCTGCCGCGGCTCCTCGGCAGCAGGGGGAGTTGTTTCACACTGCTAAGCCACGTTTGGAGTTTCCTGAGCAAACTCATTTTAATAATCTTGTGCTCAAAGAGTGGAATCGACCAAGCAGGCTCCCTGGGGTGCCTAGAAGTTGGGATAAGAGGTATCCCTTTCCCGCTGAAGTGGTTAAGCGTTGGTCGTCCCATCCCGAAGTGGATGCACCAATTTTGGGGTTGTCCAACACTTCTGTCATGCATTCCCCTGACTCTACTACCCGTAAGGATGGTGAGGACCGGCGCATTGATCAGCTGGCTTCCCATGCCTTTGCCTGTGTGGGGTCCGCGCTGCGTCCAGTTTGTGCCTCTGCCATTATAGCTGTGGCTATTAGGACTCTGCTCAAAAGTATTTTAGACGGGGCTCCGGATGATGCTGCTAGTGAAGAGTATAGAGCCCTTCTGCATTATGAGGAATTTGTTGCATATGTCCTCTCTGCCTTGGATGATACCATTAGAATGTGTGGCGGTGGCTATACGCTGCTCGGTTTGGCTGCGCCAGTGGGCAGCTGACAACGCTGCCAAGAAAGCTCTCACTGGGTTCCCCTTTAAAGGACTGCGACTATTTGGGGATTGCCTGGACCTGTTTGCTAAGGGAGGCAGGTTACCCCAGCGCAAGAGACAGTCTCGGCCCATTCGGGGTTCAGGTTCCTTTCTTCCCTCCTACCGTGGGTCCAGAATGGGAAGGGGAGCTTCATTTGCAGGGGCTGGGGAGATTTCTGGGGCAGGCCTGGCCCCTCCTGGGGTTCCAAGTCTAAGTCTTCCCCCAAGCCCCCTCAGGCATGAAGGGGCGCCCTCACCCATCCGGGTGGGGGGGAAGGCTTCGGCTCTTTGCTCACGTCTGGAGGCGTCATGTCTCAGACCAGTGGATTCAGGAGGTAGTGTCCTCCGGTTACAAGATAGAGTTGGCAGCCTGGCCGCCCCCAAGATTCATCAGATCCCGGATGCCTCAAGACCCCCTGTCAGCTCAGGGCCTGTTGCTTGCTGTGCAGAATCTACTGGAGCTGGGGGTCATCTGCCAGGTGCCCTTAAGGGAAAGGGGCAAGGGCTATTATTCCAACCTTTTCACCAATTCCCAAAAGAGATGGATCTGTCAGACCCATCCTGGACTTAAAGCTTCTCAACAAGTTTGTCAGATCGAGGCTTTTTCGCATGGAGACCCTGCGCTCAGCTGTAAGTTCACTACTCCCAGGGGACTTCATGACCTCTGTGGACATCAAGGATGCTTACCTCCATATTCCAGTCTTTCCAGGTAATCAGAGATTCCTCAGGTTCTGTCAGGAACCGCCGGACACCCTTCTTGCATGAGCCAACAATCCCCAATCTCCACCGCCTCTCGAGCACGAGATACCCTGCCGGGCGCGCCCCCCGAGGAGGAGGGGGAGGACGCGCCGGCCAAAGCAGTGGAGGAGCCGCCGCCGCCGGGAGCCCCAGCCGCCGCCAACGACGAGGAGGAGGTGGAAGCCGGAGCTCCAGCGAGGGCGGAGGGGAGAGAGGCCGGAGCTGCGCCACGGGAACGACCTGCAAGTAAGTTCCTTACAGGTTTGCTCTGGAGGATCAGCATTACCAGTTCGTGGCATTGCCCTTCGGCTCCCAGGGTATTCACCAAGGTGCTGGCGGCATTATGGCTCTGCTGAGAGCTCAGGGCATTCGCATTCTTCCCTATTTGGACAACATTCTTATCACTTATCCGTCCTTCCAACAGGCAGAGCTGGATACTCAGCGGGTAGTGACCACACTGGAGTCTTTCGGCTGGGTGATAAACCACTACAAATCTTCCCTGTCTCCCTCTTTGGTGAAGCCATTTCTGGGCATGAATCTGGATACAGCTCGGGCCAGGATCTTTCTTCCTCAGCAGAAGGTGGACAGTCTGCAAGCGCAAGCTCAGCTCCTTCTGTCCTGCCCTCATCCTTCCATCAGGCAGGGAATGCAGCTGGTGGGCCTGATGGTGTCCTGCTTCGAGGCGGTTCCTTATGCTCAGTTTCACATGAGGCCTCTTCAACTCCACCTCTTGTCTGTATGGGACAGGGACCCTGTGTCCCTGGATCAGGTTTTGGTTCTGTCCCCCCTAGCCAGGCGGTCCCTCTCGTGGTGGCTGGACTCAAGGAACCTGTTGGTGGACAGATCCTTTCTGGCCCCTTGCTGGGAGACAGTCACCATGGATGCCAGTCTGACAGGTTGGGGGGGCTTCTGGAGATCCCTAACATTCCAGGGACAGTGGGGCCCTCAGGAGGCCCACACCCCTATCAACATGGAACTGAGGGCGATCAGGTTGGTTCTAGCCCGCTTCGGGGTCGGGCTGTTCAGGTACGCTCGGACAACCAGACAGCGGTTGCCTACATCAATCATCAGGGAGGGACCCGGAGCAAGGGGGCCCTCTAGGAAGTGTCTCTGATCCTGTCCTGGGCAGAGGACAATGTTCCCTGCATCTCAGCTGTGTACATTCCAGGGATGGAGAATCTGGAGACAGACTCTCTGAGCAGGGGGACTTCTCGCCTGGGGGAATGGTCCCTCGGCAACAGGGTGTTTCGCTCTCTGTGTCACCGTTGGGGTCAGCCAGATGTGGATCTGTTTGCATCCCGTCACAATCACAAGCTTCCAGTCTTTGTGTCTCTGTCCCAGGACCCTCTGGCCTTAGCCATGGATGCTCTGACAATGCCCTGGCAGGGCTTTCAGCTACTGTATGTCTTTCCCCCATTCCCCCTGTTGGGCAGGGTTCTGCGAAAGATAGCTCAGGAAGGGGTGCCAGCAATCCTGGTGGCCCCCCGTTGGCCAAGAGTGTGGTTCGCAGACATCGTGCAGCTGGTGGTAGATCAGTACGCCCTGCCCAAGGATCCAGACCTGCTCACTCAGGGGCAGCTACGCTACCCCAATTTACAAACGCTGGCTTTAAAGGCCTGGCTGCTGAAACCTCCATCTTAATGGAAAAGGGGCTGCCTGCCTCTGTTGTTAACACCATGATCAGGGCTAGGAAAAAGTCCTCTTCTTCCATCTATTATAGGTTTTGGCGTACCTACATTGACTGGTGTGAGGCTAAATCTCTTCTCTGTCGTGTGTTTTCTATTCCTAGGATTCTGGAATTTCTCCAACATGGTTTGGATCTGGGGCTCAGCACTCTGAAAGGTCATGTTTCTGCCTTGGCTGTTTTCTTCCAGAGATCTTTTGTTCAGCATCATCTGGTCAAGACTTTTTTCCAGGGGGTTACCCATGTGCGCCCCCCACGTAAGCCTATGTTACCAGTCTGGGACTTGAACTTGGTCCCATCTGCCTTGCAGGGGCCTCCTTTTGAGCCTGTGCATGAGGCTGCTTTGTCCATTCTTACGTTTAAGGTAGTCTTTTTGGTGGCTATCACTTCTGTTAGGCGTGTTTCTGAGTTGGCTGCGCTTTCCATGAAGCCCCCTTACTTTGAGAGACACCAGGACAAGGTGGTGTTTCGCTTTAAACCTGATTCTCTGCCTAAGGTTGTGTCATCTCAATCAGGACATTGTTCTGCCTTCTCTGTGCCCTAATCCTAGTAACCCTAAGGAGAGGGCTCTACATTCCTTGGATGTGGTCAGGAACCTGAAGTTCTATTTGGTGGCTACTGAACCCTTCAGGAAGACTGATGCTCTTTTTGTGTTCCCTTCTGGTCCTAAGAAGGGTCTGGCTCCAGCTAAGTCTACCATCAGCAAGTGGATCCGTCAGGCTGTGATTCAGGCCTATTCTGCTAAAGTGAAGGATCCTCCCTTCCGCCTTTCTGCTCATTCCACTCGTGCTATTGGTGCCTCTTGGGCTTTTCAGCACCAGGCTTCTGTTGAACAAGTTTGCAAGGCCGCTACTTGGTCTTCTGTAGTACTTTTTCTAAGGTTTACAAGGTTGATGTTCGGGCTTCAGCTGATGCTGCTTTTGGCCGCAAAGTTCTGCAGGCAGCAGTGGTTTAATCTGCATGTTGTTGCTTTTGGGGATCCCACCCTACCTTACGGACACTGCTATTGGATGTCCCAAGCGTAAGGAATTATCTCTGGAGCAGGACGTGCTGTATACTTAGAATAATACAATTCTGTGATTACTCACCTGTAGAATTGGTATTATATGTATACAGCACGTCCTGCTCCACCCCGCCCTTGTTTTAATTATTCTTAGTGCCTCTGTATGGTGGTTGTTATGGTTAAAATTGTTTGATTATGGTTGTTATTCTCCCGGCTTCTTGATAACTGCTTGTCAATACTGGGGAATTTGTGGGAGATCCCTGGAATATAAGGGGCTGGGAGGAGCCACTTTTTTGCTGTCTCTGCAGTCCAGCGCCATCTTGTGGATGTATTACCCAAACGTAAGGAATTATCTCTGTAGCAGGACGTGCTGTATACATATAATACAAATTCTACAGGTGAGTAATCACAGAATTGTATTTTTTTTTGTAAAACAATAGGATAAGTCGAGGTTGGTACAAATGGCTGGCGATCATCAACAATAGGATGGGTCAATGTCACAAAAGGCTCAAAAACAATTGTATGGGTCTGAAAAGGGAATTATGATTTAAAATTAATATTTGCTGCACATGTATCTCCAATATTTCTACTAGAGATCAATATTATAAATATCGCAAATACTAATAATCATATCAGCCCAGCGGCCATCAATCTGATACAAACCAGTGGTCACTCATACATCCAGTGAAAAGTCCCGAGAAACATTTCCCTCAAATACTTTGCACATACAATCTATTGTGTGAGAAATTATCCACCACACATACAGTAAGATGTATAAATGAAAACGGGTTTAGTTTACCAGCACAGTAAATAACCTTTACTAACCCTATATGCTCCATGAGTTTCCCCAGATACTCCTTAGATATTACAGGCAGTTGTTATATGTTAAGTTATAGTAAGTTATACATTAGTTACAGTACAATAAATTAGTAAGTTATACATTAGTTACAGTACAATAAATGTTATAATGGAGAGAGATAATGGAGAGAGATACATCGGGTAGGGGGTCCATCCATTGACTCAATACCCCTGCAATCCATCCTCCTAATCTACTAACACTAGGGGTTGTGGCCAGCATTCCCAGATTTCTGCCTACAACCTGCCTCTGTGAGATTAGATAAATATTCTATAAAGTGATATAACTCCCACAATATGCATGTTATAGAGTAACCAAGAAATTCATGATCCCCATTAATTTCTTGGTTAAATGAACCTAAATATTAAATACATATCATACAGAGTCTGATACTATGTCGATTATCAAGCTTTGGCCAATATATGTATGTCATGTTTGATATCAAATGAAAGGTCTGAATAAGACTCTCATTAATATAGTCATAACTGACATATCAGGAGTTACACCACTCTCCACAAATAAGATCCAATGACCGAGTCTAGAGTGTATTTGAGTGTCAACCTAATTAGGAATTCAAGGATTCCTTTACAAGGGGAAATGAGCTGCAGCCCCCAGAAAACACCCCAGCTATTGAGGTAGTTGGCAGCTAGGTGTGAATATATGAATATAGGTGTGCTAGGTTTCAATATAGTCTGTTGTATTCATGGGGCATAGACAAATGGCAGAATCTGAGACTCACATAATATTTGAGTGTTAATCTGGGGGATATCTGTAATCACATCTTTTAAAAGGGTCAAGGTCAGTATAGGTGGAGGGCAGAGAAGTAGCTAGGCCCCTTAGCTGTGCTCAGGCCCTCCTTTAGTCCCCCCTGACCTGCTGCCCCCGGGGCAAGTGCCCCCCCCTTGCTCCCCCCTAGCTACGCCCCTGGTGGAGGGGCTCATACATTATAGGATGTGTCAATGTTTGTGACACATTCCTGGAGAGGATGGGATAAGGTCATTAGGACAAGTCAAGCTAGGTACACAGACGGCTCACGTTCATAGATGATAGGATGGACCAATGCCTGTGTAGGTCAAAAGTAGTAGGATGGGTCAATCCCGCTTTTGGGCGCTTGTCCCGTGCCAAATTAATGTGTCCTGCTTCATCATCTCACAGTCCACCCCCAGTGTGCTGCTGATCGCTCACACATTTTCCTTGGAGCGGTGCTGGCTGCTTATTACATTGGTGGTCCAGTGGGTTGGCAGGCCTCGAGAAGGAAGGAGCCTGTTTGCACCGCTCGTGCAGGAGGCGGAGCCAACGTCAACATCGTGGCTCAGGTGCAGGAAAGAAGAATGTGGCGAGAGGTAAGGGCGCTGTTTGTGTGTGTTTGTCCTGCACGGTTTTCTGGGGGAGGGAGGGGGGATGCCCCTCACTGACTGTAATGGGGGGTTCCGCTTACTGGCTATAATGAGGGATGCCCTCACTGGCTGTAATGGAGGGATGCCCTTCACTGGCTGGAATGAAGGGGTGCTGCTCACTGGCTGTAATGAGTGTCGATGCTCTCTGGTTGTAACGAGGGATGCTTCTCACTGGTTGTAATAAGGGATGCCCCTCACTGCCTCTAATGGAGGGATGCCACTTACCAGCTGTATTGAGGGATGCCCCTCACTGCCTCTAATGGAGGGATGCCACTTACCAGCTGTGTTGAGGGATGCCGCACATTGGCTGTAATCAGGAATGCTGCTCCCTGCCTGTAATGGGAGGCAGGGAGCTCGCTGCAGCACTGTAGTGGTGTTAGAGTGCCCAACATACATCACATTCATCAATGCCAGCCAGGTTACTACAGCGACTGAAACGCTCTGTCACAGCACCTGATACATGTCTACAGCGTCTACTAGTGGTCGCTTTAAGCACCGCTGTACAGATGCTCATCTGCCGATACCTGTCGTTAGTAGTGAATCAGCCTCCACGTCATGTTTATTTTGTCATTAGACTGCGCATGTCTGCCCTCTAGAGGCAAAACTGTTATAACTGTAAATATACTTTGAACTTCAGTAAAGACCATTTTTATAAATTTTTTCTTTTTTTTTTTTTTTACAAGATTTTGATGTATACCTTATGTCACAGCTTTGTCATTTGGTAATTTTATATTTACCCATAAAACTCTGTGTGATCCACAAATTGGTAGTGGGGGAGGGGTGACACATTCAGGATAGCAGGAGGCGAATATGTAATAACAATAATGACATCTGAAACGTACCCCTAACACACGGGAGAAGGAAAGAAACCGTAACCAAAGAAACAAACAAGATACCCAGTAAAATGGTGATTCTACTGCTGTATATGTCATTAAAGTGGACCTAAACACAACTATACAGCCTATGCCAGGGAGTCCTGGTCCATACAAGGCTGTAACCGGACAGGAAGCAGCTGTTTCCGGTCCACTGTTATACAAA
Source organism: Gastrophryne carolinensis (assembly GCA_027917425.1). Taxonomy (NCBI): domain Eukaryota; kingdom Metazoa; phylum Chordata; class Amphibia; order Anura; family Microhylidae; genus Gastrophryne; species Gastrophryne carolinensis. The sequence goes on from CM051234.1 coordinate 640,391,905, forward strand.
CTCCATGAGGAAAAGGTGTATCGCTCATGCTCACAGGCATTGGGAGTAGGTGGGTTAGGGTCCTTGCGGACCTCGACCTTACCTGGCACAGTGTTGCCAATAATGTTTTTTTGTAATGGAGGATGGGTGTTTTTTTTTTGGGGGGGGGGGGGGGGCTGGCAACATGGGGTTCAGGGTTTCTTAAAGTGGACCAAAACCCACCCAAGATTCCCGGGTTGGTCAATTCCCTCCCCCCCCCCGGGATCAATTCCCCCTCCCCTTTGTGTGAACCCCCCAGGTCGGTCCATTCCTTGATTCCCGGTCCAATGGTCAGGCACTCTCTCTGTTAGAGGAAAGCGGGGGATGCGGCCACCAGTGTGCTCGGAGTTCAGACGGCGTGACATCAGCGGCTCCAAGCACGCTGATTGGACGAGCGGCCATGCATGCGCCGTAGGACCGGGAAGAGGCTAGATCCGGGGTACTTCACACAGCGGGGCATCCCTGATCTGGGTGCCCCGGGGGAGGGGGGGGGGGGGGAGGACCAAAACCCAGGATAGTCAAAATCCTGGGTTTTGGTCCACTTTAAAGTGAAACAAGACCCTAAGCGGCCAGCCCTGGAGTTTCAAAGGGTATGTTTCTATGTAATATGTCACAAATTTACACAATAGGACACAGTGGTCTCCAAAAGGGTCGAAGGAGTTAATGAGTGGAGTATTATTTTTTTCTCTGTCTGATCGAGCCCCTGCCCCTACTAAGGAGCCAGTTTGGCGCAGGCAGAAAAAGGACAGCAATCCCAAAATGCAGAGCGGCACAGCCAGAAGATAATTCCTGCCTGCAGGCAGCCTGAGACTCCGTGGGCCGCCATCTTGGATGTTTAAAGGCTCAGAAAATGCAATAGGTGCAGGTAGGATGATTTTTGATGTGGGCAATCTGTATGTACAGGGTGGGGGAAACATATAAGATAGGCTCTTATTCAGGGTGAGGGTCCGTATTAATGTGGGCAATCTGTATGTACAGGGGGGGAACATACAAGATAGGCTCTTATTCATGGTGAAGGTCCGGATTAATTTGGGCAATCTGTATGTACAGGCTGGGGGAAACATATAAGATAGGCTCTTATTCAGGGTGAAGGTCCGGATTAATGTGGGCAATGTGTATGTACAGGGGGGGAGAAACATACAAGATAGGCTCTTATTCAGGGTGAAGGTCCGGATTAATTTGGGCAATCTGTATGTACAGGCTGGGGGAAACATATAAGATAGACTCTTATTCAGGGTGAAGGTCTGGATTAATGTGGGCAATCTGTATGTACAGGGTGGGGGAAATAGAAGATAAACACCAGTGTGGGCCGTGATTAACCTGCAAGATGACAAGGTCTTGCATTCCACGACAGGAGGCGGAAAGGAGACGATCGCGTCCAGTTGTGGGCAAGGCTCTGAAGCCAATCACTAGTTACAAGCCTCTTTACAGCAAGCCAGGCCAGTAGCCATGGACGGGGGGGGGGCGGGACAACAGTGACCTAGCTGTGAAGCCCATCACCAATAAGCACATTTCTCTCAGTGAGATTTGGAAAGCATCTCTGAGCTCAACTTGATTCATGGAAACGTTCTAAAACCAGAATAATAATACATCCAATGTTTATAACAATCTATTTTATTTTAACACAAGTCGGGGTAAAAATAAGGTCAAAGTGTGTCTGAAACACGCCTCCAGGACCTTTTTATGCAATGACCAATTAATTATTCATTTTAAATGGCAAGGATTAAAACTTTTAATATAACTTTTCTTATGAGTACCAGCAAAGACAACCCCACCAGCAGTGTTCCATCACCATTGCCACAATATTAAAGTGGACCAAAACCCAGGATTTTGACTATCCTGGGTTTAGGTCCTTGCCCCAGGGCACCCTGATCGGGGTTGCCTCTCTGTGTGAAACCCCCCAGGTCGCTGATAACAACTCACCTCTTGCCGGTCCTAAGGCGCATGCGCGGCCGCTCGTCCAATCAGCGTGCTCATGAGCCGCTAACATCCCTTTGTCTTAGCTTCGTCTAAGGCCAGCGTTGAGTGCGCTGGGGCCCGCATCCCCTGCTTCCCTTTAACAGGGAGCGTCCCCGCGCCGGACATTCACAAATGCCTGGCACGGGAACAGGCCCTGCTAGAGGGACAGCAGGGATGCGGCTGCGGCTCGCACATGCGCCGTTGGACCAGGAAACAAGGTAAGTGCATGGGGCGACCTGGGGGGGTTTCGCACAGCGGGGCATCCCGATTTTGGATGCCCCGAGGGGGGAGGGAATCGATCGGCCCGGGAAACTATAATATTCCTTATCTATAAGAATTTATAAGATCTTATAGATTCCCAGGCCAATCGATTCCCTCCCCCCGGGGCATCCAAAATCGGGATGCCCCGCTGTGTGAAACGTGGGTAGGTTTTGGTCCACTTTAAATACAGTATTCAAAGCAAACGTCATACCTTAACATACCTCCCAACTGTTCCTGATTTGGAGGGATCGTCCCCCATTTGAGTCCATGTCCCTCTGTCCCTCGTTGTTCTTCTCTCCCTCTTTGAGGTGTAACATGCAGATCTGCAGCAATAAATGATTCATTTGCCTATTTCAAGTGTTTACATTGTTGTAACTGTTACATCCTATCTCCTACCCATTAATGAATGAGGAGGCGTGGCTTAATTTAACAACTGTCCCTCTTTCCCACCCTGAAAAGTTGGGGAGGTATGTACCTACCAACTTTTTAGTATAGGAAAGAGGGACAATTGTTAAATTAGGCCACACCCCCTCATTGATTGATAGATAGGATGTAACTGTTACAACAATATAAACACTTTGAATAGACAAATGAATCATTTATTGCTGCAGATCTGCATGTTACACCTCAAAGAGGGACAAATAAGAACAAAGGGGAACATCGACTCCAAAGAGGGACAGTCCCTCCAAATCAGGAACTGTTGGAAGGTATGGCTAACGTAGTTCTACAAATGTTCCATCGTCGGACAACTTTACCAGTAGAATTTGAGCGAATGGAATTAAACCTGAGTAATGGTGAATAATCCCCTTTACCCAACCTTCCAAACAGGGACATAACTTGGAGGCGGTGCATATATTTCTGTTTCAGTCAGTTGTCTAGCTTCATCCAGCTGACTTAAAAAGGTTTACTGTATGAAAGGGCCCCATTTAATGTTTGCACCAGGGCCTCCGTCACATTTAGTTACGCCACAGATTGTAAAAGCTGATTCCACAAATGATTCAGCCTAAAAGCTTGTCTGCTGAACCAAGGTCTGGCCTAGCGCTAGAGGCAAATGTTTTAAAGCGGTTATGGAAGAGATTTAAAGTGGACCAAAAGCCAGCGCGATTGGCCGATCAATTCTCTCCCCCCAGGGCATCCAAAATCGCGATGCCCCGCTGCGTGAGACCCCCCTCCCAGGTCGCCCCGCACACTTACCTTGCTTGCCGTTCCAACAGTGCATGCGCGACTTGCGGCCACATCCCCGCCATCCCTCTAGCAAAGTACAAGCATTTGTGAATGGCTGGCGCGGGCACACTCCCTGTTAGAGGGAAGCAGAGGATGTGGCCGCCAGCACGTTCGAAGCCGCTGGCTTAGACGGTGTGGTGTCAGGGGCTCTGAGCGCGCTGATTGGATGAGCGCCTGCGCCATAGGACCAGGAAGAGGCGAGTTGCGCTCGGCAATCTGGGGGGTGGGGTTTCACACAGGGGGAAAGGACCAAAACCCAGGATAGTCGAAATCCTGGGTTTTGGTCCATTTCAAAAAACAGAAAAAAAGGTTTACTGTATGAAAGGGCCCCATTTAATGTTCGCACCAGGGCCTCCGTCACATTTAGTTAAGCCACTGCTTCTAAAAGCCGATTCCACAAATGTTTCAGCCTAAAAGCTTGTCTGCTGAACTGAGGTCTGGCCTAGTACTAGAGGCAGACGTTTTAAAGTGGTTATGGAAGAGATTTAAAGTGGAGCACAATCGGCCTGGGAATCTATAAGATTCCCGGGCTCATCTATTCCCTCCCTCCGGGGCATCCAAAATCGCAATGCCCCACTGTGTGAGACCCACCAGGTCGCCCCGCTCACTGACCTTGCTTCCCGGTCCAACGGCGCATGTGCGAGCCGCGGCCTCATCCCCGCTATCCCTCTAGCAGGGCACGTTCCCGCACCAGGCATTTGTGAATGTCCGGCGCGGGGACGCTCCCTGTTAGAGGGAATCGGGGGGACGCGGCCACAGCGCGCTTGGAGCCGCTGGCCCTAGACGAAGCCTTAGATGACGTGACGTCAGCGACTCAGAGCGCGCTGATTGGCAGATGCGCCGCAGGACCGGGAAGAAGTAAGTTACGTTCGGCGGTCTGGGGGGTTTCACACAGCGGGGCACCTCCGATCAGGGTGTCCCGGGGGAAAGGACCAAAAGCCAGGATAGTCAAATTCCTGGGTTTTGGTCCACTTCAAAAAAACAGAAAAAAGGTTTACTGTATGAAAGGGCCCCATTTAATGTTTGCACCAGGGCCTCCGTCACATTTAGTTAAGCCACTGCTTCTAAAAACCGATTCCACAAATGTTTCAGCCTAAAAGCTTGTCTGCTAAACTGTGGCCTGGCCTAACAGAGGCGGATGTTTTAAAGTGGTTATGATAGATATCTAAGCAAAAGAAAAGCCGCGGTCAGTGGTGTAACTAAATGTGAGGGGGCCCTGGTGCGAACATCCCTTTATTGGCTCATATAGTAAACTGTCTTAACTCAACTGTATGCAGCTAGACAACTAAAGTCTGAAACGTCAGAGACGTATGGTGCTGCAGAGTGAGCACAAATATGATAAATAAGGTGCAGAAACAACAATGATGGGGCCCCCCTGGCATCCTTGTGATAATTCGATTTATTAATAACCTTCAATTTTAATCTTTGTGAGAAATAAAAAAAAAAAGTGCTAACAATTGGTCTTTACAGGTTACTACTTGTAAAACTCCTCCGTCAGTCAGAGGCCAAACACTTTCAGGTCCACAGATGTTTTCATCAACTGGTTTCCGTCTCCAACAGCTTTAGCCAGGGAGGAACCTGAAGAATAAAGATACTGATGAGCCAATAGAACGCGGAGTTACAGGCCAAGCCATGCCCTGCATGTGATAAATGCATGACAGCCGTTCTGCCAGTGTGTAAGCTTCTATATGTACATTTAGCTTCAAGGATAATATAGATTGGACTGGATTGCATTAGATTGGAATTGGATTGGTCAAGTTATAAACCTGTATTTCCTTGTCATAGGATTATGTTGTTAATTTACAAAGGACGTATCTACATAAAAACTACTCAACGAGGGTAAAAGGGGGGAAACATGGAGAAACAAAGCGAAAGAGTGGTGGGAGCAAGCTTGAGTGGAGGTAGGTTTGCGTTAAGGCTTAAAGCGGACCTTCAGCGTCATTTAATGAAAAGCCCAAACCCTTAAAAAACTATTCCCTAGCATCTAAAATTAATATATTTAATGTTTTTAGTCACTTTTTATTGTTTCCATCACTGGCCTGCAACTCTTTTCAGCACTCTAGGATACGGGCACCGCCATCTTGGCTCAGTAGCAACACATACTGAGGAGTTAAGAGGGGTCAAAAGTGCAGGAGAGGGGGGCTATAGCTGTGCTTTGCACAAACAGAGCAGAGCTGGGGTCAAGAAAAGGTCAGCAATCCCAGAATGCAGAGCGGCACAGTGAGAGGTCACTTCCTGTTTGCAGGCAGCCTGCATGTCCATGAGCCGCCATCTTGGATGTTTAAAGTCTCAGAAAATGCAATAGATGCAGGTAGGAGGATATTCTAACTATACAGTACGTCCTGCTCCAGATATAATACTTACACTTGGGTAATCCTCTGCCAGATGGTGCTGCACTGCAGAGACATGCAAAAACAGGCTCCTCCCGGCCCCTCAAATACCCAGGGACCTCCCACAAATCCCCAGATTTCTCTGCAGTGCCGACTGCGAAGGCATGAAGTATCACTCTCTCGCAGGTGAGCGGGGCTATTACAGCCTGCGGCCCTGTTGGACTACTCCCACCCGTCCTCTTTGTGATGTGCCTCCCCGCCTGGGCTGCGCTGGTCGGGTGAAGGTAGGCAGCACCATGTGTGCTTATGGAGCCACACTCCACCGCAGTCCCCCACCAAAGGGTAGGCGGTTTAGGCTGATGGTGAGCCTTCAGGGGATGCTCCTCCCGCATCAGTGCCCCACGCCCCGTGTAGCTGTGGGCCCTGTCCAAAGGGTCACCATCCTCCCTCGTTCCCCCCTTAGCCTGGGGGGAAAGAAAGGGGGGGGGGAGGGGTGTGTGCGTATGGCGGCCTCAGTGTACCCTATTACACGCTCATGGCCTTAGTATTGCCCTTGACTGGGAATGGGTGTCAGAACTGCGCTGTTTGCCTTTTATTTTGTAACTGTCGCGTTTTTTTCCTTTACTGGCTGTACTGCACGGGCGGCGGCGGCGGCGCTGCAGACGCTGCGGCGTCTCCTTTAGTGTCATAGTGGCTCTTCTGAAGTAAACCACTCGATAAATTCCTTTCAAGTGTCATTTCCCCGCTGTCTATACTGACTACGGATTTGGAGCTTCGCGCTCTCCGGGGGGGCGGGGCCCTGGCTTGGCGCGTTCCGCGTCACGGCCAGCTCTGGCCCGCCCTTCGAGGTTCACTTGGCGCCATTTTACTGCTAGTTGCGCGCGCATGGTGAAGACCATGCTCCCCCCTCGGTCTGTAAGTGCCCTCGCGGGCGATTTTCACGATTTCCTTTTCTTGCGCATGGCTCTGACATCTTTGTTCCCCTTATGTCTTTCAGACCGTGGAATCCGGTGGCTTCTCCCGGCCCGGTGTAGCTCCCGGTTGGGCCTATTAAAATTACTCCCACTTCCCCGCGGGTTATTGGGGCATCCAGGGTAGCTTACAGCGTCAATCCCTACTGGCCTATTGTGCCGATTAATCACCATATGGAGGCATCCCAGGATATTGTGAACGGGGTTCCTTCGGGACAAGCCCGGCTGTGTGTAGCTTGTGGGGTCTCACCTAGCAGCGGTGACAATGCACGGGTCTGTGTTCCTTGTGCACAGCAGGCGCTATCGGTACTTCCCGCCTCTTCTGTGGCTGGGCCTGCACCTCGCCTCACTTCACCTACTCCCCCAAGCCCGAGTCTAACCCCCAATACAAGCGGGGATTCTCATCCTGATATGGCTACTAGACTGGCCAGTGTTGAAAAGTTGCTTGCTAATTCTTTGGCACGTAAGGCCACCGCAAAGAAGCGACATTTAACCCCTGCTCTCTTCCCTACGGAATCTGATGAGTTTTTGCATACTTATGGCCATACCCCCTCGGACGAAGGGGAGCTGTTCTCTGACTCAGGGTCATCCGACGAGAAGTCAAGGGGTCATGACGAGTCTGGTTCCGAGCACTGGACCCCGGATGATACTGACAGGCTGCTGGTTCAGATTTTTAAGGTTTTGTCCATTTCTCCCCCTGTTGCGGCACCCAGGCAAAGGGGTGAGCTCTTTCATACTGCTAAGGCTCGTCTGAGCAAACCCATTTCAATAACCTCGTGCTTAAAGAATGGGAACATCCCAGTAGACTTCCCGGGATCCCTAAGAGTTTGGATAGGAAGTATCCCTTCCCTGCTGACATGGTTAAGTGCTGGTCATCAGAAAATAAAAGTAAATGGATAATCGAACACCCAAAGAAGTACTTGCATTGAAATTTTTAATGCTGGTGAATATATAGACAAAAGTATATACATGTGTAACAATACAATACACTATTTACACAGTAGAGACCGCTGTACAATTATTTCTAAAGTATGGTAACCAGCATGTAAATCACAAGGCTGCTACAGAAAATAAAGGGAATTAAAGCCCAATATTAAGGTATATCTGAAGCATAACAGGGAAAAGAGTCAAATCTATACAGCCAGTGAAACAATCAAGCAGTACAAAGAGAAATCAAGGATCATAACTTACACAGTAAGATAAGGCAAAACAGGCTGGAATACCGTGTGGACAATAACAAAAACTCGACGTTTCGGCCGGGACGGCCTTTATCAAGAGAGCGGTGTCTGTAAGTAACCAGGGGTAAGTTTAAATAGTGTGCCTCCAGCGTGATGAAATGGCGCCAAACGGCGGCGCTCGTAATGGCGCCTGCCGATGACGTCATTAGCGGCCGACAAGTCGACCCCGGTCACCCAGGCCTCGCTGTCAATCCTGACAGTATCAGCCGGAAGTGACGCGCGGGGTCGGCTATGACGCCGCATCCGGTAAATGCGCAATACTAATGAGGAAACCAAAGACATGGCGGTGCTGAAGATGGGCGACATTTGAAAGCGGAAATGACGTCGCCGGAGTTGAATACAACTAACGAAGCGTCCTTAGTAAACACCATCTTGCGGAGGCGAAGCAATCATATGCATGATGATCATAATAATATCTGACATGCGCCCGGATAGTAGTAGGCAATCAACGCCGGAAAATAGCTGGAGGCTGGAGGCACTATATTAAAAATATAGACATAAGTCAATAAAATACATAAAGTGAAGTGAAAATAAAACAGACACCTGGGTATATTTACAAGGGTAAGTACACCTCAGGATGAAAACATTATCGCTCAATTTTCTAAGTATAAAAGAACAACCATTATGAATAATGTCCCTGAATAGGCTAAAGGCTAAGTGAGTCTCTAATCTAGGGAGCAGTTAAAGGTAAACGGAGAATTACTTCTCATTTGATAATAACTTTTATTTTCAAAAACAAGGGACAGCAATGGGGTCCAATATGGCCCCAAGTTATGCTAATTTATTTATGGCCAATTTTGAGTCTAAGTTCGTCTATACCACTGAGCCGTATAATTCCCACGTACTTACGTGGCTCAGATTTATTGATGACATATTCCTGATTTGGCAGGGCACCATATCAGATTTACAACTGTTTCATCTTTATCTTAATCAGTGTCTCCCTACCATCTCTTTCTCATTAGAATTTAGCGCTGAATCCATACATTTCTTAGATGTACAAATAACCAATAACTGTGGTACTCTCATTACTGACATCTATAGAAAACCTACTGATAGGAATACTTTCCTACATGCCAAAAGCCATCATCCACCCTCTCTTATTAAAGCATTACCTTTCTCCCAGTTTGTCCGCATCCGTCGTATAACCGCTACTGATGATCTGTATGATCTCAGGTCGGGAGAATTGATGAAAAACCTGTTAGAAAGGGGCTATGATTTACCTTCACTTATGGATGCCCAAAATAAGGCCCGTAGTATGGATAGGGCCGAACTGAGGCAATTTAAGCCCAAAAAAGTGAATACTCGAGTACCACTGGTGTTGACTTATTCTAACCTTTCTGTGCAGGCACAACGTATTGTTAAAAAACATTGGCACATTCTGGCCACTGATGACAAACTTGCTGAATTGAGTAAAGAACCACCCATGACTGCTTATAAGAGAGGAAGGAATCTTAGATCTTCACTTGTCCAGGCGGATTTTCACTCCCCACGACCATCGGAAGCCACAACTTGGCTTGACGACCTCCAGTCCCCTAAAGGTATGTACCCGTGTGGCCATTGCGCGCAGTGTGGCTTTACCTTCAAAACGTCCACCTTCACTCATCCGAGTTCTGGCAAACGTTATCTGATCCGTGATTTTGCCAACTGTGCCACCAAAAATGTTATCTATCTCCTTAAATGCCCCTGCGGCAAGGGCTACGTGGGTAAGACCGGTAGGGAAATTAGACAGAGGATTAGCGAGCATTGTTCCAGCATTAGAAATGGCAAAATAGAATCCCCAGTAGCTAGGCATTTTCTTGAAGTAGGTCATCATATCAGCCAATTGCGATTCACTGTTATTGAAATAGTTAAACCCCCCAAGAGGGGTGGCAGTATTGAGAGGAAATTATTGCAGCGTTATTCTGGATCCACCAGCTTGATACTTTACAACCAGGTGGACTTAATGAAGAGATGGATTTCTCCGTTTACCTTTAACTGCTCCCTAGATTAGAGACTCACTTAGCCTTTAGCCTATTCAGGGACATTATTCATAATGGTTGTTCTTTTATACTTAGAAAATTGAGCGATAATGTTTTCATCCTGAGGTGTACTTACCCTTGTAAATATACCCAGGTGTCTGTTTTATTTTCACTTCACTTTATGTATTTTATTGACTTATGTCTATATTTTTAATATAGTGCCTCCAGCCTCCAGCTATTTTCCGGCGTTGATTGCCTACTACTATCCGGGCGCATGTCAGATATTATTATGATCATCATGCATATGATTGCTTCGCCTCCGCAAGATGGTGTTTACTAAGGACGCTTCGTTAGTTGTATTCAACTCCGGCGACGTCATTTCCGCTTTCAAATGTCGCCCATCTTCAGCACCGCCATGTCTTTGGTTTCCTCATTAGTATTGCGCATTTACCGGATGCGGCGTCATAGCCGACCCCGCGCGTCACTTCCGGCTGATACTGTCAGGATTGACAGCGAGGCCTGGGTGACCGGGGTCGACTTGTCGGCCGCTAATGACGTCATCGGCAGGCGCCATTACGAGCGCCGCCGTTTGGCGCCATTTCATCACGCTGGAGGCACACTATTTAAACTTACCCCTGGTTACTTACAGACACCGATCTCTTGATAAAGGCCGTCCCGGCCGAAACGTCGAGTTTTTGTTATTGTCCACACGGTATTCCAGCCTGTTTTGCCTTATCTTACTGTGTAAGTTATGATCCTTGATTTCTCTTTGTACTGCTTGATTGTTTCACTGGCTGTATAGATTTGACTCTTTTCCCTGTTATGCTTCAGATATACCTTAATATTGGGCTTTAATTCCCTTTATTTTCTGTAGCAGCCTTGTGATTTACATGCTGGTTACCATACTTTAGAAATAATTGTACAGCGGTCTCTACTGTGTAAATAGTGTATTGTATTGTTACACATGTATATACTTTTGTCTATATATTCACCAGCATTAAAAATTTCAATGCAAGTACTTCTTTGGGTGTTCGATTATCCATTTACTTTTATTTTCTGATGTGCTTGGTGTGCATGGAGTGGATGCGCACGGGATTTTCAGAACCCCTTCTTTTTTGATCTAATGTATCTTTTGAACTGGTTTCAGAGTGCTTCAACCTACAACTAATATTGCATAAGTGCTGGTCATCGCCCCCCGAGGTCGATGCTCCAATTCTACGGCTGTCTAACACCTCTATTATGCACTCCCCTGACACTACTACGCTGCGGGAATTCTGAGGACCGGCGTATTGACCAATTGGCATGCCATGCCTTCGCATTTGGGGGGGCGGCTCTGCGCCCGATGTGTGCCTTAGCCTTTACGGCGGTGGCGTTCAGGGCCATGGTCAGGAATGCACTCGATGGCCCTGATACTATCAATGCGCTGTCTAACTGTGATGTGTTTGTGAACTTTATCCTGTCTGCATCGGATGATGCTATTAGGATGTGTGCCAGATCTTCTGCCCTGGCAGTAGCTATACGCCGCGCGGTTTGGTTGCGCCAGTGGGCTGCTGACAATGCTGCTAAGAAAGCCCTTACTGCTCTTCCATTTAAGGGGCTGCGCCTGTTTGGGGACCGTCTAGACCTCTTCGCCAAAGGAGGTAAGTTACCCCAGCGCAGACGACAGTCTCGGCCCTTTTGGGGCCAGGGCACCCTTTCAATCACCTACTGTGGGGCTAAACAGGGAAAAGGGGTGTCCTTCGCTGGATCCCGCGCAGATTCCTGGCACAGGAACAGAGGACGCCGTCCTGGTTCCTCCTGGGGGTCCAAGCCCAAAGCCCCTCCCAAGACCCCTCAGGCATGATGGGGCGCCCTCGCCCGTCAGGATGTCTGGAGGCGCCACGTCTCAGACCGGTGGATTCAGGAGGTAGTGTCCTCCGGCTACAAAATAGAATTTGCTGTGCGGCCCCCCACCAGATGCATGGGGTCCCGGATCCCACCGGACCCTGCTTCAGCTCAGGTCTTGATGCTGGCCGTGCAGGGTCTCCTGGATCTAGGGGTCATTTGCAAGGTCCCCCCTAAGAGACAGGGGCAAGGGGTTCTATTCCAACCTTTTCACAGTACCCAAGAAGGATGGGTCAGTCAGGCCCATTCTGGATTTAAAAATCCTCAACAAGTTTGTCAAGAACAGGCGCTTTCGCATGGAAACTCTGCGCTCGGCCATCGGCTCTCTGCGCCCAGGGGACTTTATGACGTCCGTAGACATCAAAGATGCTTACCTTCACGTCCCGGTGTTTCCAGGACACCAAAGGTTTCTGAGATTTGCACTGAAAGATCAGCATTACCATTGTGGCCTTGCTATTCGGCCTCACGTCGGCTCCCAGGGTGTTCACCAAGGTGCTGGCAGGGGTGATGTCCCTGATAAAGTCAAGGGGCATACGCGTGCTACTCTACCTGGACGATATACTCATCACCTCTCGGTCTCTGTGGCAGGCAGAGTTGGACACTCAGCTGGTAGTGTCCACCCTGGAGTCCTTCGGATGGGTGATCAATTACCCCAAGTCCTCGCTGTCCCCCTCCTCGGTGACTCCGTTCCTGGGAATGATTCTGGATACGGTTCAGTCAAAGGATATTCCTTCCTCAACAGAAGGTGGAAGCTATGACTGCGCAGGCGAGGTTCCTGCTCTCGTGCCCCCAGCCCTCCATCAGGCAGGGAATGCAGCTGGTGGGCCTGATGGTGGCGTGCTTCGAGGCGGTGCCCTTTGCTCAGTTCCATTTGAGGCCTCTGCAGCTTCACCTTCTGTCAGTGTGGGACAAGAACCCAGCGTCCTTGGACGGGGTCTGTGTGCTTCCCCCCTTGGTCAGACAGTCCCTTGCGTGGTGGCTGGACCACAGGAACTTGATAAGGGGCAGGTCCTTTCTGGCCCCCTCCTAGAAGACGGTCCCAACGGATGCCAGTCTGTCAGGTTGGGGGGGATTCTGGAAGTCCCTGCACTTCCAGGGGAGGTGGGGCCCTCAGGAGGCCCTTCTACCCATCAACATTCTGGAATTACGGGCAGTCAGGTTGGTACTGGAGTGGTTGACCCACCACCTGAAGGTTCTATCGGTGCAGGTGCGCTCAGACAACAGGACGGCGGTTGCCTACATCAACCATCAGGGAGGGACCCGGAGCAAGGGTGCCCTCCTGGAGGTGTCTCGGATCCTCACATGGGCGGAGGCCAATGTCCAATGCATTTCGGCTGTGTACATTCCGGGGGCAGAGAATCTGTTAGCAGACGCTCTGGGCAGGGGGACGTCCCGTCAGGGGGAGTGGTCCCTCTGCAACAGGGTATTCCAGTCCCTGTGCCACCGTTGGGGTCTACTGGATGTGGACCTATTTGCATCCCGTCACAATCACAAGCTCCCGGTCTTCGTATCCCTGTCTCAGGATCCTCTGGCCTTGGCCACGGATGCTCTGTCCATGTCATGGAAGGAGTTTCGGCTCCTGTATGTATTTCCACCATTCCCCCTGCTGGGCAGGGTTCTGCGCAAGATTGCTCTGGAAGGGGTACCTGTGATTCTAGTGGCCCCCAGGTGGCCAAGAAGGGTGTGGTTCGCAGACGTGGTACAAATGGCAGTAGATCAGTACGACCTGCCAGGGGTGCCAGATCTGCTCACTCAGGGCTCCTTACGCCATCCCAATTTACAAACTCTGGCTTTGAAGGCCTGGCTGCTGAGACCTCCATCTTGATGGAAAAAGGTTTGTCTACCTTGGTGGTGGATACCATGGTGCAGGCTAGGAAGAAGACTTCTTCTGCCATCTATTATAGAGTATGGCGTACCTACATTGACTGGTGTGAATCCAAGTCTCTTCCCTGTAGGGAGTTTGCAGTTCCTAGGGTTCTGGAGTTCTTACAGCATGGTTTGGAGTTAGGTCTAAAACCCAGTACTCTGAAGGGTCAGGTTTCTGCCCTGTCCGTCTTCTTTCAGAAGTCCTTTGCTCAACATCATTTGGTTAAGACCTTCTTTCAGGGGGTCACTCATGTGCGTCCCCCTCGTAAACCTATGGTCCCTGTTTGGGATTTAAACTTGGTTTTATCTGCCTTGCAGGGTGCTCCCTTTGAGCCTATTCATGATGCTGCTCTCGCTGTTCTTACTCTCAAGGTTGTCTTTTTGGTGGCTATTACTTCGGTTAGGCGTGTGTCTGAGCTTGCTGCTCTATCTATTCAGCCTCCGTACTATGAGAGACACCAGGACAAGGTGGTGTTCCGCTTCAAGCCGGATTTTCTGCCTAAGGTGGTGTCTGCTTTTCATTTGAATCAGGATATCGTTCTTCCTTCATTGTGTCCCAATCCTAGCAACGATAAGGAAAGGGTTCTGCATTCCTTGGACGTGGTCAGGTGTTTGAAGTATTACCTGGTAGTCACTGCGGCTTTCAGGAAGACTGATGCTCTCTTCGTTGTGCCTTCCGGGCCTAGGAAGGGTTTGGCTCCCGCCAAGTCTACTATTAGCAAATGGATTCATCAGGCTGTGATTCAGGCCTATTCTGCTAAGGGGAAGAGTCCTCCCTTCCGCCTTACTGCTCATTCTACTTGTGCTATTGGTGCCTCTTGGGCCTTCCAGCACCAGGCTTCTGTTGAGCAAGTTTGCAAGGCCGCTACTTGGTCTTCTGTTCATACCTTTTCAAGGTTTTACAAGGTGGATGTTAGGGCCTCAGCTGATGCTGTGTTTGGCCGCAAGGTTTTACAGGCTGGAGTGGTTTAATCTGCCTGCTGTTACCTTTTTTGTTGGGGATCCCACCCTACTTTATGGACACTGCTATTGGATGTCCCAATTGTAAGTATTATATCTGAAGCAGGACGTACTGTATACTTAGAATAATACAATTCTGTGAAATACTCACCTGTAGAATTGGTATTATACGTATACAGTACGTCCTGCTCCACCCCACCCTGGTTTTTGCATTGTTCTGGATCCCCTGTATGGTGATTGTTATCATTGTTGTTATTACCAGTTTTGGTGGTTAATTCTCCCGGCTTCTTGTTCACTGCTTTTCAATGCTGGGGATTTGTGGGAGGTCCCTGGGTATTTGAGGGCCGGGAGGAGCCTGTTTTTGCATGTCTCTGCAGTGCAGCGCCATCTGGCTGAGGATTACCCAAGTGTAAGTATTATATCTGGAGCAGGACGTACTGTATACGTATAATACCAATTCTACAGGTGAGTATTTCACAGAATTGTATTTTTTAATGTGGGCAATCTGTATGTACCGTTTGAGGGAAACATATAAGATAGGCTCTTATTTAGGGTGAAGGTCCGCTTTAAGTCTTCTATCCATCCATACACATTTCCAGGCCACCAACCTGCCCCCTGTGGAAAATCCATAACAATCCACCTGTGAGGAGATACTAAGGGGGTTATTTAAGAAGGGATAGCGGCAGGCAGCGTCTGGTGAACGTCGGGCGCTGTACGCAAAACCACATTTATGGAAGCGAATCTGGTGAGTGACTAACAGCGCCATGTAGCGTCCGATTCATCATTACAGGCAGCTCAGTGTATAGCGTCGGCGCTCTAGCTTCCAGAGCGCCTGGTATTACCATTTACTCACTGTCGCTCTCCCATACATTTCAATGGCCGTTTATTTGCTTATGTTTAAACAGCGTGTTTGACATTTTTTTTTTTGCTCTAATCATTGTGTGACGTCTCCTGGCTGCAAACAAACACTTTTAGAAACTTTTTTGACTTTGTATATTTTTATGCAGAATTGTCATTACAGGTCTGGCACTAAAGTGTTAATGTCACAATGTTATAACAATGTCATTCCATGTGTTTTCGCTTTGTTACTGGTGGACATGTGTTCAAAAACAGACTTTAATCACACGTCTGGTGCTCTATGTTATAGCGACCAGCTTTAGAACGCTGATGTTGTGTGTGTGTCCCTTTTTCATAAATATGGTGTGGAGCGCTGAGTGCCGGACGCACTGAGCTGGTGCTACCTCTCGCTCCCTGCAGCGCTGTACTGCTGTTAGAATGCCCAACATACATCACATTCATCAATGCCGGCCAGGTTACTACAGCGACTGAGGCGCTCTGTTACAGCGCCTGATACCTGCTTACAGCGTCTACTAGCGGTCGCTCTAAGTGCCGCTATACAGACGCTCATCTGGCAATACCTGGCGCTAGTAATGAATCAGCCTCCAGGTCTATGCCAAATGCGGATTGCTAGGGGTGTATTCTCCATTTATCTCCTGGGAGGGAACTTTATCACCCTTTCATTATGTGAGGCCCCGCCATCCTTGGGAGAGCCATAAACTTGCAGAGAACATCAATAAATAAAAAGGCACTGTGTCTTTCATCCAAGTGGCTGCAGAAAATGGCATCTTAAAGTTTTAATGCTTGGACAATCCCCTTAAACTTGACCTTCACCATGATTTATTGAAAAGCCCAAACCCTTAGAAAACGATTCCCCAGCATCTAAAATTGATCTATTTGAAGTTTTTAGTCACTTACTAATTATTCTTTCCTCCACTGGGCTGCAACTCTGTTAAGGGCTTTAGGATACGGGCGCCGCCATCTTGACTCAGAAGCATCACATTACTGAGGAGAGGAGAGTGGGATAAAGTACAGGGGGGCGGGTTAAAGCTGTGCTTTGCACAGAGCAGAGCTGGGGTCAGGAAAAGGTCAGCAATCCCAGAATGTAGAGCAGCACAGAAGTCAGAAGGTCAGAACAGCAGTCAGAAGGCACTGTTTGCAGGCTGCCTGATGTTCCATAAGCCGCCATCTTGGATGTTTAAAGGCTCATAACATGCAGTAGATGCAGGTAGGATGATCTTTAATGTGAGCAATCTGTATGTGCAGGGGGGGAAACATATACGATAGGCTCTTATTCAGGGTGAAGGTCTGGATTAATGTGAGCAATCTGTATGTACAGGGTGGGGAAACATATAAGATAGGCTCTTATTCAGGGTGAAGGTCTGGATTAATGTGAGCAATCTGTATGTACAGGGTGGGGAAACATATAAGATAGGCTCTTATTCAGGGTGAAGCTCCGCTTTAACCTGGGGCACTTACCCGCTTTGGACTTGACCCAGGAGATGGCCTTCCCCTCCAGCAGCTCCCATTCCTCTCTCTGATCCAAGCAGGAGGTGTGAAGCCAGATCACGGCCAGGACCGTCGCCCACACAGACTCATCCAGGCTCTGCGGGAAAAGGAAGGAAGGCCAGATAAAAGACATTATCTCTGCCCTGCTCCCTGCTCCACCCCCCATCACACTGACCTGCTCCCTGCTCCACCCCCCATCACACTGACCTGCTCCCTGCTCCACCCCCCATCACACTGACCTGCTCCACCCCCCATCACACTGACCTGTTCCACCCCCCATCACACTGACCTGCTCCACCCCCCCATCACACTGACCTGTTCCACCCCCCATCACACTGACCTGTTCCACCCCCCCATCACACTGACCTGTTCCACCCCCCATCACACTGCCCTGCTCCACCCACCACATCACACTGCCCTGCTCCACCCCCCCATCACACTGCCCTGCTCCACCCCCCATCACACTGCCCTGCTCCACCCCCCACATCACACTGCCCTGCTCCACCCCCCACATCACACTGCCCTGCTCCACCCCCCACATCACACTGCCCTGCTCCACCCCCCACATCACACTGCCCTGCTCCACCCCCCCATCACACTGACCTGCTCCACCCCCCCGTCACACTGACCTGCTCCACCCCCCATCACACTGACCTGCTCCACCCACCATCACACTGCCCTGCTCCACCCTCCATCACACTGCCCTGCTCCACCCTCCATCACACTGACCTGTTCCACCCCCCATCACACTGCCATGTTCCACCCCCCATCTCTCTGCCCTGCTCCACCCTCCATCACACTGCCCTGCTCCACCCACCATCACACTGCCCTGCTCCACCCACCATCACACTGCCCTGCTCCACCCCACCATCACACTGACCTGTTCCACCCCACCATCACACTGACCTGTTCCACCCCACCATCACACTGACCTGTTCCACCCCACCATCACACTGACCTGTTCCACCCCACCATCACACTGCCATGTTCCACCCCACCATCACACTGACCTGTTCCACCCCACCATCACACTGCCCTGCTCCACCCACCATCACACTGCCCTGCTCCACCCACCATCACACTGCCCTGCTCCACCCCACCATCACACTGCCATGTTCCACCCCACCATCACGCTGACCTGCTCCACCCCACCATCACGCTGCCCTGTTCCACCCCACCATCACGCTGACCTGTTCCACCCCACCATCACACTGCCATGTTCCACCCCACCATCACGCTGACCTGCTCCACCCCACCATCACGCTGCCCTGTTCCACCCCACCATCACGCTGCCCTGTTCCACCCCACCATCACGCTGCCCTGTTCCACCCCACCATCACGCTGACCTGTTCCACCCCACCATCACACTGACCTGTTCCACCCCACCATCACACTGACCTGCTCCACCCCACCATCACACTGACCTGCTCCACCCCCCATCACACTGCCCTGTTCCACCCCCCATCACACTGCCCTGTTCCACCCCCCATCACACTGCCCTGTTCCACCCCCCATCACACTGCCCTGCTCCCTGCCCCCATCACACTGACCTGTTCCACCCCACCATCACACTGCCCTGCTCCACCCCCCATCACACTGCCCTGTTCCACCCCCCATCACACTGCCCTGTTCCACCCCCCCATCACACTGCCCTGTTCCACCCCCCATCACACTGCCCTGTTCCACCCCCCATCACACTGCCCTGTTCCACCCCCATCACACTGCCCTGCTCCCTATTAAACCCCCCATCTCTCTGCCCTGCTCCACCCCCATCTCTGCACTGTGTCCTAATGGGCCCCACCAGTAACCCCGGTGGTGGCGCTGAGAGCCAGCAGTGTGAGAGAAATGAGGGGGGACCAGTGGTTCCCAGTGAACATAGAAACCTCCCCACGGGGCCCAGCAGTTTAAAAAAGTGGTGGCTGTGGGTTGAGTAGCGGCGTTTGTAGCACTGTTTCTTATTTTACTGATGATCCCGCTAGCGTGGCCATTGATTGTTAGCACACTGTCTGTAATGGGGTGATTGGGAGCGATTCTGCACACTGTCTGTAATGGCGTGATTGGGGGGGGGGGGGGATTCCGCACACTGTCTGTAATGGGGTGATTGGGGGGATTCCGCACACTGTCTGTAATGGGGTGATTGAGGGGATTCTGCACACTGTCTGTAATGGGGTGATTGGGAGCGATTCTGCACACTGTCTGTAATGGCGTGATTGGGGGGGGGGGGATTCCGCACACTGTCTGTAATGGGGTGATTGGGGGGGATTCCGCACACTGTCTGTAATGGGGTGATTGAGGGGATTCTGCACACTGTCTGTAATGGAGTGATTGGGAGCGATTCCGCACACTGTCTGTAATGGGGTGATTGAGGGGATTCTGCACACTGTCTGTAATGGCGTGATTGGTGGGGATTCCGCACACTGTCTGTAATGGCGTGATTGGGGGGGATTCCGCACACTGTCTGTAATGGCGTGATTGGGGGGGATTCCGCACACTGTCTGTAATGGCGTGATTGGGGGGGGATTCCGCACACTGTCTGTAATGGCGTGATTGGGGGGGGGGATTCCGCACACTGTCTGTAATGGCGTGATTGGGGGGGGGATTCCGCACACTGTCTGCAATGGCGTGATTGGGGGGGATTCCGCACACTGTCTGTAATGGCATGATTGGGGGGGGATTCCGCACACTGTCTGTAATGGCGTGATTGGGGGGGGATTCCGCACACTGTCTGTAATGGCGTGATTGGGGGGGATTCCGCACACTGTCTGTAATGGGGTGATTGAGGGGATTCTGCACACTGTCTGTAATGGGGTGATTGAGGGGATTCTGCACACTGTCTGTAATGGGGTGATTGAGGGGATTCTGCACACTGTAATGGCGTGATTGGGGGGATTCCGCACACTGTAATGGCGTGATTGGGGGGGGATTCCGCACACTGTCTGTAATGGCGTGATTGGGGGGGGGGGATTCCGCACACTGTCTGTAATGGCGTGATTGGGGGGGGATTCCGCACACTGTCTGTAATGGCGTGATTGGGGGGGGATTCCGCACACTGTCTGTAATGGCGTGATTGGGGGGGGATTCCGCACACTGTCTGTAATGGCGTGATTGGGGGGGGATTCCGCACACTGTCTGTAATGGCGTGATTGTGGGGGGGATTCCGCACACTGTCTGTAATGGCGTGATCTGGGGGGGGATTCCGCACACTGTCTGTAATGGCGTGATTGGGGGGGGATTCCGCACACTGTCTGTAATGGCGTGA